>JAQHUG010000026.1:12325497-12336513 GCA_028555095.1 Dicrostonyx torquatus
TGGTGGGAAGTGCATCACTCATGATCCAGGGTGGTGGGAAGTACACTTTTGCATTTCCTTCATGTTTTGAAAACTTTAATACATCACTTGATATATTGCACTTAGGTTTTCTATTGCTCTGTGAGTTCCTCTAAGACCTAAAACAGGGTTTGGTTTATAAATGAAAGTTTCTGTCCCACCCAGTCTCGCTGTCATTCAGTCCCAAATAAACATACAGAGGCTTATATTAATTATAAACTGCTTTGACTATTGCTCAGACTTCTTATTACTAACTAGCTCATGCAACTTAAATTAACCCATAATTCTTGTCTATGTTTAGCCACTTGGCGTGGTACCTTTTCTCAGTGAGGCATTCTCATCTTGCTTCCTCTGCATCCTGCTGGAGACGGACTCTCTGCCTTTTCTCTTCCCAGAGTTCTCCTAGTCTGGTCTTTGCCTAGACTTCTTGCATGGCTACTGGCCAATCAGCGTTTTATTAAACTAAAATGAGTGAAAAATATTTACAGTGTACAAGAGAATTATCCCACAGCATTGGTTCATCTTTTTATCCCTGGCAAATAGTTTTTAATCCATTAGAGGTATGAGGCAAAAGGGAATGGATATATGAATGAATGTGTGAACCATTGTTTAGTAGATCTCAAATGTGAGCACTTGAGAACACAAGAAACATGGCCATGAGGGACTCCCAGGGCATCACTGCCTCTCCACAAGGAGAGTAAACGGTCTCTTGAACGTCACATTTTCTGGTAAAAAAGTCACACTTTAGGATGCTAAGCCTGAGACACTGACTCCAAAATTAACTTTTTGCCTGACTCAGCTCTTCTCAGAGGAAGGCCTAGGACAGCCTTTGGCATCAATTCCTTTAACACTAATTATCAGACCCATACCAGATTAATTCCAAAATAGAGTGGCCAGGTCAGGCAATCTACTTAAACTTTAATAGAAGTTAATTATTCATTGATCAAACTCATTTATACCTAATTAACGTTTTCCTGTATTTGAAAATACAAGCTAACCTGGGTTCTGTCTCCTCCCTGGAGTACACCCAGTACAAAGACAAATGGGCTGGCCATGGCATTCCTGCTACGCAACCACATTTGATAAGCAATTGCCCATTTGAGGCATAATTCATCTACGTGACTTCAGTATATTCATGTGGTTTCTGTGCTATTTCCAAATTTTGGTTATTTTTGAAGACAGAAAAATACAACCTTATTTTTGAAGCATACTCATTGGAGCTGAAATCCCATGCTGGAGTTGAGGAAGCAGATTACCACTTTATGAATGTGATCACTCTGTTTAATGTAAATATCTGTAACAAAAGAATGAAAACCTGAGGCTTCATGTGGACTAGCCACTTCGCAATCCATCTGTATTCCATTTTCTCTGGAAGCCTACAATGGTGGCAGCGTTGTCTGTGGAATGGGATACTGGCTTCTTCTTCTCTCTAGAAAAAGAACATATGATTATCCTAAAAAGGGTCTCTGTGCATTTCCCTGTTAACTGCGCATTGAGATGCTGCTTCAACTGCCGCTTTCCCTCACAGAGGGCTTTCTAATGCTGAACATATTTCAAAACTGTCGGGTTCTGTTTGGAGAATAAAATTCTCTTCCATAGGCATATCTTTGGATCTCTTGCTATCTTAGGAGCAAAGTTAGCACACTTATTTCCCAGCATCATACATTCCCAACCAACACAGCTCTCTGAAAATGCCACTGCCACAAACAACGGCCATAGGGATTCTACACTTCCAAAACTAAATTCTATTAATAAAACCATTTATTTGATCCTATCAATTGTTTTATAATAGCCAAGTCTTGCCTTGTAGCCCTGACTGATGTAGAATTCTCTATGTAAGGCCAAGCGAGCCTATAAATTGACCAACTGATTGCAGGCTTGCAGCAACCTCCCGTCTCTGCACCCTAACAGCTGGAATTAGAGGTACATGGTACCACACATAATTATTCTTTTCATTCACAAATTATTTTTACCTCTAAGATCTGAACTGAAACCTTCGAGCTCTGCACTCTTCATGCTCAGTGTGTGCAAAGGTTTCCATTATCCAGATTCACAAGGCAGTAGGTGCATATGTTCTACAAACATTCTTAATTTTTTTTTCTATGATCAAGAAATAATAATATCCTCAAATTCCTACTGCTCTCGGGTACTCCTCATATGTTTATAGACACATATTTAAATTGTAACATAATTTTACGTTTATGCTTGTCTCTCTACAAAACTATAAGAAAAGTCTCTCTTTTCTTTGCACTAAAATCTATGAAAAGACTAATATAAAATATTTAAATTTTTTAAAGTAAGTAATATGACAAATGGAGAGACTGCAAATGGGTGAGTGGACAGAGGTGTGGCTCAGTGAGTAGATGTGCGGATAGGTGGGTAGATGGATCCGTGGGCAGATGGGAAACCAGGAGTGAATAGCTGTGTGAATGGGTGGATAATCAATAGGTCAGTGGACAGATAAAACAGATGAGTGGACCGAGAGTGAGTGACAGAATGTACATTTGGGTGGGTGGATGGATGGTTTTAATGGGTGAGCAGATAGGTTGATAGATATAAATGGGTGAATGGATGGGTAGTTATATGGGTGCACGGGTCAGTGTACAGGTCGGTCAAGTGATGGGTAGATATGAATAGGAGGATAAATAGGTGGACACACAGATGAATGGATGGATAGGTAAAGGGATAAGGGGGTGGATAAACTGATGTGTGGATAAATGGGTATACGGATGAAAGGTTGGTGAATGTAGTGGTGACTGACTGAATCGGGGGATGGGTGGGTGGATGCACACAGCCTGTATAAGTCAGCATTGTAGTTCAACAGAAACACTTGACAATCCAACCTTATTCTCCTTTTGCAGATAGATCGCTGTCTAAGATACTCTTTTCAAGGATATTGCTTTATGTGTTAAGGGATTTTGAAGACCTAGGAAACCTTGAGTTGTTTAAGATCTATCCCTGGAGGGGACAAACAGCTGTGGTGTTCTGTTGGTGAACTTTTAGAATCTCAAAGATGACTAAGTTTCCAGAATGTAAGCAAAATTCTCAACGGTAAGGAACCATCAGTTTTAGAGGAAAATACAGGTCAGTCCCACTGAAGGGGTAGCAGATTCCGGAACTGAATGGATCTTCCCATGCACACTGTCCTACGTGATGACGTTATCCCCACTGGCCCTAAAGATGTGTGTGTGTGTGTGTGTGTGTGTGTGTGTGTGCGCGCGCGCACATGCACACACTAGCGAATCACAGCCTCCTTTGCTTTATCATTATCTCATTTCAAAGTCTTCTAACTGGGGAGCCAAAAGAAAAATAGAAAACAAAGCACAAATCGGAAGCTTCTCCTCACATAATGAAGGTATTTTTCTTCTCTTGAAAAACCAGAAAGCTAGTTTTGAACGTTACAGCCTGTGTCTAGCAATGCTGCTAATGTGGACACTATCAGAAAAAGACGGTTTTGTTTTCAGATTTATAAACAGGTAAGTATGGGGATGGAAAGGTGGCTCGGCAGCAGAGAGTGTTACACTCTTCACGGGACCCAGGTCCATTTCTCAGCACCCATTTCAGAAGGCTCACACCTGCCCACAACTTCTCTGGCTTCTGTACTCCTGCGTACATATGACATACACTGAAAGAGTTTTAAAGCAATGATAACATTTAACCTTAATGACTTGGTGAAGAAATGGGGAAATTTTCCTCTGTTAGAGGTATCCATGGTCTTTTCTACATGCCTTTACTAATGGTATATGCACACGCGAGCACGCGCGCACACACACACATACACATACATGTCATAGTGCACATGGAGGTCAGAGGATAGTTTGTGGAGTTGGTTCTCTCCTTCTGTCATGTGGGACCTGAGGATGACTCGGGTCACCAGGGTCGCAAGCAAGTGCCATTACCAGTTGAGAATCCAATCTTTTAAGGAAAGACACAAACTGATAATGGGCACACTACCATGCCAGCTTGAGGAGTGGCAACCAGTGCCCAATTTCCAAAGAAGTAAAGGCAGATACTCAGCTGCTGTGGAAGACGTGTCTCCTTGCTCGTGAGTCACATCTCTCCTTACGTGGATTGGCATCCATTTCTACAGATGCAGATGAGCCTCTCGCCCCCCAGAAGCTCAGGGGACAGCGATGCTGATGCAACATGAAGGAGTGGCAAATCCCCCCAGTGTTTGTCACCAACTCTTAGAAAGTGGGTTATTTTTGTTGTCATTTAAATTCACTGAGAATTAAAAGTTAACTTCTAGGAACTTTAAATAATTAAGACATCAACACATGCATACTCTAACCAAAGGGCCAACACTTTGGCTAACTTGAGAGTATACAGAAAGCCTGTGAAGCTGTGTGCAGGTAGACAAGGGTGGTAGCTATCACTCCCTCAAAGAGTACCATCATGATTGTACACACTGTGGCCGCTTCTCCCCTGGGATGCAGCACCTCGGGATCTGCTGGGCGTTGTTATCTCTGACAACAGGAGCATCTCTGGTCTCGGGGATGTGAGAGTTGGAGTCTTTCGTCAGTCATGAAAACTTCAGTTCAGACTGCTTCAGAAGTGAGTTCTTCTTACTCTATTCTTCTGCTCGTTTTCTGGATTTCAACGAGTGCCCTGTGCACATTAACTACAGTCAGGACTCCAACTCCAGAATATCCTCCCTGTGGTAGCCTGTGCCGGGAAGCACATGAGAGCTGGTCATTCTGAAACAGGTTTTTAAAGAGCAGATTCCACCTACATGGTGGCTGCTGTGGAGAGGGGAAGGGAAGTCATTCAGTGTTTCATAGGCACAGTCGAAGGTCTCCTGAATAGCAACCGTCCTTGCTATAAATGGTCTGCCGGCCTCCCTGTTCCAGGTCTACCACAGAGAGAAAAGAACCAAGGCAGAAAATAACACCTCTCTGTTAGGTCTTCAATGTGTCTTTTAAAAGCTCGAGAGACATCTCAAATGGCAAAGAGCTTGCTGCAGAAGCATGAGGTACTGAATTCCATCCCTAAGACCCACATAAAAAGACAGGAATCATAGTGCATGCCTGTAATCCAGTGCTAGGTTGGTGGGGCAAGGGAGAGAAATGTAGATGTCTAAGGCCACTGGACAGCTAGTCTAGCCTGCTCAACAACACAGGGCAGCTAGTCTAGCCTAATCAACAACACAGGACAGCTAGTCTAGCCTGATCAACAACACAGGGCAGCTAGTCTAGCCTGATCAACAACACAGGGCAGCTAGTCTAGCCTGATCAACAACACAGGACAGCTAGTCTAGCCTGATCAACAACACAGGGCAGCTAGTCTAGCCTGATCAGTAAGTCTCCAATCCTAGAGAAAACTCCACTTCAATACACGAAATGGATGGTACCTGAGGAAAGATATCTGAACTGTATCTCCGGCCTCCACATCCATACATGTTCATTGACGTGTGCGCAGCACACACACACACAAACACACACACACACACACACACACACACACACACACACATTCCATACATGCCTACACACATGGCAAAGCAATAGACCCGAGGGCGTTTACTTCACCCAAGCCATTCCAACCATCATCAAGAAACTGTCACTACAATTCCCACTGTTACTCTTAATTGAATACAATCACAGCATCAACCTTTGGGCGAGGTAAGAAAAGGGCTTGAGTTAATTTAAATTAAACTTAGGAAACCTTAATCCCATGAGAAAGTCATGTTCCTTCCAGTCAGTCTCTCCGTGGCTTCCATGGAGCTGGGACATGCCTCCAGTGGGCCTTACATGATCACCCCCAGTTCTTTGTTGGTCTCCATGGCAGATACAACTTTCCTAACACCCAGAACCCTGAACCAAGCTTTCCTCTTCTACCGCATGCTCCCACACCCCAGGCTTCCTTGTTGTCCTTCCCTCGTCTAAGCAGATGGGTACTCATATGCCACATGCTCTAACCAGAGCCAGAAATCCCACTGCAACTGTCTCTCCATCCCTGTGACAGTGGTGCCTGTGCATAGCTTCTCCTGGGGACATCCCTACACCCACACCCTCTTCTTGCTTCATTTCTAGATAATTTCCCACATTCTTTCTTTTTATAACCACAGCTGTCCTGAGTCTCTCCTTTTTATCTTGTGGCCCCATGCTCATCTCAGCCCCAAAAGCTCAACTCCAGACCTGCCTGCCTCAACTTCATTCCATGGCTCTCTCTCTTCAGGTCCTCTCGCTGTCATCTTCCTTAGATGCCACCCACCCACTGTCATCGTCACCTAATGTGCTCCCTCAATAATCTAAAAAAAAAAACAGCTTCAAAGGTTAGTACCCATATGAGGTGCGTCCTCATAAAACCTTCCTGAGAGCTTCTGGGAAGAGCCAAGTGCCCACACACAGGACTTAACTATGGGCAAGGTGTGTGTGAGCGGAGCCTGGGGTTTCCTCCCTCGTAGCTCCCCGATATCTTCTCACATAACAAAGACAGAAAAGATCACAGAACCAAACAATGGCCAAGTAAAGAAGCGTGTTCCCTTCCTGGAGAAGAACCGAGAGACAGTACTGCCACACTGGCCCTGCTGTGACTGAGTCACAGTCACTCTGAGTACCACACAGACAAGGACAGCAATGTGACAATGCTGCTTCTCTGGGTGTCATTCAGAAGGCAGTGCTCACAGCGGTCTCGTGCATCTTAACGCAGAATATAAAAGTGGCGGTCTACAGAATCTGGAGTGACATGTAAAGAATCTTTCTTTATACCCATCCTTCAGACAAGGAAAATATTATAAATATTTAAAATATTAGGTGATGCTGGAATAAGTTATATTGGTAAGTTGTCATGTGTTGTTTGCTGTTTAGAATAGACTCTGAGATGGAGGTGGAAGCCCCCATCTCTGAGTTAAATATGTTTATCTAAAGTGTCTGCCAAGACTGCCTGTTGTAGTGGTGCGTTATTTGTATTTTGATAAATAAATCTTAATATATTAACCCTATATTAATATTAATATGACTATATTATATTACTATGTTATATTACTGTATTATATTACTATATCAATATAACTATATGAATATTATTATTACTATATTAATCCTATATTAGTCCATAAGCATGGGAAATCTTTCCATTTTCTGATATTTTCTTCAATATCCTTCTTCAGTGGCTTAATGTTTTATCAATACGTACAAATCTTTCACTTGCTCAGTTAAAGTTACCCCAAAAGATTTTCTATTTTTGAGGCTATTGTGAAAAATGTTGTTTCCCTGATTTCTTTTTTTTAATCCGTTTATATATAAGAAGGCTACTGATTTTTCTCTGCAAATTTTGTATCCTGATACTTGGCTGAAAGTGTTTATCAACTGTAGGAGTTTCCTGGTATAATTTTTAGGGTTACTTATGTCTACTATGTCATCTGGAAATAGATACTTTGGCTTCTTCCATTCCCATTTAATATCCCTTTGCTCTCCTCTGGTTTTCTAATTGCTCTAGATAAGACGTCAGGTGTGACCTTGCATAGGTACGGAGAGAGTAAACAACCTTGTCTTGGTCCTGATTTTAGTAGAATTGCTTAGAGTTTCTCATCACTTAAGCTGGTGTTAACTATGGGCTTGCTGTCATAATACTGCCTTTTTTATGTTGAGGTATGTCCTCTGTACCCTAATCTCTCCAGAACTTTTATCATGACAAAGGCCTTTTCTACATCTAATGAGATGATCCTGTGGTCTTTGACTTTTAAGTCTGTTCATATGGTGGTTTACATTTGTCAGTGCACACATGTTGAGCCATGTCTGCGTCTCTGGGATGAAGCCTATTTGATCATGGCAGATGATCTTTTGATGTGTTCTTATATTTTGTCGTATTTTATTGCATATTTTTTTTATCTGTTTTATAAGGGAAATTGGGCTATAATTTTCGTTCTTTACTGAGTCTTCATGTGGTTTAGGAATCAGGTTAAGTGTGGCTTTGTTTGTTTTTTTTTGGTTTTTCGAGACAGGGTTTCTCTGTGGCTTTGGAGCCTGTCCTGGAACTATTAAGTGTGGCTTTGTAAAAAATAACAAAGCAATGCTCCTTCTGTTTCTATTGATGCTCTAGCTTTACGGAAAGCCAAGGAGGTGAGCAGGAAATCCGACCTCAGACTAAGAGAAAGTAGGGAGGCAGCTACCCCAGTGTCCTGCTTTTCCCGAGTACTTACTCCATGGTGCTTTGGGCTGCTCTTTTGAAGACAAGAGAGTAGTGGCTTAGGACACTAGAGGGATCCTTACAATGTTGTTCCCCAGAAAACCATGTACAAGTCTATCTAATGCAGAAATGGAATATGGACCAGTCTGGGGGATTTCTACTTTTGGCTCTAAACGCACTTATCAAATGCTAAATAGATCTTTGCAAGAAAAACAGAAGCAAGGAAATGCAAAGTAAAAAGTTAGCCATGCTTAGCAGGGTGGATCATGAAGTGACAGACAGGGGAACTCACCAACAGTCCCTCCAGTTGGGTCTCAGTATGAGGCCCCAGAGGTGAAGGGACAGGGAAACTGGGCATTCTAATCTTTAGCAGCCTGAGGAATTCTCCTGAGTTCTTAGGAACTTCAGCTCAGGGTGAGTCAGGGTCTGTGGCTTTGAAACTAAAATGTGTTTTAAGACTAGTTGGTTTAATTAGGATGTTTTAATATAGGCTTAAGCATGGGCATTAAAAGAAAGGAGAGAAGATATGGACAACCGTGAGTGTCGCTTCCCAAGCAACAGTGGCCTTTACAAATGGTAATTTCTAATATTGTGTAGAATATCTTTCCCTTGGTTATCATAAAATGAGTGTTAACACTCTCTCCTTTGTTACATTCCCTCTGTTAGGCAACAGAGAAGGTCAGGACAGGGTCGGCCAGGGAGGAACTGTTGCAGGAAGGCCACTTGTTCGTTCCCGGCTGCTCACACTCCCAAAATAACCACACAGAAACTGTATTAATTAAAACACTGCTTGACCCGTTAGCTCTAGCTTCTTATTGGCTAACGCTTATATCTTAATTTAACCCATCTCTAGTAATCTGTGTATCGCCATGTGACTGTGGCTTGCCAGGTAAAGTTCTGTCGCTCCAGCAGCGCTACATGCTTCTCTCTGCCTCCTTTCTCCCAGCATTCAGCTGAGTTTCTGCCACCTACCTCTCTCTGTTCCTCTATAGCTCTGCTATAGGCCAAAGCAATTCCTTTATTTATCAATGGTAATCAGAGCATACAGAGGGAAGTTCCACATCAAGGAACTAAGCACATTGACTGTTCTCAGAATTTATCTCTAGTTCTGATATCACCTCTAAACCTTTATATATAAATAAAAATACAAATATATATATACATATATATATGTATTTTTAATACCTCCTTTAAGTAGTGAGTAGATTTGAGAGTTCCTGATCACTTCTGCAGTTTTCCTTTTTGGATGATTTTACAGCCTAATTAAAGCAAGCAGTCCACTTTTGATGTTTTGTTTGTTTTATTGACAAGATTTCAGTTAAGCATGCAAAACAAACCGATTTAGAGATAATAAATGTTCACCATTGAGAGAAGCATAAAGCAAACTCATTTTAAGACTTTCCCTTTTTTAACACTTTGAAGTTGAATTAACACACTAATCAAGCATAAAACCAGCTGGAATACCAAAGATGTATTTGTTTTCCAGTTTGTGTTGTTTGTTTGTTTTATAGTATTCCATTTTTTCTTAGATTAGATGTGGAAGGAATGGCCTGAGGATCAATCATAACAAAACAAAATTTGCCTTTAGAGGTCAGAAAGTGAAACCAAGACGCTTCCACACTGAGAAAAGCAGACACACAGAACCAAACACTTTGAGTGTGTACTTCCACACCGAGAAAAGCAGACACACAGAACCAAACACTTTGAGTGTGTACTTCCACACCGAGAAAAGCGGACACACAGAACCAAACACTTTGTGTACTTCCACACCGAGAAAAGCGGACACACAGAACCAAACACTTTGAGTGTGTACTTCCACCTCAAACAAAGTGGACACACAGAACCAAACACTTTGAGTGTGTACTCTACACCAAACAAAACAGATACACAAAACCAAACATTTGATTGTAAGCCTGAAAGAAAAAGTATTTATCAAATAGGATCCTTAAACAACCAGCTCAAAATAAAGAAATGGTCAATTGATCACGCCAAGCATGTCTGAGGATGCCCTGAAAAAACTCACCAAAATCCAATTTGGGGGATAACGCCAGGGGGCTAGGACTCAAAGAGTCCGTGTTGGCAGCACGCTTACAATCAGGCAACTCCTACCAGGAAAACTGGGTCATTCCTGGAGCGAACATGAGGTGTCATAACTGTGCACACACACATGCACACACACATGTGCACACACGTGCACACACATGTGCACACACATACACACATCTCAGCTCAAAATAGTTAAGAGGTGGTTTATTCTGTGGCCAAATCTGAGTGATTACGGCTCAGGAACAGAGATTTAGGAGACTTAAATTGCATGTTCCAATGTGTTAATAGTTGGATGAAGTTTTTACAGCAACAAAGAAAATCACAGATCAAGACAGTTTTTAAATACACAGGCTGAGCTACTAAGCAGGTGGTGACAGGAAAGCATTGAAAGCTGTACTGTTGGTCTCAGATGCTATCGGGTGGCATTTGGGACCTTTTGGTTGGTGAATGCTAGGCATCCAGCATTCCAAAGATTTATTACCTACCTTATTTACCCAAGGATGTTACGCAGATAGCAGAGAAAAAACTAACAAAAAAGTAGTTATTAAGAGGAATAAATATGACCCAAGACAATTTGGTCCTAGACTTGGAGCATTACAGAGTCCCCAGAATCAATCAATCAGCCTTAAAGAAAAGGTCTCAATGGAAGTACAGCTTCTTTCTAGGAACGTTTGCTCCCAAAATATAACATGTCCTTCTCAACACACATAGGTGTCACAGTGGGAAAACAGCAAACTGCATTCTTCTCACTGTGGATCTCACTGGAGGGTTCTGTATGCATATTAGGTAAAAAGTTCCAATACATGCCATGGCACAAAAAAA
>JAQHUG010000026.1:12336788-12349711 GCA_028555095.1 Dicrostonyx torquatus
TGCACATCTTCCTAGACCGAGATGGAGGGGGGAGGGCCTTGGGCTTCCCATAGGGCAGGGTATCCTGCCCCATCTTAAGGAAGCAGGAGGAGGGTGGTGGGGTAGTGGGGGAGTGGGAGGGCCGGGAACAAGGGGAGTAAATGTAAGTATTTCTTTTAACAATAATAATAATAATAATAATAATAATAATAATAATAAAAGATATCAACTTCCAGATGTATTTGGCCACTTCACACTATTTCAAAAAAAAAAAACAAAACCAGAGAGGGGGAAAAGCTATCAAAACTGAAAACTAACCAGAGTTCTCTGGGCCAGACTGGAGACTGACACTAGAAAATTTCAGAGTAATGGTGCCGGTGACAGAGCCCCATGGCTGGCTAAAGGGTTCCCAAGATTAGAATGAGGACAAGCCAGATGTCCAATAGGCCCTCGGATGGCATTCCTATCACCGTGATAACAACAAGCTAACTGAAGTGGGAGAGTCCTCTCTGTATGCCATGAATAGCATTAGTGAATAAAGAAACTGCCTTGGCCTGTTGATAGGGCAGAACTTAGGTAGGCGGGGAAAACTAAACTGAATGCTGGGAGAAAGGAGGCCAGAGAGAGAGAAGCCATGGAGCTTCTGCCAGCGACCGATGTGTTGAAACTTTGCTGGTAGGCCATGACCTCAAGGTGATATGCAGATTAATGGAGATGGGTTAAATTTATATGTAAGAGTTAGCCAATAAGAAGCTAGAGCTAATGGGCCAAGCAGCTATTTAATTAATACAGTTTCTGTGTGATCATTTCAGGGCTAAATGGCTGGGAAACCAACAAACAGCTTCCTTCTAACACCTAACAAAAACAATTTAAGGAGGTTTTTGTTTCTTAATCTAATTTACAATTCTGGATAACAGTCCCTCATAGCAGTGGACGCAAAGCAAGGACTTGAAGCAGATCATGAGATCACATCCAGAGTCAAGAGTAGAGAGAAGTGATGGCCTACGGGCTCACATGTGGTCAGCTCCTCCTCTACCCTTGGACAGTCAGAACCCGCTGCCTAGGGAATGATGTCACCCACAGTAGGCTAGGTCTTCTCAGTGAATGAGTTATCAAACAACCCTCCACAGACACACCCACAGGTCACCTAATTTTGATAATGTCTCATTGAGACTCCTTTCCAGGACATTCTAGGCTGTCTTGACAGTTAAAACCAGCCATCAAGAGAGGAACAGTATGTTCAAGGAAGAAAGCCGAGGGGAAGAATAGGTGATAGATGTTCTGAGAACCAAGTGGTCAATGAGACAGAGATCACAGACTGAACAGTGGAAGGGGAGTGCCTTCAGTTGAAGGAAAAGAGAGAACACGGGTGAGATGGGGGAAATGGATGTTAGATCTGGCACCAGCCTTTGAAACTGTGGCTATATTTTTAATTGTTCCAATTGACTTTGGAATGATGAGCTGTTTTATCTTACTATTTCCCACAAAATTAGCAGGAATTATACATTTAGGATAATTACCATAATTGGCCGTTCTTTCTGTTTTAAAAAGATGTTTCCTATTTCTCTTTTCTGATCTTCTAATGCCTTCACGGGTCTCTATTTTGGACTCTAAATACAAGCTCCCGCACCTGGATGCGTTCCTGGGCTCCATCAGCTCTCTCACTGCATCTAAGGCCATCTGGAACCTCTAATTCTGTTTTGTCTGAATTATCCATGTTTGAATTCCTACCTGAATCTCAAGGGCAGCTATTTTTACAGCCTTCATTGTTTTTTTAATTTTCCACACATCCTGCTTTCTCCAGTTCTTTAATACAAATTATTAAGGACAAGAGAAGGGCAGGCTCATGAGATGTGCTATTTGGTGATGGCTCCATTTTAACAACTCAGTGAGTCTTGGATGAAAAGCCTTCCATTATTTTATATGTTTCCTATACTTGGTTTAAAACGACTTTGAAGATTACTTTCTAAACATTAATTTTCAAATCAGGAGTGTGGTAATTCAATCTGCCTTGAGAGATATTTAATAATAATTATTAGGGTAATAAATGAAACACAGATGAGAGTCTGGGATGAAGAAGACAGGAAGTTGGCAACTTAATTGATGAGGAATGGATTATCTTTCCAACAACCCAGATTACCTCCTAATGTTATTAGGTTCTGTGCATTTCCCAGTGTCTATGATAGCATTGTCCCAGTGTTAATTATCTTGGCTTTTTATAGTTGCATGATGATTATTTAAAGGAATGTTAAATTATTTCAAGATAGACTGACTTCATATCTGCCACATGTTCTCTACTAGAAAATGAAAGATGTGTGTGTGTGTGTGTGTGTGAGTGTTATGTGCAGTTTAACCCACAATGTTAGTATAAAAATACACATATAGAAAGAGAAGGGTTAATAAACCAGATGGGACAGAATACAAACCATTTATAGGTACAGATAATGTGGGCATGTTTATCTTATTTATAGCATTTCTGTAGGTTTGAAATTATTTCAGTAAAAAAACATTTTATTAAAATCAAACACCTGTTTACACCAAAATTGGTGTTGTAGACATTTTAGAACAGTAAAAGAAACAATCTTTTCAGAACAAAAATCCATGAAAACTATTAAACATAAGTAAATTTATAGGTATCTTTCTGTGTAGACATTCATCACCAGTTCCTTCTTAAATAACTTCTCACTCACACCTAAAACCAGTGTAAGCAAAAGCCTGAGACTGGGACATGAATATTCTCAATAAAGTCAGCAGAAAGGTTGCCTACATAAGGGAATTCTACTACAGACCCACATTAAACATGTAAAAATTTCCAGCTCTGATGGTGATTGGCCACTGGTAGCCAGAATAGAATCCCCCTCATAAAAGCTGGCCATGGTCCAGGGTGCTCAGATACACCCACAGCATCCTGAGCCCTCTGGCCTCAGTGGAAGGGTGTGAGATCTGTCTTTGCCTATGCCACCTCCGTGTCCCTCACACATGCATAACCACAGGGTGGAATGAAAAAAGCGACTGATACAGTTTTCTATTTTGCCATTTCTCTCGAGTGTGATAAAAATAATCAGTGAGAGCCACATTCACTGTATCTGTGTAAAGAAAATTCTGGTAGCTAAAAGTTGTGTAGAACTTGCCAAGAGGATGAAGGCTTTATGAAGAAGCCCAGCTGAAGGCCAAGCTAAGCTCGGAAGTCTCCTAACAGAATGAGTCGTCTTCTGTCTGGTTCCACAATCTCTTCACAGCAACACTTCAGTATCCACAGTTATGATACAACTTACCCAGCTCTCCTGGCTTAAACGAGGAAATTAAACAAACTTCAGACTTAACTTCAGTGTTTGAAAAAGTTTCTCTAACGATTTTCGTCAAGTCTCTAGAGCAGTTAACAGGGAAGACATGGACATTCCAACAAACGGACCTGGGAAGGTGAATTTCCAGATGCAAAGAGTGGTACTGGCCTCCAACTACACACAACAGTTGATTCGGAACAGTAAAACAATAGTTGAAATGTAGTAACTAAAGCCACAAATCTATCAGAGGAAAGCAGTCAGATGAATAATCACTAAAATGTTCAAATGTCCAACAAACGTATTAAAAAAATGCTTTGTGTCATTAGTGATTGAAAAGCTGCAGGTGAAAGCCACAATGAAGTCACACCTTGTCCTGATAGGGCAGCCTTGTTGAGTGAAGGTTTAAATGAAAAGAAAAAGAGGAGGGAACAAATGTGGTGGTAAATGTGGGAGGAGGTTGCTTGTTTGTCCCAGCTGCTTAGCCCCAAAATAATCACACAGAAACTGTATTATTTAAATCGCTGCTTCGCCCATTTGCTCTAGCTTCTTATTGGATAACTCTTACATATTAATTTAACCCATTTCTAGTAATCTGTGTATTGCCACATGGCTGTGGCTTACCGGGTAAAGTTTTGGTGTCCTTCTCTGGCAGGGCTACATGGCTTCTCTTGACTCTGCCTCCTTTCTCCCAGCATTCAGCTTAGTTTTCCCTGCTTAGCTCTGCTCCCTATAGCTCTGCTATAGGCCCAAAGCAGTTCCTTTATTTACCAATGGTAATCACAGGATACAGAGGGAAATCCCACATCAGGTAAAGAGGATGCGGACCCCCAGTGCCTCATTGCATAATACAAAATGACTCAACAAGGTGGGACATGGTTTGGTTTTTCTTTATATTAATTAGAGAATTACTATATGATCCAATAATTCTACTCATAGGCAAGTTCCTACATTAGTCAGAGATGGGAACAGCACCAATGCCCACTAATGCATGCATGGACAGACGTGTTGCTGTGTAAATACAGTGACATTGTTACCGTGTAAAGAAGGGGGGAGCTTCGGTGTACACAGATGTAGATACTCTGTTAAGGGAAAGGAGCCACGCACAGAGGATCCCACAAGGTATGGTCACATGACTCAGCATACAATGAGCATATGGAAAATCAGAAGGCCCACAGAGACAGAGGAAAATTAAAGGACGTTGCACTGCCGTTTGAGTGACAGCTGGCTCGGAGCCGGACAAGGCTGCAGGGTGCTGTGTGCTAGAGTAGACACCATTGAACTGTCCACTTTAAAAACAGTTCATCTTGTTTCCAGTTTATCTCAATAAAACAAGGGAAATATCCTACATTTTCTTCATTTCTATTTTTCATCTGACTCTCAGCTTCTACTGAATAATGGAAACACCAGATGTGTTCAACAACCGTTTTGGGTTTAAAACCACTGTCTTTTGGTTATTAATCTCCTGGAGATGTTCAGCCAGTCTTTATCTGTAATACACTCTGTGGCCACTCCCTTCTCCTCTCTTGTACACAAAGACATTGACATGGTATGGCTGGGCTGGGTGGTGAGGGCATCATGGTTTCTCCATGGGTATTATCTCACAATGTTCTTATTAAAAATTTCAAGTCACGTGTTTTCCTATGATTCAAGACTTGGTGACTTACAGGCACAATGACTCTTGCAATTTTTCTGCCTCCTTTTCCACACTGTTCCCTGACCCTAGGAAAGGGTGGTACAGACATCCCATTTAGGCCTAAGCATTCAATGATCATTTATTCTTAGTAATTTGACAAAATCTGGTCTCTGCATTAACCATCACCCACTACCAACACAAGTTTCTCCAATTAAGGCTGGGAGCAGCACTAGTCTAAGGATATAAAGACAGATATTTAGAACATAGTTGGACACCATGTTCCTTTAGCAAACAGTAAGAAATAAATTACTGCTCTAGGACCCGTGACTCCCCAACCATGGGTTTTTAGGAAGTTGGCAGTACCAGGAATGAAACTAGTACTACTCCTATGGAACTAGCTTCAAATCCAAACAAAAGCAGTTAGCTATCCCCAAACAGGTGTGCCACTATTGCACCAGTGGCTACATCTTGATGCCACAGCCCATCCTATAAGGAGCCCTAGGCACTCTCCATCACAGAAGCACCAGGAAACAGTCTCATTGCTCTTCTCTGCTGCCCTGTTCCACGGTGGTCCTTGGAGAGACAGAATACATAGGCGTGTATCTAGAGAAACATCTAAAGTGCTTATAACTGGCTAGCACAATGGCCGAGTCCATCAATTCAGTTACCCATAGGCCAAACTGGCAGGCTTGAGACATGGGTAAGAGTCAATGCTACGATAGCCTTAACCCCAAAGTCTAGAGCTGCAGGCAGCATTTCTAAACTGCATTCTGAAGGCAGAATCCGTCGTCTTGAGTAACATGCATTTCTGTGCTTGCAGTCTTCGACTGAAAAAATGTGGCCTCCCTAGATTACAGGGAAAACTCTACTTCACTTAAGGTCATTTGGTTGCAAATGTTAATCGCATCTGATAATCACAGCAAAGGAAAACATGTACAGCAACACACAGCCTGATCGACCCAACTCTGGCACTAGCACACAGTCAAGCTAATAAATAAAATGAATCATCAAGGGCTGTAACATGAGGGTCCTGCTTGTTAGGGTTACTGTCCTGCCCAGTACCCCACAGCCGGCAAGCCCCAAAGAAAATCACACAGAGAGTCTGCATTAGGTTATAAACTGATTGGCCCATTAGCTCAGTCTTCCTACCAGCTCCCATAACTTATATTAACCCATTGTCAGGCACATGGCCAGTACCTTTTCTCAGCCGGGCTGCTACATGTTGCCTCCTTGGCGATCTGTGCAGGAATGCCAGGGAAGCTTCCTGCTTCCCAAATCTCCTGTTCTCACCTCTACTTCCTGTCTGGTTTTCCTGCCTATACTTCCTACCTGGCCAATCAGCATTTATTTAAAACATGATTGGCAGAATACAGACAATTCTCCTGTACCAAAGGGCCAGGGAGATGGACCAGTGGATAAAGTACTTGTGACAGGAGAGTAAGGATCAGAGTTCAGAACCCCACTACCCCCATAAATGTCAGCAGGTGTGGTGGGCTGTAGGCTCTGCCCAGTCCAACATGGCAGAGGTAAGTTCACTGCTTCTGAGAGCCATGCACGCTGCCCCAGCTCCAGGGTTGCAGCAGGTCCATGTTACTATTAAGCAACTAGTAGCATGCTGCTCACAAGCCCTATTTAAGTGCTCAGCCTCATGAAAGAGCCAGAACTGTCCCTGAAACTAGCACAGACCAGATGAAACTGCATGATTTTTTTTTCTGTTAATGCTGAATCAGGAAGACCTTTCTTAAAGGAGCCACAGTGACCCTGCTCACCCCAAGCAAACAGAGCCCACCCTACCCCCTAATGCAGCTACCAAGAAGTGGCAATGGACTCTGTTTTTCTTCTGTGTCTAGAATTCCTTTTTAAACTCTCTCAGGTTTTGTGTGGCTGTAGTTGTCCACATTGGCACCAATCTGTAGTAGGAGACCGCTTGTTCATTTCCCAGCCGCCCAGACCCAAAATAATCACTCTGAAACTGTATTAATTGCAATATTGTTTGAGCAATAGCTTAAGTATATTTCTAGATAGCTCTTACATCTTAAATTAACCCATTTCTATTATTTTATATTTTACCATGAGGCTTGAGGTTTACCAGCAAGGTTCTGGTGTGTCTGTCTCCTAAGGCAGCCACATGGCATCTCACTATCTCTGTCTACTTTCTCCTCTATCTGTGCTTGGAATTTCTGTCTTGCTCTATTCTGCCCTGTGATAGGCCCAAGGAAGGTTCTTCATTAACCAATGATATACAGAGGGGAGTCCCACTTCGGTGGATGACTTAAATCCGAGTCATCATGAGGCAGAGACAGGGGATCCCAGGGATAATCTGGATAGCTAGGCTGGCTGAATCTAGAAGCTTCTGGTTCAACCAGAGAGCCTTCCTCAGTAAATAGAGAAATAGCGAAAGACATCAGATATAAACCTCTGGCCTCCACACACACGTGCATTCACATGCACACATGTGTGCAAACATACACAGACTATACACACATGCACTCACACACACACACACACACACACAAACACACACATGCACATACACCTATAGACAAGCCCTGCACGTCACCTCCACACTTCTGAGAGAATCAAACGATGCTTTATAATCCATGATTTCCCATGCTGATGTTTAATAAGTTGAGTTTAACTGACCCACCTGGGCCTTGTTCCCCTCGTGATGACTGAGCACAGCATCCTTCCTCCAGGCTCCCAACTCCCTCTCAGCACCTAGGGAAGGGGCATGACCCCTAATCCCTTTCTTCTTTCCTCAAGTCTCTCATTCAAAGCCCCTTTCTTCCTCCACAACATGGAGTTTATTTCTACCATATTTAGTGTGGGGTGTGACTACCCATCCTTTAGGGTCCCTTGATCCCTCTCTGTCCAACTTTGTCTCTGCCTTGCTTGTCACTGTGGAGGGGAAAAGAGGGAGATGGATGACACATTTTGTGCCTCCAGCATTCCGGCTGCCATGATAGCCATGTTCACCACAGACCATGTGGCTATGCCTTGCTATGCCAGCTATGCAAACAGACAGCAACTGTCCTAGGTTAGAGTCCCAAACTCTCAACAGAGTGAATTTATTACCTCAGATGGCACTCTAAAGTGCAGCCAGTCCCGGCTTCGGGGACAACGGAGGAGGGTAAAGAGACCCCACTGAGGGAGGAATGTCACTAGAGCTGGCAAATGCAATGCGCAGGTGGCCCCTTTTCTGGTTGGCACAGAAGTATGAGAGTGTTAGGGCTCACATTTGGGTGCATGCTTGGTGTGTGTGTGTGTGTGTGCGTGTGTGCGTGTGTGCTTGCATGTGTGTGTATGTGTGTGTGTGCGTGTGCGTGTGCGTGTGTGTGTGTGTGTGTGTGTGTGTGTGTGTGAAGCTTGTGGATAACGAGATCTAGGCCAGCTCATGAGATTTCAAGAATAAGAAACAGACTTGATAGGAATGCTTGAAATTTTAAAACAGGCTTGTGTTCTTGTAAATAACATCCTGCCTGAAGATGCCACATAGTCTGTTCACTAACCCTACCTGGCTTCTCTAGAAGACAACAGGCGAGGGTCTGTTCCTCTCCTGGCTGTTCCCTACAGATACCCTTGTCAGCAAAGATATGCCTCTTCTTACTCAAGTGGTTATCACTTTGTACTCCCACATGCTGACTTGGTTTCCCTGCTTCATGAGAGAAGCCACAGAAAGCAACTTCTTTATAAGCACAACCCTCTCATCGGCCATGCACTGGATGATGCCTTAGCAGTTAGACCGGCTGTGGGGCACGGGTGCCTTCTCCATCACTGTCTGTCAAGCCAGCATCTCTCCTCTGCCGGAACCAGACCTCTGCACCTCACAGTAGTGAGACAAGCAACTCACAGGGAGCCTGTTTTCTGATTGACACACAGGTGTGAGAGGATTAAGGCACATTCATAGGTGTGTGTGGGTGTGTGTGTGTAAGTGCAAGAAGGGAACTTCATTTTGGTTGCTGTGGTGATGGAGAGATGGTCCTGGGCACAAGCCTATTACACATTGAAGAACAGAATATCTGACCATCACACTAGTGAGATTCTGAACTCTTTGTTTATTAAACAGAGTCTCGTGTGGTCTTCACTAATCTTCACAGATATCCTGTGCAAAAGGCAGTCTCTAGTAGCCAAGACTCCGTTTACATAATCTTTTCCCACTATTAATTTTAAATCACCAAGTATATAATAGCCCTTTCTCCACAATTAAGTAAGACAAACCCTGATATAAGAACTTGCTGTCCACAAAGGCTGAGAGCCCGACACTGGATGGTACCATGGGGATAGTGAACCCCAGCTGATTGGAAGTCAGGGTGCCTGCAGTTTCTTTGCTTCGGGCATTATGGTCCTAGCAGGAGATGGGAAATCCACTCACACACAGCTATTGAAAACAGTTCCATAAATGGCCCGTTTCTGCAGTTTAAAAAAATTACACAAAGTGGCTGGGCATCTGGTGGGTTAGTTAGCCAAAGGTTTACTGTAGTGATTCTGAGGTGAGAAGGTTTTTTTCCAAAATTCACAGTGAGCCATAACAGAGAAAGAGCTATTTTCTAGGCAAGACATGGTGCAACCAACCCTGCCTAACCTTCAGGAAGGGGACAAGAGAAGGAAGAGGGAAACCTTAGGCTCCAGCATACTCCAACAAGAGTTTGACGATGGAAATCAGGTGTGGTCAGCATGGCTACTATTGGCAGACTCCATGTGGAAGCTGGCCAGCCACCTGGAGCTCCGGAATAGTGGCCTGAAGAACAGAGAATCTCCTCTGGAGAAGAGAGCCACAGTCAGGTTCAACCATTCCCCAATCTCAGCCTCCCTGCCCACGTGGCCAGTTTAGGAGCCCACAGGTTCATCTCCAGTCCTCTTCTGTTCCACGATGGTGGGGCATCCGGTGGCAGAAGAGAGTGACAGGAAGGGACTGAGGTCAGTGGGGCCAGTTCATCCTCTCACTGCTTGAAAGAATTGCTGTAAGTTCCTTGCATCAGGTTGTTCATGCCTCCTGCTGCCACTTACCCCAGTGTTTGATGATCACTCCTCCATCACCAAGTCCTTACTGTGAGATAAGACATGACTGAATGACTAAATGTGTGGGATTTTCCCCCTCCTTAAAAAGGCTTTTTTTTCCCCCAACGGTAATTATGTGTCATAAGTTCTGGAACGTCCTGATTTCAACTATTCTTTCTCAGTGTCCCCATTCTGTCCATGGGCTCTTGCTGGAGCTGGTTCCAGCTGTGCACTCAGTGCAGCTGTGGGGACCTGGCTTCAAGTGATGATGAAGACCTTGCAGGATTCATGCACCATAGTTGTCAATAAATGCCATCGTTTAAAGTCGCATTGTGATGCACAAGCCCTGGAAACAGATTGGCTTCAAGTGATGATGAAGACCTTGCAGGATTCATGCACTATAGTTGTCAATAAATACCATCGTTTAAAGTCGCATTGTGATGCACAAGCCCTGGAAACAGATTGGCGTGTTCAAATGCAAGTGCAAAAATCAATTGCCAAGCAAGAATTTCCCCCTATGCTGCAACCTCTCAGCTCCAAGTCATCCAAAGTTATTACAGAAGGCCGCGTCTACAGAGACACCCTTCACCTTCACCGACGCTTCCAGGCTTTTTCCCTTACACAAGAAAAGGGACGAGACAACCTGCTTCTGGAGCAGTGGAAATGCCTTTGTCTTCCTGTTACTTCCATTCGAATCCACGGGGCTTCTGTGTTTCAGCCTCTGCAAACGAAGATGGCAAACTTAGCTGTTTTTGAAAGGCACGTTAAGGAGAACCGAGGGTCTCCGGTGGAATGCTGCGAAACTCTTTCTGTTTTATGAGTCACATTAGCATGTCATTGCCCTTTAAATGTCACCAGCTCAAGAGCACAGCTGCATGGATCCAAAAGGCATCTCTTCTTGCTCTATCAAAACACTCAGCTTCCTGGGACCTTGAAGGACTGATGACTCACACAGCTGGAGCTGATGGGAGTGTATCACTGTGCTGCAACTAATCCGGTCCAACATCAGTGAATTTGGGATGGGGAGATGGCGCAGGGGGTAAAAAGCTTACTGCATAGGTGCAAAGAAGTAAGTTCTAATCCCAGAACCCACATCAACAGTGACCTTCAGACACATTACCCAATTACGCGAGTCCAACAGGGCACCTATGTGACAATAAAATCAGTATATAAGGGGTAGATAGCAGTGACCACACAGCCTACAGAGCGAGTGTCTGTTAAGTAGGACAGCAATGATCAATGCAAACCAGTCTGGGTAATAAGGTGCGTGCAGTCCATGACTAGTCCATTAGTCTTTCTGAAATATATATATATGTGTGTATTATATATTTTATAAGACTGTATCAAACATCTTTGTTTAGTGAAACATTATTGAGCTTTCCTTTATATTTCTCTAGCCCTTCATTCTATAGTCACCAATCTCAGTCTGTCAAGGACATTTCCTATTAAGTATTTGTTCCCAAGCTAGGCTGACCTATTTTTTATCCCTTTACAGGCCTCAAACTTTGTCCAAACCCTAACATTTTAGATAGAATAGCAATTTCAGTATAAGATGGCTTCACCCACACCTCTAGACATATCAGGTTTCTGCAGGTTTCTGCTGCCAATTCAGCTCTTCTCATTTCAGCCAACTGGTTTACCTGCTCTCCCATAGTAGAACTGTAAGCTCTATGTGAGGTGTGGAGAGAATGAATTCTGCCTAACCTTTTGAGAAATGTTCTTGTCCTTGGAGCCGGAGAGATGGCTCGGCAGTCCGGAGTGCTTGGTGTTCTTAAAGGACTCTTAGAGCAGCTGTCTGTAGCTCCAGAGGAGCCGATGCCCTCCTCTGCCACCGCAGGTACCTAAACTCATGCATGTGCATGCATGTGTGTACATGTGCACACATGTGTGTGTGAACATAAATGAATATCTTTTTAAAATGTTTTTTTTAACCAGGTGGTGGTGGCGCACGCCTCTAATCCCAACTCTTGGGAGGCAGAGGCAGGCGGGTCTCCTTGAGTTTGAGGCCAGCCTGGTCTACAGAGTGAGCCCCAGGACAGTTACAGCAGTTACACAGAGAAACCCTGTCTGAGTGGTCAGTGAATAAACAGCCAGGCAGCCTACTCCTGTCGTCCCTTCCACATCTTCCAGCCTGTAGTGGGTGTAGTGGGAACGAGGCCTTTAACCTTTGAGCAACTTACGAGATTGCTTTACTTCTCACTTCCCACGGTGCACAGCCCTAAGGATCAAGCAGAGGTGGCCGACAGGTGCCTAACCCAACTAATGTCTTCCTTCCTCCAATAGACCTCCCTTCCCAGTCCTACAGCCTTTCAGTCCCGAGGAATCTACCAACCGGTTTCTCGCCATTGTCGAAGTTTCTGTTTGAAAATCTAATGTGCTTGTTTGCTGCACTGAGACCACAGCTTGGAGAGCGGAGGTATTGACACCAGTTTGCTGTTATTTGGGCAGCAATCACGGAATTTAAAATTTTAGACAAAATTAGAAAATGCTGTACAAAGAAAAAACTTTTAAGACATATTTAAATAAAAATAGAAACTCTAAATAGCATCATTATGATAAAAAATATGTAAACCTGTAATTACAACTTTCCCAAAATGAGATCTCCAGTCCAAAGAATTGAACCAGTAAGTTCTTCAAATTCTTCAGGAGAGAAATAGCAATGCCATAACAATGTTTCCTGTGGAAGAGCAAAGGTCATTGGGAGCTTAATAAAAAATAATAGTAACAATATTACAAGCAAAGAAATTAAGACAATTCATGAATATATGTATAAAATTCTCAAAAAATGTTAAAAAAGAATAATATTTTGAGATAGACCAATGACTTTTCCAAAAAAAAGTCATTTTTAAGCATTGAACCAATGTTCTCTATGTCAATGGAGTGAGTAGGGATTTTCATATAAGTAATTGATAATTCAGAAAAAAATAATACATTTATGATGAAAATATTTCACTAAAATAAAAATGTGAGGCAATACGTAAATCTCATAAACAGTCTATAACACTGAAACACAAATGGTTAGATAAATA
>JAQHUG010000026.1:12364495-12376296 GCA_028555095.1 Dicrostonyx torquatus
AGGGTGGGGTCTGGAGTTTTTAGTCAGATGCTGAGGGAGCAGGAGATGAATATGCCATGTGAATAAAGGAACCACCATGTTGAAAAGAATAAAGAAGGAATATGGGTTGACTAAAAATGTAAGAGCTAGTTAGTAATAAGCCTGAGCTATTGGCCAAGCATTTATAATTAATATCAACCCTCTTTGTAGTTATTTTGATATAGGCAGTCAGGACAGGAAAACTCTGCCACCAACCCTGTGTCACCTGCTGGGATCACAAATGAAGAAAATGGGGACCAGGGTGGAGCCTGAAGTATTGATGGACAGATACCAGGGATGATGATGGAAGAGGAAGAGATATGAGTGGGGACTTTGGACCCTTGAGCTTTCATCTCAACCTCAACAATCTTCAGCGCAGCTGAGGCAAAGTGAGTATCAAGTATTTGCATTTCTCCAGACTCCCTGGGGGCATGATGCTCATCAGACCTCTGCTCTTGTTCTGCCTCTCAAGTCACCTCATCAAGTTCACTGCCTTTTCTGTGACCACAGGCTCTCCATTCTTGATAGAAGCCCCTGACTATTATCAATGCCTTGCAAAGCCACTCAATCTATCTACATTTACTAAATAGTGACTGAAGACTCAAAATTAGGAGAAAAGAAAAAATTGGGAATGGGCATGAGGGAGGACAGTAAAAGAAGCACTTGAGAAACAAGGCTTTCCTATGTGACGTCATGAACAGGTGATGGTGAGGGGCATTGGGACAAGATGGCAGGTAGAAATAGTCTCTGTCTGACCTGCTAAGGAAGAGTCAGAATAAGAGATACACAGTCTACTCTGAAACATCAGACATTCTACACTGTTTAAAGGGATCTTTTAAAGGGCTTTTATTTAAGTTGTTTTCTGTTGACATTTTCTAATTACGGATAGAAAAAAATGCAATTTCCTATCTAAAAACCTCTACAACCCCTCCTTATCTAAAAATCTCTACAGTCTCAAACTTCTTCAGTCAGCTTTGTAGCTTCCTTCTGTGCATCCTTGTAGCAAGAGGAGGCACGGGCTGTATTCCCAGCACCTTTGTTCCATCCCACCCAGCTCCTGGCTGCTGGGCTAGCTTACATTTGAAATAACCACAGGAAAATTGTATTAATTAAATTACTGCCCGGCCCATTAGTTTTAACCCTTTATACATATTAGCTTAACCCATTATCTAGTAATCTGTGTATTACTACGTGGTTGTGGCTTACCTAGAAGATTCTAACCAAAGTCCATCTTGGGCTGGAGAAACATGGCATCTGCCACACTTCCTTTCTTCCCAACCTTCTGTTCTGTCTACTCCGCCCACCTAAGGGCTGCCCTATCCTACAGGACAAGGCAGTCTCTTTATTTAACCAATGAAAACACAGAAATAAAGAAGGACCCTCCTACACCACATCCTCACGGTGCTGAAGCAGGCAATGGAGCCTAGACTTTGGGTTTCTTTAGCTGTGAATACGTTTTCACATGCCAAGGATCCTAAATTCTTTGCATCACAAGTATAACAATTTTAACTATAATTTTGACTCTACTGTGTAATCACACCTGGGTGGCTAGCTGCTCTTTCTCTAGAATATCTGCAGTTATAGGCACCTCTTGCTTCCCACCGTATCTGTTCTTTTGTGCACCTGTGGCTTAGGAGCTCAGCAAGTCCATTAACTGCCACCCGCCCACCCGCGTAACCGCTAGACTTGTTTATCATCTGTGAGGAGGAATAAAACACATTTTCTATCATAACAACAATGTTCAAATTAAAAAGAACATTTGTTCATGGAAGAAACTTTAGAAAATGTTGCAAAGAATAAACAGAGAAAACACTGTTTGCCTTACACTTTCCTTCTGGTGTCCTATGTGTATGCTTTAAACATGGCTGGGCTCAAAACTGAAGAGAAACAGAGGAGGAGTGAATGAGGTAGAAGGGAGGTGGGAAGAATGCAGGGAGGGAAAACTGCAGTCGACATATTTTGAAAACAAAACAAAACAAAAGATATAAATGACTTAAAATCAATTCTGAAAAAGTGCTTAAAATTCAAGGGAAATCTTAATTCTGGAAGCATGTATTTTAAAATATATACCCAATAAAAATCTTGGGTTTAGAATATGTAAAGATCTCTTGCAATGTACAATGGGAAGACAGAAAACACTCGACACTCTGCTGGAAACTTGAAAAACCAATCTCTAAATATCCTAAAAACCCTAAGAAATCAGTATTTCTAATAAATACAAACTAAAGCTGTGGGGACCAACCCTGCCCCTTGCATTCCACAGAGGTTAAAAGCAACAAGCTTTCATCATACTAGACCACGGTGGAGTGACTGAAAGCCCCCAAGCACTATTCATGGGGACGGACAGTTAGACGGAGCCTTAGAAAGTGATTTGGAAATTTCTTATAAGCTAAACGTAAACCTGTCATTCAGCCTAGTGCTTGTTATCAATTCACCCAAGATGACGTATTCAACACAAAGCAGTCCATATAAGGGAACAATAAAAAGAACCATCATATCAAGCAATGACATGGATAGATCTGAGACGTATTATTGAACGCAACTAAAGAAAATGACAAAACCAAATCTTAGGGACAGAGAGTGGAGTACAAATTGTCATGGTTCAGGGACAAGAGAGGCAGGGGACTCCATGGGAATTCAGGGTAACTTCCAGGTGAGTAGTGATTTTCTTTATCTCTTTCCTTGGGTGTGATCCCACAATTGCCTATAGAGATGACTGAGTTCTGTCTGAAAATGTCTTCATTTAGATATGTAGGTTTATATCACCAAAAAATTCAAAATACAACCATGTACACACACACAATCAACTCCATAAGGTAAACGGGGTTCACCCACAAAAGCCTCAACCCAAAACTCGAGAGGAGGGACATTCAGATGTAAGTGACAGTGCTCAGCTGGCGAAGAAGATTTACTATGATTTCATCCACACCTGGGTTGTGCTGACTTTCCCTATCCATAATGGAAGAGTCTAGCACCCTGGTGATGTTTAAATTGCTATCCATTAACAATAAAAATGTGAAAGTTCCTCAGTCATGACAACCGTGGCTCAGTCATCACAGCCAGGGCAGAAGAATGTAGTACACAATATCACTCTAAAATGTCTCACTGGAAGGAAAGTATATGTTTTCAGAGCAAAATGGGACCATATATTAATTTTTCATTTTATTCCTATTTAGAAGTGTGGTGTTTAGTAGTGCCAGGTACAGATGCTAAGCAATGGGAAAGGAGCGCTAAATCTTTCATGTTTTATGCACCCAGATGTGAACATTAAAATGGGTTTTTGGTGAGCACGTGGGTCAGTGGTCACAGGAAGCATCCAGCCCGCGGTCTACTAGAGCTGTAAATAAGAGTATATGGTTCTGCAGGCTGATTAAATATTGAGGGGGATGCATGGAGGCAGATGGAACTCCAGTGGTGATGGGTGCTTCCACTCTCCTTCAGTACCAACCTCCGTTTCCGCTTAGCTGACTTCTTCCATAGGCAAAAATTCAATGACTCTCTTTTTTCTTTTTCCTCTAAAAATAAGTATGGAAGAAATGTGGTTTCTGTACCCGATAAAAGATGTCTCTGCTGACTCTCAACTTAGTGGGTTCTTCGTGAGAATATTAATCACGTGAAAAATAACAAATTTCATGTCGACTTTCAGAGGGTTGAGCATAAAATTACAGTCCAGGGAGCCACCATAAGCCCTTGGCACTGGGGCTTCTAACGGTGACTATGACGTCAAGCACAAATAACCACAATGTGCAGACATAATTGTGTGCCTCTTCACAGATGCTGGTCTCTTAGTTCCTCATGACAGAAAGCCACTCATCCTCATGGCTTCTGTGACTCCATGTTAGCATGCTTACTGAACATCACTAAGCAGCAATCCTGCCTATGAAGCGCATACGGTTGCACCGTGGAGGGATTGCATGAGACAATAGTATGTAACTGAGACACTTTCAAATTAAGTCTTTTATGCATTTTACTTCCAAACTGTTCCGGTCTGTGGACGGACGGGCAACAAGAGATTCTTGGCTGACTCTTCTTCTAACTTATGAGATGCAACTGCCCCTGGGAAGATGGGTGTTTCTCAAGAGGCATTTATCAACCCGTGGGGTGTGTTTTCCATTTTTATTGCTGGTCACGCTCTAGTGTGTCTGGAGAGGAGATAGCGAAATTGAAATTGGACTGGTCCTATCTCGCCACACCAGCCGAGAGCTGGCAGCCTGGAAAAGCTGCCGTGCGGCTCTTGCCTTTTTCACGCAAAGAGTAAAAGTATCTTTGAGAAAGTTTTCCATGACTTCTAGAGAAAGTTAGACTACACTGCCTACATGTGCGTGATTCAAGGCCCGAATGCCTTAACATATCATTAAATGCCCTCCGACATCATAGTTCTCCACTGCTCTCCTAAGCCAGATTTAGCTTGAGAGCCTCCCTCAGCTTCCCTCAGAGCCTGCCTCCTCTGTGTATGTGCTGTCCCATGGTCTGAGTGCTGGGGTCCCAGGTAATCGCCTTGCCTGCCCAGTTTTTATGTAGGTCTTTGGGAATCTAAATGCCAGCTCTCAGGAAAGCAAGAGATATCTGAAGACTAGAGAGTCAGTCTCACAGATGAGAATGACTGTATCAGGCTCTCTGAAGTCCTCCTGTCTATAATAGTCCCCCACTAAAAGCCTTTCCCAAGCTCTCTTTTATTCTACACCTGTGAATAATGTACTTGTGTGCATTTATGAAAACATCACATAGCTATTGTTAAACATCACATTTTCCAGAGAAAGGGATAGAAGGATTTATGATGCGCCAACCTACTCCTGGGAACCCAGAGACCCAAATGGATTTGTAGAAATGCATTGTTTCTCAGGGACCCGAGAGAGCTAAGACTCAGGTTTGGTCAAGTTTATCGAGGTATACCAACAGAAACAGTATAAAGAGACAGCACTGACTATGATAAAGTCAGCTATATACACATATGCTAAAGGGAAAATAAGTTTCTTTGTTTAGACTTATTTTCCCACTGATTGATAGGAAATTAGGAGGGGCATGTATTAAGGAATGTATGGAGAGTACTGGAGGGGGGAAATAGGGAGTAAATATTATCATAGTTTATTGTATAAATGTAGAAATGATCAAGAATAAAGAAAAATTAAATAATTTTGTTGGCGAATTAGGTCGGTATGATAAATAACCAAGCCAGCTCACAAAGAACACTTGTATTTTAATGGTTAAAAAGGGGGAACTCACGCTACAAGAGTGGGAGGTCCGACATCCTATCTGTTGGGCAGGCACCTGTGTCTTCCCAGTTTTACTACCTGGGCCCCAGGTAGCCACACCCTAACTAGATGTGATTGGTTGATAGAGTTTCCCCATCATCTCCCCCTTTTGTCTAAACAAGATTGATCCAAACCTAACACAGCTATATACAATAGGAACAGATACCAAATATAAAATTACAAAGAATCAATGATATTAAGCAAGGAACGCATAACAAAAGTTTTACTAAACATTCTATTGAATAGTTATTATTATAGTTTTCCATTGTTATGATAAAAGATAAAATAGATATAAATATTGTAACTGTAGTTCTTACTTGATAACTGTTTTGTTATATGTAATTTTACTATGTTAAAATGAAAGTCTTTCTTTTTTGTTTAAACAGAAAAAGGGGAAATGGTGTAGGAGGTCGTTCTGCATTTGTATTGCTTTCATTGGTTGAATAAAGAAAACTGCCTTGGCCTTTTGATAGGGCAGAAATCAGGTAGGAGGGGTAGACAGGATGGAATGATGGAGAGAAAAGACAGGCAGGGACCGAGCTGCCCACCATGAAGCTACCAAGTCACACATGCTGAACCTTTCCCGGTAAGCCACGACCTCGTGGTGACAAACAGATTATGAAAAATGGGTTAAACGAATATGTAAGGGTTAGCCAATAAGAAGCTAGAGATAATGGGCCAGGCAGTGTTTAATTAATATAATTTTGGTGTGGTTATTTCGGGTATAAGCTAGCTGGGTGGCCAGGAGTTGGGCGGGATGAAACAAAGGGCCTGCTCCTCCCTACCATGGGGCCGGGACAAACAAAGGGTAGCCTGCCGCTCCCTTCATACTACTTAATATTATAGAATAATAGTGGTAAAGCTAAATCCACAGGACAATTTGATCCATTTACTTTTAATGCAATTACTAATGTAACATAAAATTTATTACCATAATTTTTGTATCTGAATATGTCTTATACAACTGTGGATTTTTATTTCTCTGCTTACGTATTTTTATATCAATTAGATATATCGCAGTATGGCCCTTTAATTGCCTTGTTGCTCTTACTGTATTCTTGAGTTAATTTGATTCCCTGGGAAATTACAATTGACATTTTATTAGTTTAACTTGTATAAATATCATGGTAATTGTAGACAGTATCACTTTTCCTTCCTTTTCTACTGCATTTCATATTCCTGGATTTCTCAGCTTTATAAAGTGGAGCCTGTGAACCATACCACATGTGATCTCCCACAGGTGTCCACAGAACCACTCCCTACTATGACATACATGAACACCAGCCACATGACAATATAACACAATGTCAGGGACTGCGCCCCAAGTTCTGTATCAACCCTGCCACTTGCTACTCACGGGGCCCTGAGTTTGAATAAACACTGTGCCTTTGTTTCCCCTGTTGTGAATTGACTAAAGGTGACTTAATGTGAAAAGAATTATCACTGTGCCTATCACAATGCCGAGAGCAGACAGGTCCAAACCTAAGGTGTCTCTGGAAAGTGTTCAGGGTCAGCCTCCTCTCACATCCCTACACTTGTGAGGATGCTGGGATATGCAAGTCCAGGATGCCCATAGGACTTATGCAAGGCTGGTTTGATCAGTGCGGAGAGCAGAGAGAGCAGCAGCCCAGGTCCCCTCCCTTCCTCCCTGCACTGCCTCCAGTGGCACTGGCTGGGAGCGCGGGCTGTCTTCAGGACCCTGTGCGCTAAAGTGAGCGAATGGTCTCCGTCCTTCCGCAATCCTGATTTGCTCTGTGAGATTCATGCACTATGAATGAGCAAAAACAGGAGCCAGCATCACTCCATTAGCCTTTACTACTGAATATCTTCACTCTTTCCCTCTTACACGACTTGGTCCTACCGTCCGTCGCTCCGTTTTACATTGGGAAAATCGCATCCTCCTGCAAGATCGCAGCAGCGACAGTGATGTACACAGGCAGTAAGATGAGAGAGAGAGCACCTTTAGTCTCTGCTAGAGCTTTTTTTTTTTAAATCCCTATTCCTCTTTCTATTTTAGAATCTTCTTCTCATTCCAAAATAGACACATACAAGTGGAAAATTAGTGGCCAATGGATAAGGACTTGGTAATTACGTGACTGCCTGGCAGTAGGATTAGATCCTATTATTTAAAGCAATCACTGACTGAGCTTTCTAATTCATACAGAACAGAAAAGACAGAAAAAAAATCTCCTTCGGTGTCCACTGGCTGTTATCCACAGGAAACAGTTTCCCTACAAATATCCCTTGACTGTCAAATTTGCAATTACATTTGGCTAAGAATTAATCACTAGTGCAAAACTGTAACTCACTCATAGAGCGGGCTTAACAAATTACCTGAAAGTTTTGTGGCTCTCTGGTTGTTCCCCTAGGAATGGCCCTAGGCTGTCTCCTCCAGCCTTCCCATGCATAGACCTAACCTGGTTTTAGAGAGGTCCTCTCTGACATCTGCTCCACAGCCTTCCATCCTCCTCAAATCAGGAGGTAAAGAAGCTGACTGACAACAACCCCAGCTTTCTAGGGGCCAGGCCAGCAGACTACAGCACATACATGTGCTCTCACATACATGTGCTGTCAACATATGTGTGTGAGATGCTGACAGAGAAGACAGCTCTCCCATGAGCAGCACAACTGAGCTCAGTCTCCAAGGGGCCAAGAAGCTGGATCAGGTGAGGAGCTCGAAAGACATGAAAGATGATTAATAAACAACCTACTTTTGATGTGATAAATACAGTTAAATTCGTGTCACTAAGGGTCGTGTTGATGAGTGCCTATGGAAACAGCTCTAGAGTCAACTTCTGTACCTCCTGTGATAATATTGGATAAATACAGAAATCAGCATGGCCCCTAAAGAGGAATGGCATGCAAACCATGCAAACTCACAGTGTTTCACATGAAACAGTACAAAATGCTGACATTAAAGCCATGGCTTAACATAGACCTAAAGACCTTCAAGAGGTTCTGAACTTTAAAAATAAATAAAATAAAAAGGGTTAGTTTCACGACAGAAGTGTCTAAAGTAATGAGTAAAAAGAGATCCCTCAGCAAACTTCATGGATTCCCCAGAAAAGTTAAAACTAAAGTGAGAGCATTGTCTCCCGATTTTCCCTGTTTCTCCCGTGTCTGACCTCAACACTGTGCAGAATAGTGGAGTCTCAAAAGTTTGACAGAGAATGGTACCCAGGGCGCCCACATCTGACATCCCCAGTATCTTAGAGCAGACAGAGAATGGTACCCAGGGCGCCCACATCTGACATCCCCAGTATCTTAGAGCATCATCACACTCAGAATCCCTAGAGTCCTCAGACCTGTAACAGGGCTCTTACAGCTGACACGCAACAGCTCTCTGATTAGTTCTAGGAATGTCTTGGGAGATGGCCCTAAGCCCTTGCCAAAATAAGATAGAGGCAAAATAAATAATGATGGACACGTGCTGTCAAAGTTCACCCTTCGTCTGCAGACTCATGGTCTTATAGCATACAGCTCATATAGCGAGTCATGGATGAGCAAACCTGCTATAACTGGTGCTGCATTAATGCCTTTAGTTACATGGCTGGAGTTTGCCTCCACCTGGCCTCCCTCACACATTGGCCCAATGTCTTCAAAGCCTTTAAACCCATCCTGGAAAAGTAAGATACTAAAATGCAGGAGCAGAAAGTAGCTGCATCTAGGTTGTTAGTAGTGTTATCATTATAATTCTGACTATTGCATGATAATTTCTTTGCTATCTTCTTTATTGTGTTATATGTGAGTGCTTCTATAGCACCTGTGAGATCTTGTCATTAGCCTACCCTGCGCGTCAGTGCAATGTTTTAAGTGACAAAGACCTTACTGCTAACTCACAAAGTAACTCAGTTCTAAGACATCTCTGTGTTGTGTACTTGAGAAAAAAGACTTGGCAAGTTCTGAGGAAGGAGAAATGGATTCTGTTTGGAAACTCAATAAGTACACAGACATGTTTATAGAATCAATGCTTCTACCTTCTATCCTATATTTCAGTAAAAGGAAAATGAACACATACACAAGAGCGAAAGATGGTAGCAATGGGGTTAGAGAGATGGCTCAGCTGTTAAGAGCCCTGGCTGATCTTACAGAGGACCCAGGTTCAATCCCAACACCCACATGATGGTTACAACAATCCATAACTCCAGTTCCAGAGAATGTGATGCCCTCGTCTGACCCCTGCAGGCACCAGTCCCATGTGTGTTACACAGACATACATGCAGGCAATTATTTAAAGTAATTAACTAAATGTGGCAGCAACTAAACAGAATAGATAGCAAAAAAATTGGAAAGGAAAACACTGGGCATTCCTAATACTCATAATGTAAGGGAATCACTAATCTATTTTATTTTTCCCACTAAAATATTTTAAAAGTTAACATCATTAAGTCAATGGTTACTGTACATCAGGCACAGTCCTAAGAACTTAGTTGACTGTAGTTACCTATTCTTAGGATGGATAGAGAATGCGATCATAAAGATGAGGAGATAATAAACAGATGGATGGATGGATAGAGAAAGGTGATAGGTAGTTAAATAACTGCTCAATAGATAGATAGATAGATGATAGACAAATGATAGATAGATAGATAGATAGATAGATAGATAGATAGATAGATAGATAGATAGATAATAGAAAGATAGATAAATGATAGATGATGATAGATAGGTAGATAGATAGATAGATAGATAGATAGATAGATAGATAGATAGATAGAGAGATAGATGATATAAAGATAGATGATAGATTGATAGATGATAGAAAGATAGATAATTGATAGATAGATGATAGATAGATAAGTAGATAGATGATAGATAAGTAATTGATAGATGATAGATGAAAGATAGATAAATCGATAAATAGATGATAGATAGATAATAGGTAAATGATGATGATAGATACATAGATAGATAAATGATAGATAGATGGATAGATAGACAGATAGATAAATATCTGCTTTCCATGAGAAATGAACTGGTATACAAAGTGGACACAGTAAGGAAAGGCAGGATCCTCTCTTGGAGAGTGGGTCCTAAAAGCTACATTTCTTATCTACTATCCTAGATATTCAAGAAGGCTAGTTAATAATAATATAAGACCCAACTACTACAAGCCACAGCATTATACAATAACCACTCCGTCATCTTTTCACACATGACATTAGAGTCAAGGGCTTTGGTGAAGTTTAAACCAAAATGCAAGGAATTAGGGGATTATTGCTTTGTGAATAAAGTGGCTGCTTTTGCTGTAGATTTCTGCTGTAGCTGACTCCCCTTCTGTTACAACGTTGGGAATTAATTCCCACAGCTCAGAAATGTTTGATCATTTACTGCGTACTATCTTCCTATGTTTTGGGGGTTTACTGATCACATTCCCCTTGTTACGTATGAAAATAGTTTCCCACTGTCAGGCCTTCATTCCTTTCTCCTAGGTAAATGCAGATATCTGGATTCCTGCAATTATCTTTATCAACAGGCATTTGGTCAATGTTTAGGGTTCAGGCAAAAACATTCCATTTAAGATATTCACAGATAGCCAAAGACATAGAATTACTACTTACCCAAAGCTACTGATTCATAGCTGCTCAGAGAGATAGAAGAAAAAGCTTGCCCTGGTTTTACCTGACTTAAAAATAGGGAATACAGTGACCCAAAAATAACCTTATGTTGAAAGATTCCTAACTTCTTACGCTCACCTTCATCTCAGTTTTTAGTTCTGGAAACTTATTGCTTGTGTTTTACTTTCAAGGACAGTAGAAGAGATAATTAACTACAACTCAGAGAAAGACTTCCTTCCTGCTGGCACCACAGACCTGTTGGAGGAGGCCACTTGTTTTGTTCCCAGCTGCTCAGCCCCAAAATAATCACACAAAAAACAAATTATTTAAATCACTGCCTGGCCCATTAGCTCTAGTTTATTTGCTAACTCTTACATCTTAATTTAACCCATCTCCATTCATCTGTGTATCGCCACGTGACAGTGACTTACCGGCAAAGTTCCGGTGTCTGTCTCCAGCGGGGCTACATGGCGTCTCTCTGACTCCACCTCCTTTCTCCCAGCATTCTATTTAGTTTTCCCCCACCTAGCTCTGTTCCCATATAGCTCTGCTATAGGCCCAGAGCAGTTCCTTTATTAGCCAATGATATCCACTGCATACAGAGAGGAAGCCCACATCACAGACCCACAGCACCCATGATCAGAATGGCTGATAACCGCATACCCTGGAACTGATCATTTAGAGGCCTGGTCTCCTCTTTGTTTCTACTGCTTAGAGCAATAGGTATAAACTCCTGACCAGAAGTCCTGTGAAACTGCAGTGTCTGGTGAATATGCTATCAGATCAGGAACCATAGCTTCCCCCTGCTGTGTATGTAGGTTGTCTGGCTACCTGACATCCTCTATCAATGCTGGGAGAAAAAAAAAAGTTGCATGCTGATTTAAAAAACAATCCATGCCCTATTCATAATTTTACTAAAAACAAAATTTTAGCTCTTTATCTAACCACCTAAAAATGCAGCATAGCATATTAA
>JAQHUG010000026.1:12385745-12402931 GCA_028555095.1 Dicrostonyx torquatus
TTGCTCATCACAAAGTAGAAGATAGGAAAGAAATCACCAGGGATTGAGACGGATGGAAGAGAGAAGGATGGCATGAATATAAATAACAAAACAGATAGACAGAAGAAGTTCACCTGATGCTGTGCAGTCAGTAGGATGGCTACTGTTTGCCACAAGGAGCTGTATATTCTATAAAGACACAGAGCAGAGGAACTCAAGGGTTCTGAACATAAAGATAAGGCGAAGACATGCTAATCTGATTAGTTACACATTGTGTGCACATGTTAAAATATCACACTGGACTCCTCCAACTCTGTTTCCAGAAGCTATAAGCAAAAAAAAAAATCCTGGTACTAGGTGCTCAATACATGAGCTGTTAGTCATGGAGGCCCCTAAGTCTCCCAAAACAATGTAGGCTATTGCTGCTCTAGGCTGCCCACAGAACTAGATGACGGGGCCCTATGGCAGAAGCCATTACACATTTCAGGTGTAAGGTATGCAGAAAACAAAACGGAAATGCGTTGAAAGCTTCCTCCTTCCTGGCTAGCTTTCATAACATATAAAGTTACACACAGTTATCTGAGGAAGGAAAGTCATCAACAGTCTTAACCAGAGCTGGGCGGATCCTCTGCTGCCTTACCAACCTTCCGGGCCAGATCAGTACAGCAGTGGCACGGCTGGTCTGTTACGGGGATCACCAACGACTTTCTGATTGGATCTGAGGCCCTGTTCTACTGGAGGGAAACCATGGCTTACAATGTAAAATTGGTCAAAGGCCCATAGCTAGAGAGAGTATGTACTCTAAAGGGAAACCTACAACTGTCAATCAGCTTTCAAATTTTTAGATGGTCACAGAAGTTTCTTTTCTGCAGGAATCAGCAGGGAATACAGAGACTCATAATAATTCAAAGTGCTGAGAACAAGAGATCGTTGAGTCTTCATCTACACAGACATTTATGACATCTCTCCAAATCTCAGAGAACATTGCAGAAGAGGGAAAAGAAAGGATACAAGAGCCAGAGGATGGAGAAGAAGGGGGTAAAAAATGGCCTCTAGGTATGACGGGACTGTTGCACACATGAACTCAGCAGACAGTGGTTACCTGTGTGAGACTTAGCAGAGCCACGTTCCATCATGTGTAATTAGAAGGGGTGATGAGACTCCACCCCTCCTTGAGGCGGTTAATGGTTACTGCACCCCAAGCTTGTGCAAGCAACTCTAATTAAACTCAGTGAGCCACAATAAAAAAAAAAGATGTAAATGTAGGATGGGGACTTGAAGGAAGAATAAGGGGTTCAGAGGTGTAGGGATGAAGAAGGTTACAGGGACCATGTGTAATCCAGGTACATTTTATGTGTGCAGGCATGTGGATGCATGTGAGCTGGAATAATGAAGTTAAATAATATAATTTTACAAAACAGCACCAAATGTGAATAATGGCATGACTTATGTTTTCCAGGGCATCTCCCTGCAGTCAGGAGAAAGACCATGGGGCGTGTCTGGCATGGCAATGCCCAGCCTTCATCCAGAAAGCAGAATACGTCATGTTCAATGGTGGCTTTCATACTCAGTGAGGACTTCCTTTTACTTGGTGTTCCCAGGTAGAGGGTTTCCTCCCATCTTTGAAGGTCTGGGCCAAGTGGGTTCACTCTTACAATGCAGCCATAAAGTCATAGTCCAGGTAGCAGCAGAGGGGAAAGCCAAGAGCTTTTACAGACAGCCTCTCATAACCAATACCATATCCCTGGCTCAGACTGCTGCCGCCTAAGGATTTGCACAAGGCCCGGGCACAGGCACATGTCAGCTACTTTGTAATTCGGCAAACCAATCCAAGGGTTCTCATGTCCGCTTTTGGAATCCAGATTTCTCAGGTTTAGAGGGTCCTAATTAGCTGAAGGGAATAACATTTACACAGATCTCCACAACGACGTAAGCCTCTTACAGCCCGAGGATGGGACATAATCTTCCATAATCACTAATCGCATCCCACAGTGGGCCTCCATTTCCCTGGATTGGCACAGCGGAAGGCAGAAGGCTGCCCTGTGGGGATCCTAGCCAGAGCCTAAATGATTGGAACCGATGAGAAGGTGGCTTTGCGAGGGACGGTGAGCACAATGGCTTAGATTTCCAACCGGACTCTGCATATGCCAGGGTTTGTTTGCCAAGGAGCAGAACTAGGATCCACGCGCCATGGACTTACATGGGAACACACACAACTGCTTTAACCAAGATCACGTCTCCACACACCGCATGGCCCCTCCGCTTCTGTTGTTCTGCTCTCTCCTCCCAGAGGTCTTGGTGGTTCGAACACCACAGGAAAAGTGCGTCTCTAGATGTCACCAAGGTTCTGGTGTCTTCTATTGGTCCTGGCCTCAGCCAGGAGGGAAATACATGTTACCAACTCCAGACATGTTCTCCTCCGGAAGTTTACACTTCTGCCACTGGGAGTATGATAAGGTAACTTTAGCATGTAGTCTTTATTTAAAAAAAAATCCAAAAAACTCAATAGATTCCTTCTTATTCAGTGAAGTCAAAAGAGAAAAGATACTGGATTCCATTTTCCAAGTAAATACCATATCTAGTAAAGAATTGAAAGGACGCTAGGTTTGACTTAGTCCGCACTAGCTCTAAGATGAACTCGGTGACTCCTCCCATCTGGTGTGTTACCACAGGACAGCACAGAACACTGGAATCCCACAGGCTGGTTCTCTCTTTCCACCTCTCCCTCCCTCCATTCATCCCTTACTTATTTCTTCCTCTCTATCTACAGATACACTATTCACTCTTGTTAGGAGCTGTGACTTGGGGGACACCCTTCTTTGATAAGCAGCCCCGTGAGCAGGCAAGGCACCAAGTGGCAAGGCACTGAGCCTCCTCCGAGCAGCTGCTAGGATGTCCATGTCCCACCCATCAAATGTTCAGATGTCCTCTGATGTCATCAAGTGTTGAAGATGTCCTCTGCATGACTCCAGGAGTTCTGGAACCTGAAGCATGTAGATATTAAAATACATATGAAAAACACCACGAATTACCTATTATTTTATACAATTACTATGTGCTGTTTAAATTGTTTAAAAACAAGCAAAAGGAGACTATGGCCACTTCACCAAATATATAGAGTTGCTAGAATAAACCCTTTTGTATACTATATATCCACAATATCTTGCTTAAAAAAAAACAGCATTGAACAGATTTTAATTAAAAGAATAAAAAGAACAAAATCAGTAAGAATAAAACCCCACCATTTAAGTAAATTCCTGAGTGACTGTATTTCTTAAACTCACTGCCTCTGTTTATATCCCTGCTGCTGTGGTCAAATACCCTGTCAGACGCTACTTACAGACAAAGGGTTTACTTTGGAGCATAGTTCCAGGTACAGCCCATGTGATGGGGAAGTCCCAGCAACAAGAGCTTGAGGCGCTGGCCAGAGACATCCATAATCAAGAAGCTGGGAGTGATGAACACTTGTGATGGATGAGATCACTCAGGGTCTTTCTTTTCAGGATGTGTGTCTGCTTCTCACCCACAGTTCCTGCTAGAGTGTAGTAGATATAGGTGTGCCAGTGAGCGAGTGTGTGGTGTGTATAGGTGTACCAGTGAGTGTGCAGTGTGCATAGGTATACCAGTGAGCGAGTGTGTGGTGTGTATAGGTGTACCAGTGAGTGTGCAGTGTGCATAGGTATACCAGTGAGCGAGTGTGTGGTGTGTATAGGTGCACCAGTGAGTGAGTGTGCAGTGTGCATAGGTGTACCAGTGAGTGAGTGTGCAGTGTGCATAGGTGTGCCAGTGAGTGAGTGTGTGGTGTTTATAGGTGTACCAGTGAGTGAGTGTGCAGTGTGCACCAGTGAGCGAGTGTGTGGTGTGCATAGGTGTACCATTGAGTGAGTGTGCAGGTGTACCAGTGAGTGAGTGTGCAGTGTGCATAGGTGTGCCAGTGAGACTCTGTCAAGAAAACAAAAAGGAATTACCAGTGTATATAATGTGCTACCACCTTAGCACACATTAGTTGGTATAAAATTCCTAAAACAAACCTGCTGGGCTCTGATCCTGTGGTCACTGTGGCATTTGCTACAGAATCAGGTGACCCAGTCAGTCCCAGCTGACGGCTCAATCTTCTGCCCTTATGATCTTTATTTAAAATTGGATCATCTGAGGATCTTTCAAGAAAAGGAGATTTTAATAAACCATAGAGTACTCCTTCATACTTTAAGCCTCTCCTTGTCTTGAAGTCCCTTGTGACTCCTTGTCAACTGGATTTCACAAACTCATGTCACCGATCTTTGCTCTGTTTCAGAAACCCACTGAGTCACTAGAGTGAGCATTCCTTTTGATAAGCTGCTCAGGAAAGGAAGAAGAAGAAGTTAATGCATTTAATGCATAAATTATCAAGCCACCAGGCACTCTGTGCTGCTGAAGTGACAGCCAAGAAGTGAAAAAATAATATTTTACAAGGTAGAACTTGGTAGGAAAAAAATGCATCCTGTTACTCTTCTCAAGACATAAATGGCCCTGTGTTGGGGTCTAATATTGGCTGTTTGTCATCCAGAGAAGCTAACTTCACCTTGATAAAAATACATTTCTTATTTTTGCAAGAAGGGGATTTAACTACATGCAGTATTTGGTCTGTTTTTCTCTTTCCAATATGTGTGTTTCTAGCAGCCGATGGACGGGTCTGAGAACCAACAACAAACGGATCAATTAAGAACAGCAAATCCTTTTCCTTCCCACTTTCAGGCTACCTACCCCATTCTGAGCATATCCACAGAATCTGCCTCATGGACTCTGAGAGAGTCTGCACTCACGGGGACGTCATTATGATCAATGCATGTGCCCACAGATCAGCACAGGACCATGCAGAATGTTGGTAGGTTCATTTATGGAATCAAATAAAAAACTCCCATATATGTAAATTTGCAAGCTGAAGATTGACAAGACATTCCCATGTAAGATTCATTATTCCTGTCTAGGAGCAGTCAGCTGGCAGGCTGTGTCATCACCGTTCCATTGAGAAGCCCTGGGCACCTGTATGTGGGAGGCTTTTGCTCCTTCATGGATGTTGTAAGAGGTGCGGGCTGTGTTCCCAGCACCCAGCTCCCAGCCGCACGACTAGTTATACCCAATATAACCACATGAAAATTGCATTAATTAAATTACTGCCTGGCCCATTAGTTTTAATCTCTTATACATATTAGTTTAACCCATATCTAGTAATCTGTGTATCACCACGTGGTCGTGGCTTACCAGGAAGATTCTAACCAAAGTCCATCTTGGGCTGGAGAATCATGGCGTCTGCTCCAGTGCCTTCTCTCTCACAGCCCACCTAAGGGCTGCCCTATCAAAAGGTCAAGGCAGTTTCTTTATTCAACCAATGAAAACAACAGTAATACAGAAGGACCCTCCTACACCATTGGCTTATTTATTTATTTTTGGAGCCACACAGAGATGAGTACTGAGATATCTGATGCAAGCCCACTGAAGTCACATTCTCCAAAACCTGGGCGCAGCAACCAGCTGCTAAAACCAGAAGATGCGTGCCATCCCTAGGACCAAGCAACCTGGATGAGTCTTTCAGCTCTGCTGTAAGTCTTGAACTTGAAGGTTTGTAAGAACAAGATGTCACGCTCTGCTGTGTTCAGACTCCGCTAGTCCAAGGTCATCATATTATTTAGATCTGTACACAGAGAAATGCATTTACAGATAGTGTCAAGAAAATTGTAGTTGGAACCATACGAAAGGTAAGATAGAAATCATTCTCCATCAGCTGGAAAGTCTGTGATTCGTGGATTCTTAGACACAAAACTCCTCACTTTGAGTCAAGTCAAAGTTCAACCGCTGTCACCAGACTATGTTGCTCAGAATATCAGGTGCAGTGTGGCTCAGACTGGCAAGCAGGTGCAGGGTTGGGGGGTGTGGGCTGCAGGTCTGGAAAGCAGAGTATGAGAAGGGTTGCATGATGTTTACCTTGTACAAACTCATCAAGAAGCAAAAATTGAACTATGATGAACATCACCTGGTTCCCAAACTAGAAGCCCTCTTTACTATTTCATGATTATTTTTAACATACAGGATAAGATCAAGGCCATATGGTCCAACTGCTGAGCCCTAGGCATTCTAAAGTATATGTTTAGTTCAAGAAAAATCCAACAAAATCCTCAGGACGAATGACTAATGTGCTGTGGGATAATGCTCTTGTGCACTATAAAATTTGCCACTTGTATTGGTTTAATAAAATGCAGATTGCCCAGTTGCTAGGCAGGAAGTATAGGCAGAATGACCAAACTAGGAGAATTCTGGGAAAAGAAAAGGCAGAGATATAGTCACCATCCAAACACAGAGGGAGGAAAATGATTCCCTTACTGAGAAAAAGTACCAAGCCACATGGCTAAACGTAGATAAGAATTATGGATGAATTTAAGCTGTAAGAGCTAATTAATAATAATCCTGAGCTAATAGACCAAACAGTTTACAATTAATATAACCTTCTGTGTGTTTTGTTGGGACTGCCCAGCTGTGGGACCAGAGGGGGAGTACAGAAACTTCCATCTACACTAATGCTCTCAATTTAGTTTTAGTTGTCAACTTGACACAGCCTCAAGTCACCTGAGTCTCAATGAGGAGGGTACCCGGATCAGACAGGCTGATGGCCACCTCTGTGAGAAATTGTCTTCATCCATATGGGAGAGCCCAGCCTACTGCAGGGGCACCATCCCTAGGGAGGTGGGTCAGCGCTACAGAAGAAAGTTAGCTGAGCATGAACCAGGGAGCAAGCTGGAGAGAAAGTCAGTAAGCAGCTTCCCTCTGCAGTTCCTGTTTCAAGTTCTACTGGAGTCTGTTTGATTTCCCTCTGTGCTGAACTGCACCCCAAGCGTAAGCTAGGAGGAGCTCTTCCTCCCCACAGCGTTATTGGCCAGCGTCTTCTTATCACAGCGGCAGAGCAAACTGCAGCAGTGAAGCATGAGGTCAGATTTCTTCCCTGCAGAATGACTCATACTGGACCTCTCTGGGCAGGGCCGAGCCGAATGGGAAACAAACAAGTGGATGGGAATCCAGCACAGCGTCGAAAGAAATCCTCAGCCACAGCAATGATGACTGGCCGAGAGCTCACTCGTGTTTCAGATTCTGGGTTTTAGATCTGTGGCTATTTCCATGTATGTAACGAGATATCACAGGCATGGGTCTAAACACAAGCACAAGTTCATTCTCATTTCACATCCTTCTTACACACAGCCTGAGCATTATACGAGATCGGGGTGACAGTCTTCTGAGTTTGGTAATTCTGCGATTGATGCTGCTGTTTCGTTTCTGGTACTGAGGATAGGATCAGAGCTTTGCACCCATCAGACAAGAGCTCTCTATCACTGAGAAACAGCCACAGGCCCAGGCCCGGGCACATATTCAAAGCTGGATTACCTAAGGTCATGTTGGCATTGGGTCAATACTCATAGTCTCAGTCCTCAAAGCTTTGCAGATTTGGGCTTTGGGGATTAAGGAAAGTCATTTCCTACTAAATTGACTCATAGAACAGACCGTGAGCTCACCAGTCTTCTCTCCTAGACAACTGTCACATTGGTGAGGAAGAAGGCAAGGGAGAGAGTATGTGTTTACCCACCACTGTCTGTGAGGGGTGGTGTTCAGGACACACACACCCTGGATAACAAAATCCATGATGCTCAGATCTCTTACACTAAACAGTATCAGTTTTTGGTAGAATCTGCACACACACTCCTAGGTGTCTTAAGTCATCTCTGGGTTATGAACAAGAACCTGGAATATTGCTAATCCAATATTCTCATTTTAATTTCTGTTGGGCTATCTTTAGTTCCTAAAAAATCCATCCCTTGACCATCTCTATGTCAGACCTAACCCACTTAAAATTAAATTAAAGACCTTCAGAATGTATTAACTTAACAGAACCTTATTCTGCACCAACCCAAAGGCTAAGATGCTCTCAGAAGGCCCTGAGATGGGATTCCTCTGCCTGCCGCAAATTCCCTCTTAAAAAGTTCCCACCAGTGTGTTTTCGAAATGCCTAGGTTTGCAACTTTCTTTCTTCTGCCACCATAAGAACGCTATGAAACTTCTCCCACGTTGGAGCATTGTATTTGGGAAGGACCTGAACATACGTTCCCAGGCCATAATCACTCAAATTTGGCTGCAGACTAAACTTTTCTTCTCTTCAAGACAGGAGCTGTGTTTATTGTGTCAATAGTTGATTATAACATAATAGAATAACATAAGCGAACATAAACCAGCTATGATGCATATCGGTAAAGGAAGACAGAGGGACTAGGTGGAGAGTGGGGGAAAAAGAAGACACTCTGCGTTGATTTCTGTCTCTCGTGGCTGAATACGGTCACATAATATAAACACTATAAAACAAAGAGATGGAGACAACACTTGTTAGCATAATATAATGCGGAGATGATTGGATTAAGAAGTGTCCCCCACAGACTCATGCACCTTATACTCTTGGTCCCCCGTTGGCATCCCCATTTGGAGACGATATAGAAGCCTTAAGGAGCAGTATGGCTAAAGGATGTGCATCGCTGGGGACAAGTTTTGAGGTTTTATACTGTGACTTCTCTTTCTGTTCTCTTTCTGCTTCCTGTGTGAGGACAACAGCGGTGGGTATCCTTCCTGGCCATCAGTCCAGCCTTGTCATGTCCTCCCTTTGCCATGTCTTCCCTGCTGTGAGTCCTCAGAGACCGAAGGTTAAACCCTTCCCTTTTCTGAGTTGCTTCAAAGTGGATGATAGAGACGTCCTCCAAGCACGTCCTTCCTGTGTTCGGATCATGATGTCCTCGTCCTCTGTTCGCCTGAGGAATGGGAGATTTTGCTTGAGTCTGGCGAACACGCGGCTTCACTCCCTTCTCATGGCACCTGGCATTGGAGGCCCAGCTCAGCAAGGCTGTCCTCAGCTCTGGCAACCTTCAGACCACTCCGTCATTCTGACTCTGTCCTCCTTTGCTTCACCTCTGAGAACCAGAAGCCCTTGGTCTGCAGGCGGAAGAGTAGTTTCTGGTTTGCTCAGATGTCTTTTGAGAATGCCTCGTCTGTGGTGGCGCATGAAATGTGCGTAGGATACATTGATCCATTGGGTTATGGTGATAACCCTGCCCACAGCAAGAGCTGGCAATGGCAGCTTGAAACACTGTCCCGCGTTGTATTTATGCTGCTCCTTTGGAGCTCAACTAGCAGCCAGAGGAAAGAGCAGAAACAGAAAAAGACTGTGAAAGCAGCGTCTGATATTTTCTTCTCTCGACAGCCTTTGACCCCGCGCCAGGGCAAGGTTCTCTTCCAGGGCTCTGAACATCGGCGGTGGCTGTAAGAAACTTTTTAATGTGTCTCGAGCAGTAAATATAAAGGAATTGAGTCCAAATTACTATCTGCAGTAAAAACAGCACTGGGTGAAGAGGGCACTGGAGCTGTGGGCGTCTCAATGCCTGCTAAAGCCCAGGCAAAGGCAGGTTCATTTAGAGTCCACCCTGAGATAGGATGTCGCTGTTCTTGTTTCCGGGTCGGTTTTTCAGCTCCGCTAATGATATTTTGTGGACCTAATAGCCTCGATGTCCTTTGAATTTTGGCATTCACTCTTGGCCTCCTTGCCTCTCAGAAGTTGCCTTCTAGACCGTACTCTGCAGCAAGAGGGAAGGGGGCACACCACCCTCTGTCCACCCCGTCACGTGACTGACCTCCGGGCATCTCAGTCCGCTGGTGTGGAGCAGCCATTGAGACTCGCCGTTGGCTGTTTATTTGTTTTTGCAAGTCCCATGTGACAGGACATATTTATAACTGACCCCATGGGAATTTGTTGTCACCTCATTTGGAAGGACACCATGCTGTGCTGTCGGCAGGCTTGGACACATGTTATGTTTACCATCTTAAAGCAGATTAGACAATGGCACGGGGGAAATTAATTAATAGAGATTTCAGCTTGGCTTTCACGTCCCTAAAGACTTGACTCAGGCAGCAGACATTTCAGTTTCAGTTTTTTTTTTTTGTTTTTTTTTTTTCCAAACCGGACACAGCGCAGAGATAAATGAAGGCAGATGGCCTCACCACGAAGCTACTTATCCTGATGGAAAATCTCCGGGAGCCACAGCTGTAAGTGGCCATGACCCTGTGACATCCGGCACACAGACAAGCTTGGAGACAAGGGGGAGGCCGCATGTCGGCGCAGCTGCAGCTGCAGGAGGAGCCCTCGTGGTGTGGCTGCGATCATTTTTGGTTTAAACCCTGCATCCCATTAATTCTGATATAAAAGCTGATCCCGTGACTCTGATGCATCCGCCACCAAGAGAAGGCATGACCTGATTGAGTGGATAGAATCCCACTCCGTCAGACCCCAGACATCTCAAATCCCAGCTCCCATCACCTCGCGGCTGTTTTATATTTTAAGGACACGGTCCTCAGAGTTACCTCCGCAATGTTTCATCAGCAGACATTGAAAGGAATGACAATGGGGCTATCTGGAAACATAAAAGTCATTTGGGCACCTGTAACTGTCAAGCTATTAAAGTAGGAAATGAATGCTTGGGTTGTTCTCTTCGCTCCGGATAAACATTCCGAGGGACATGATGAATTGCAGGCAACGAAACAAACCTCTTATCTGCGCGTAGACTAAAGAGCACTTGCCAACTGTTACATCCTCTGTGCCTGTAGATAGGGAACACCTGCTGCGTGGGCTGGAGTCTTACCTAGGGTGCTCCTGCCTCCATCCAAGTGAGCTTTTATTCATGCAACCAAGGGTGTCAGAGATCAGCATTACAGCAGATGTAATGAGCAGATTTAGGGCTGTCCTGCAGGACTCAGGAATACAGTTGTGGACACAGGGAGCACGGTTGAGTGTTCTCATGAATTACAGGTTGGGAGCAGATTCGTTTTATTCTGTGGGTATGGAAGTTTGTCTGCATGTGTGTGCACCAGGTGCGTGCAGTACCTATGGAGGCCAGAAGAGGGCATCCAGTCTCTTAGAACTGAAGCACAAAGTGGTCATGAGCCATTATGTAGGTGCTAGGACTCTAACCCCAGTCCTCTGGAAGACGGACAGGTGGTTTCATCTACTGAGGCATCTCTCCAGCCCCAAGTTACAGTTTCTAATGGCTCACAGTAGGTGGAAGTTTAAATGTATCAGGGGTGGAACCAGTCCCCTTCAAAACTGAAAGAAAGTAACCATCACACGGGACCAGAAGCAAACCAGGTACCAACACTTATCCCTCCACACTTCCTGGTCACAGATAGGCAGGTGTTAGGTGAGAGAAGAATGTTAAAGTGACTAACATATGGGGTGTTCAAGTTAATTATTATTCCACTCATCAGCATGTGCACAATAAAAACTTTATAATTAGATTTAGCAAATTAAAGACAGAGAGCAAAATGTATGTTTACTAGGTGGTAGTTTTTCTCCATATTATTAATCAAAATATTTTCCATTCTTTTGCATGGAATGCACTAATGCTGCATATCTAGTAACAAGCCTCTGCTGTGAGGTAGCAAGAACAATAGGATGTCATTGTATGCAGGTGCTTCTAGCTGCCCTTGTTTGGGGGATGTCTTAAGCCTTGGCTATGAGCATGCCTTGCTCTCTGGATAGCCAGTACCTCAAGACCCTTGCAAGCCAATCCCCAGACACCACAGATTCCAACGCTCTTTTAACACCAGCTAACTCGGCAATCACATCTGTGTTCCCCTTGACGGAAATGTTCATTCCTTCAAATGTTAAACATGAGCATTCAGACCTTCCCAGACTGTCTTCCTGCAGGTAGCACAGAATTCTAAGGAAAGACGCAGCCTCTGTAAGTCAGTCGCAAGCACACGGAAAAGTCCTTGGAGCTGTTCTCAGACTCTGTGTAGGAAGAAAGACTGTACCTTACAGTCCCCCCATAGGGTGTTTACAGGGATACAACTTACCCCATCTTATCTACACAGAGGGCACATTCCCTCCATTCAAGCCAGGTTAAGAGAAACATGGCTGACATTTATCAGATAAACCTTAAAAGACCTTGAAATTAAGTACCTGGACCAGAGAAGGACAAATCTAAAAGGAAGTGGGTAGAGCTTTCTCCCAGACAGTGGCCAGTCAAGTCCCCTTCATTGCTGGAATAGCCAGTCACCTTGGAAACTGGTCTGTGAAGGTATGGAGATGAACCATTTCAAAAAGCAGCCTGCCAGGGAGGAAGGGAGACAGCAGCAAAAGGAGTGTACCTAAGGTATACCACCCAAGAAGCTGAAGGAGAAGAGAATCAGGGTGACATAAAAAAAATGATGTTGGAATGAGCAGGATAGCTAGATAGCCAGGGGAGTGATTTTGAATAGCATTTCTCTAGTGATAGAATCAGAGCTGCTAAGACGAAAAAGATCCGAGCAGAGCATTCTAGGGAGAGAGAGTCAGGACGACAATCCAGTGGAGGACACGGATTCTACTTGTGACAAGAACAGACAGAAAGCTTCTACAGACTTCAGTCTTCACAGAAGATAGCAGCTCCAGACTCACCATGGAGACTGGGGTGTCCAGAGAGTGACAGAGGTTTGCCCTTGCCTGTGTATCACAGGGCCCTCAGCATGGAGAGTGGGGTGTCTAGGTGGTGATATATGAGGTTCACCCTTGCCTGTGTGACACAGAGACTGACAGACAGGAAGTATAGGAAGTGCAGTGTTGGGAGACAGAGAATGGCCCAGTGTGATTGGCCCAGTGTGAGGACTGATCTTGACTGTCAGACTGATGCTACTTAGAATTCCCAAAAAAATTCTGGGTTTGTCTGTGAGGGAGTTTCACATAGAGTTAGCGGAGGTGGGGAAAACCCATTCTAACTGTGGGCAGCACCATTCCATGGGTTGGCTTCCTGGACAGGATGAAGAAAGCCAGAAGTACCAACACTTATCCCTCCACACTTCCTGGCCACGGATAGGCAGAGTGTGACTGCTTGCCTCATGTTCCTGTTGCCAGGCCAGGATGGCACCCTGATGGATGCTCACTCGGACTGTGCACCGAACAAACTCCTCCTTGCTTGACTGGTTTTGCCATGTGGTTGGTCACAGCGGACCAGCTAACCCACTTGATCGTGCAGGGCTCAAGCCTGGTGAGGAAGCAAAGGGTATCTGCTGGCACAGGAGAAGCCACGGGGAGACCAGGGGATTTGTGATTCTGAATCACTAATGAGTGATGCTGCCCAGTTGCTGAGTGGGGGCCTGGTCTGGGTGGCCACTAAGAGGTGGTAGAGATGGTGCTGTGTGGTAGTGTTCTGGAGAAGCAGCTTGGCGAAGCTCGGTGGAACCAGTGAACATTCGATCAACAAGCACACAGGAATCTCCCAGCAGTTACAGCAGGAGGCTGTTGAAGGAGAGGAGTCAAGACCACCAGCCAGAACCCTGAATGCCCAGGAAGCCTTGGGACTGTTTACAGGAAGTGAGTGCAGTGGGTTTGGAAGGGCAGCTAAAATTTTGATATAGATATGAATAATTTGCATTGGTATGGATCTTGGTTTATGGATGCAAATTTAAGGTCAATCTTGTTATATGTATTATTTCTGATCTTGATTAAGGTATTGTGTTTGTGTAGTTCATTTAAAAATGTAAAGCAAATTAAAAATATAGGTTAATAGATAGTCATCTATAATAGTCAAGCTTGTAGTCATGTTAGTTAGATTTCCTAGATGTACAGAGATATATTTCAGTTAAATAGGCATTCTTCAAATCTTTCAGAGACCTTCAGAATATGACATTTAAAATATTTAAGAACTTAGGACTTGGGGCTGGAGAGATGGCTCAGAGGTTAAGAGCACTGACTGCTTTTCCAGAGGTCCTGAGTTCAATTCCCAGCAACCACATGGTGGCTCACAGCCATCTGTAATGAGATCTGGTGCCCTCTTCTGGCATGCAAGCATACATGGAAGGAATGTTGTATACATAATAAATAATAAATCTTAAAAACAAGAACTTAGGACTTTTCATGACAATGAGACACATCTGCTCCTGGTAGAAGAAGATGGGCATCAAAGAGGCTCCTTATGGAGTTTGCTAGCCATTTGGGCAAGAAACTGCTCTTGCCTGGATTGTTTGACATGCAGGACCCACAGAGAAATGACTGCTGAACTTTCCTAAAGGTGAGATTATCCTTCAAAGTTCCTGCTTCATGAAAGAGTCTGGTAGACATTCTGCAGGACACAGAAAAAAGTGACTGGCAAACTGTCAATATAGGTGGAACTATTTTTGAAATTTTCTGCTTCATGGAAAAGTCTGCTGGATACTACAGGCCTATATGCTGAAGATGGATGCCTCAACAGTGCAGAAGAACTTTGGGTGACTGTCCAGGCAGCGAGGTATCTCTGTCATTTCTAGAGTTTTGGAAGTTGCTTACAATGTCCTTCCTGTTTACTTAGGTAATATTATATCCTTCTGGAGTCTTTGATGGAGTTGAAGAATAGATAGATAGATAGTTGGTGTAAGAGGTGCTTCTGCATTTGTATTGCCTTCATTGGTTGAATAAAGAAAACTGCCTTGGCCTTTTGATAGGGCAGAAATAAGGTAGATGGAGTACACAGGATGGAATGCTGGGAGGAAGGGAAGTATGGCAGATGCCATGCTTCTCCGGTCCAAGATGGACACTGATTAGACTCATGCCGGTAAGCCACGACCTCGTGGTGACTTACAGACTATTAGAAATGGGCTGAATCAAGATGTGAGAGTTGGCCAGGAAGAGTCTAGATATAATGGGCCAGGTAGTATATTAAATGAATACAGTTTCTGTGTAATTATTTTGGGTATAAGCTAGCCAGCCTCGGTGAGACGCAGCCCTCCATGCCTCATACTACAGATAGTTATAGTTATACCTTTCCTTAGTTACAATAAAAGATAAAGTAGATATAAATATTGTAATTGCAATTCTTATTTGACACCTATTTTGTTATACATAATTTTACTATGTTAAAGTTAAAACCTTCCTTTATATTTAAACAGAAAAGGGGAGGTGATGGAGTCCCCTTTGTGTGCTCTGATTACCATTAATGAATAAAGAAACTGCCTTGGCCTGTTGATAGGGCAGAACTTAGGTATGCAGGGAAGACAGAACTGAATGCTGGGAGAGAGAAGGGCAGAGTCAGAAAGATGCCAGGGAGCTGCCACTGTCAGAGATAGACATGCCGGAACTTTGCTGGCAGGCCATGACCTCATGGTGATACACAGATTAATGGAGATGGATGAAATTAATATGTAAGAGTTAGCCAATAAGAAGTTAGAACTAATGGGCCAAGCAGTGATTTAATTAATACAGTTTCTGTGTGATTATTTTGGGTGTAAGCTAGCCAGGTAGCTGGGAAGAATAAACAAAATTCCATTTTTCATATATTTGTGTGGTCTGTCACTCACTCAAATGATGACATCACAAAAGCAATCAGATACAGGAGGCCTTTGGGAAATCAGAACTGGAGTAATCAGCATAATCATCATATTTAAAAAGATGAGCACCCCTTTGTCACACGTGGGAAGAATGAAGATAGAGAATGAGCTCAGAAGCAGTTCTTAGAAAAACAAATATTTAGAGGTCACCTGAAAGACAAGTCATCCTTCAAAGGAGAGAGCCCCCGGTGAAGATGTTAGGCAGAGCAGAGGGATTCTTGGGCCTCTGACATCATGGCCCAGAAACTCCTTGTTCTGCAGCCTCCCTAGTCCCTGCCCATTGATGGGACATGTACATGCATGCATGTATTCTCACACAGACACGCATGCATGCATACACACACATATACACACATGCACGCATGTATACACACATACATACACACACACACACACACACACACACACCATTGAAACAACAAAAAATCACTTCACCTGAAAGCCCCTGGAAGACAAAACTACTCTGGTTGAGAACTAGCATCCTAGCCCAAAGGAGCTACCAACTGAGTCACATACAACATCAAACAGTCAAAAGCACTGAAGTGACAACACCCCAGGCCTGTCAACTGCAGGCATTGTTGGGCTCTGGAGTGTTGACAAATGAGACTGTCGAAGCTGGAGAACAGAGATGGAGAATATTGCAGCGCTGTTGGACTGTCTTGCTTGGATGAAGAAGACAACTCACAGGATGGGCACTTGAGGTGAAGAAGTACTTTCTCCCCTGGGAACACGCAGAGGGCCCTTTATTCCCCTGGGGACACACTTATGCTAATAAAATAACTTAGCAGAGAGAAGGAACTGGTGATTCCAGAGTGTGTGAACTGAGCACAGAGAGCCACACAGGGACCACACTGGCTTTGGGACAAGAATTTATGGTGCCAAATGAAAAGGACATGTGAGGAAGGCATGTTTGGGCACAGAACATGGAGGCAGGGTGCCTCCCGTTGTACAGAGATGCGAAACAACCTGCCCAGGCCTTTTCTGAAAGGGACGTTGACTTGGGACTAACCTCACAGCTGTATGTGGGGGTCCAAGACTTCTCCCCGACTGTTCACAAAGGCCCAGGGTGTACAGTACCTGTTCAGATGCACAGCTGACTCCCTCAGCTCAGAGGATCTTCAGCCTGCCCCATGTAGTAACCACACAGCACTCATCCCTCAATATTGTCAATCACCCATTCTATGCCTCGTGACCTTCTCTTCACCCATTTCTTCAAATCCTGAATATCTTTTCTTGTCTTCTATGACACTGCTGACCAAGAATCGGATGGGTTATTGATTGTAACATCCCAATACCCAAATATTTACCCGTAAAACATAAACAGTAACTGTAAATGAAAATTTAAATTTCAGTGTATAGTCTGAGTTAGACATTCAGGGCAAGATGAAACAGTAAAAGCATTATTCAAGTTTCCCTGCAGAAACAGAAGCAACAGTGATGTATGTTTACATGTGTAATATGATTTATGTTCATGTGTGTGAGCTGGGGAAGGAGTGAGGAACAGACAGACAGGAGGGTGCTATAATGAGTTCTGCGGCAAGCTTATGGAGGGTGGTGAGCCCCGAGGGCAGCAGTTCACTATTTGGAGCCAAGACTATCCGATGGAATCTTTCCCCAAACACAAGAGGCTGCAGTCTTACCTTAGAAGGACTAATGAATGCATCAGTTGAGTGCAGAGGAACTGATGTTCAGCTCCAGGCAAGAATTCAGGAAGGAGTCCGGTTTAGTCATATGCTCATTCAGTCCTGGTCCAGCTGGATTTGATGAGTTCCCAATAGATCAGGCACACTGTCTCGGTTTGTGGGCCAGTCCCT
>JAQHUG010000026.1:12410972-12424435 GCA_028555095.1 Dicrostonyx torquatus
TACTCTCCTCCCCTCCTTTTCATATCGCAGATCCCTCTCTTCTGTTCAGCCCTACTCCTTTAATCCTATTCTCTGCAAACAGAAACCCATGCACCTCTGTGGAAAAGCTAGTGTTCAGATTTCCATGGCTAGGCTACCACTCAGCAGCAGCAGCACACTGGCGGCCCCATCCTATTCTGATGCCCTGAAACCACAGTAATCTGGGGGAAGGAAGCTTAAGTAAAGCCCTAGCCAATGGCCACACTCAGTAAGTGGGGGAAGAAACTAGCTCTGTAGATTTCTGAGCAAAATTCCTGCTGCAATAGTTGAGACTCGGTATAAGGAAATAGCAGCTTAAACCCACAGCAGGGGGATGACCAGATTGTTCCTTCCCTAAGGCTTTTCTGGTCTGAGAACTGCACCAGCCTGGTGTACGACTTGTTTAAGTTTCCCAGATCCTCTTTGTAGATTCGTGGGTCCTGTGACACTGCAGTTTGTTTGTTCAGGCTAAACCCTGGGTTTGTCTGAAATGCTACAAGATAGGTGGGAATCAGAACGGGACGTGCACGGGCTGTGGGTGGCTTTGGCAGTCTGCGCCTCTATTAAGTAGACTCGATTTAGTGCTGGATAAAGAGAAAGACGAAATTAGAATCATGGTTGGCAGAAATAGTCTCCATCTGGCTGTGTAATTACACACTGTCTTGACCTGAGCAATCTTTGCTGTTCCAAATGCTGTTTCCTTCGAGAAGAAGATTTTAAAAGACATGGTAAACCACAGGTTAGGAAATCCATAATTTCAGATATCCTCCGCACCTTTCAGACCAAGAAGCCGTATCCCGCGTTCCCATTAGGGCTCTGTCTTTTGTAATTAGATGAACTCTCCAGTCACCCGATGAATGTCACCTCTTCACAGCAGGGTAAACAGAAGAGATCTCCAGGTCTGTTTGCACCGGTGACATCAGACACTATTTCAATGGGAGCATGACTCAGTATCGGCCTCGGTGCTCTCATTCCTGAAGTTCCTTTAAGGCTGAGCCTGGGTTGCTGCCGGCATGCGGCATTTTCAGAGACCCATGGTGCTCTTTATATCAACCCTTGACTTCACCTTCGATGCCAACAGGAAATTGTATATGGCTCTAATCTCCCCAGCACAGCCCTGCCAGCAAGCAGGCTCCTGCGCAGTTTGATGGCGCCACCTACTGGTCACACGCACCCTTTGCTTGCCTTCTCTTGTTTTTGTTCTGCTCTAGCGTTTGGTTTGTCCACGGAGACCTCACTTTTAGCTTTTCTACTCCACAGCTGCAGCAAGCTGGGCTAAGCAAATGAAATCTCCACCTGACCCGCTGCTGGTAAGGCTCTAAGGTCTTACCGCTGATGAGAAACTCACGGGCAGGCACCAGGCTCCTGTTTACCGTCCGACACCAGACTATGTGTCCTTGAACCTTGAACCCTGCCTGACCCATTCCCTCAAGCAGCCTGATGATCCGGGCTTCCTTGTCTCAGCCCCGAGGTGGCGCAAGCCATCATTAGAGCCCAAACACCTTTCCCATTCCCGCAAAGGCTCCTGCCCTCCTAGGCGCCCCCCTTCCCCCCCAATGGATTGCTTTTAAACAGAGAATGACACTGACTGTCACTAAACATAACAAGTGCCTTATGTGCGTTTCATTGGAAGCACAAGCTGAAATTAGCCTGTCAGCCTCTCACTATTCCGGACGCCAGTGTGTCAGGTGACACAATTAGCTCAAGAGAATAAAGAGCAGGCTTGTCAGATAGCTCCTCTTCTTGGTTCCATCCTTTTGTGAGCCTGATTTAATTCAAATTCTGTCCATGCTTGGAGGTATGAGTGTGTGTGTGTGTGTGTGTGTGTGTGTCCCATCCAAACTTCAAAACAATCACTCGGGGGGAAAGCTGAGGTAAATTTGGCATTTACTATAAAGTCCCAAATGCCTTTTCTCCCTTTTATTTTATTTCTGCAAATGAGAATTTATCAAAGGCTAAGTCTCAGTCCTTTGTGATAAAAACAAAGTATGCCAGTGGAAAAAAATATGTAAAATTCACCTTGCTGCTGGAAAGATCAAAGCTGGGGAATGTTGGCCAGAATGACTAATTTCCCATCAGCTCGGAGGCTTCAGAACACCGAGCTCTTCCTAGAAAACGAGGTGTCAGAAACTGCGTGTCTGAGGTGCTGAGGGACGGAGGTTGAGGGGCTCTCTGGTGTGTTCCTCCCCTCTAACAAAAGGCAGCTTCAAGGCAGGCCACCCTACCATGAGTGTCTGCTGCAGAGCAAACACCACACAGATGCAAGTGTCTAGGGGCAAATGTGTACATATGGATGCCCGTGTGTCAAGAACTGAGCCTGTCTCAAGTAGAGTTAGTCAGCTTTCTGCCAAGTGACAGAACACCAGAGAGCAACTTAAAACAAGGGAGAGCGGGGTGTGTGTCTCCCTGCCTGGTATTTTCGTTCTGTGGTGGTTGGTCCCGTATTTGTTGCCTGTGGGAGGAATAACACTCAGAGTAGGGAGTGCAAAGGAACGCAAAGCCCTTATCTCCTGGATGCTGGAAAGCAAAGGGATGAGGAGCCAGTCCCAACGTCCTCTTCAAGGACATCATGTCCCCACTGACCTCACTTCCTTCCTTGGGGCCCCACCTCTTCATGATTCCATCACTTGACATCAGATGGGGACCGGCCCTTTAAGAGGTATCTTGAAACAAGGCAAGGGCTGTTTTGACCATTCTTTCAACAAAGATGGTCATGTGACAAAGATAAAACTGCCAATAGAAGAGGTGGCTGCGGCTGATCCTGACCTGCAGCCTGGACAGGAGAACAAGGTAACCAAAGCTCAAAGGGGAAAGCCAAAGCCACAGTCTCCTGATTCTGCTCTGTCCTGTTCTTGGGATGCCCTTTCCTCCTCTAGGGGGCGCTAGCCGCTCTTCATGTTTAGACCTTTTAGATGGATCTCAGCCTGACCTCTGGAAATGGGCACAGGAGAGGAGGCGCCATGACACAAAACTTCTCAAACAGCAACTACTTTCTATGGTGGGGACAGGTGGCCCACGTTCCCCTAGGTGTACGCTTGACCACTTTTAGTTCTGACGTGCATTTTTTAGCAGTTGCAGAACCTGCAGCATCTTTCAGGGATACTTGCTCATAATTCTGAGAAGTTTCTATGCCACAAGGGACATTATGGGCCCATCGTGTGCACAGAATCTCCCCACAACTACTTCAAAATCCTGTCTCTCCACTTCTCCCTCTTCTTCTCTATCCCAAGCAAAGCGCAAACCAGCATCTAGTCACTACAGATAAGTGTGCATTCGCTAGAGTTTTATTTGAAGGAAGCCATGCCGTATTTAAAGTATAATGTTTTGTTCTGTTTATTTTACTCTATACAGCCATTCTGAGGTTTATCTAGGTTGTGGCAGTAAGAGTGTAATCATTTTTATACCTAGTCCTTCACTGGGCGAGTTCCCATAGCTATTTTCCCTTCAGGGGACATTTGGGGATGGGGACATTGTCCCAGCCCAGTTTTAGACTACAGCTAATGAAGCCGCTGTGATCGTTTGTGCGCGCGTCTTTCACGTGTACACCTTCCATTCCTTGTGTAAGTACCCAAGAACAGTGGACAGCATGGGTCCATCATGTCTGGGTCTCACGGGGGGCATATGTGGAGAGTCTGAGATAAGGCCAAGCCTCCTGCAGTGTCGTGTGACGCACTGGGCATGTTCTTCACACATTGTGTGTTCGTCACGCACTGCAGCCAAGCTCCTCCTTCTCAAGCTTCGCCATTATCAGCCTCACTGTGATCCTCACCTGCATTTGCCTAAAGCGCCAGCTGTGTCTGGATGTCTCCATGCTGCGCTTTCATTGATGTTTCCTAAGGATAAGCATTACAATCACTCATTAATAGCATTCCTGGCTTAATAATCCTGACTTGTAATTATTTTGCATAAAACAACATGAGATTTTTTTTTTCACCAATTTCCATGGTTTTTTTTTTTTTTACTGGTAGAACATTAAAAGTGTACTTTACCATAAATTACTCATAAGAAGATGCATTTTAGTAAAAATAAAACCAAAATTACATTTTAGTTTTATGCCCAAATACATCTGTGGAAAGAAACTTTTATATATTAATTTTTTCACCAGAGCAAATATGTGTTTTCATCTGAGAAACATATTTTCTCATAGAAGTTGCTCTAAAAATAACGAAATGATCCTTAAATCATTCGGTAAAAAAATAAAGTCCTTTATCATGTTTACTTTTAAAAACGATTTACTTTTAAGTGCAATAACTTAGATGCTACACATTTTGAGAGTCCTCCTATACCACTATGTATGTTTATCTCAGCATAGTTGTTTTTATAACGTGTAAGTGGTGGAGTCTTACTATTCATATTTTTTCAGAGTTTTCAAAACTAATTGGGCCAGAGTGTAAGGAGGGTAAACAGATACATTGTATTGGGGAAATATTATTTTCAGCTGTGTGACTTTTGTTTATGCTGCATTTGTCTCACTCTGTGAAGCTGTGATTCTTTGCCTGCCTAAAACACTTGATGGTCCCGATAAAGAGACGAACAGCCAATAGGAGTCAGGAGGACATCAGGGGCCATCTGCCCAGCTACACAGCAAGCCATGGAGAAAGAAGTAAAGAAATAGAGAAAGATAAAAGCCCGGGGCAAAAGGTAGTGGGGTTAACATAAGACAAGAAAAACTGGCAATATAAAAAAACCAGATAAACATTAATTGTTTGAAACATTCCGTTATATCAGAAATCTAACAAGCAATAAACATCCATATTTCTGCAATATGCTCTCTGACTGCTCATCCATCAGCTGTCCGTCCTCTCTTCTGAAAACGAGGCTCAAAGCATGGCATGCGCGAGAGATGCTGGAGAGGTTCGTTCAGCATGGTTAAATGGTTTTCATTATCACAGCGCAAAACTGTCTGGCAAACTAGAGAAATTAATTGCTCACAAATGAAACCAAACAACGCACGCTTTACAGAGAAGCACCGGGGCGGGGATGGGGTAGAAGCTGAGGAAAGAATAGCAGACACAGAGAGACAGCGAATCCGGCATGGGGACTGAGAAAAGAAAGGTTAATGGGGTGGAAATGAGTCTGCCAAGGAGGGACAGGCAAAGGGGACATTAAAAATCATACACGCTGAAAAACTCAAGCTTCTGCCTAGTGCTCAGCTAGGGGACCATCCCCCCAAGGTTGGACTTTGGAGGTCTGCTGAAACCCCATCCTTAGCAGACATGCATCCTTCAGGGACATCTGGGGAACCAGCTCTTATCTTGAAATTACCAAAGCAAACATCCCCCGAGAGAGGAAAATAAAATACACACAATGTATTACAACTTGGTACCAATTGGCTGTAAATGAAACAGGGGATCTGGGGAGGGAGGACCGCTCCAGGTGATCTTCCAGCCTTGTATCATCCACACCAACTACTTTCACAACGCAGTCTCTACGAGTTGAAGAAATTAAACACTCTCTTTGCCAGCAAGTTGTTACTAGAAGATAAAATTAATATTTTGGTGGAAATATTTTGTACAAAATCCATTTGAAATACAAACTCTGTGAGCATCATCAAGGGGCGAAATCTGTTGCTGTCTGCAAGTATTTATTAATAAACGGTTGGAACCCGTTCTCTTTGACATCTTAATTTGATCAAATTTTGTTATTTGGCTTCGACTCAGAAATAGAGAATGCTTATGTGCTGATTTCTTGATCATATAATTAAAGATAAAATTTGTTTTAAGGCTAGTTAGATTTTTTTTCCCAGAGTCCTCCTCTAAATTACAGCAAATTTGGGTCACACAAGAGAGAGAGAGAGAGAGAGAGAGAGAGAGAGAGAGAGCCTCCCCTATAATCTATCAAAGATTAGGATCACAGTTTCTAATTATTATATATTTTAATTGCTTACCCATATTTTATTGCATTAATGTAATAGGTTTCATTTAAACAGCTTCTTCAAAATATTGCTGTTTTTACACCATTCTTGTACTGTGTTGAGTGTGCTTTTCCTCCAGCCTTAGAGGCAGCCACAGAATAAAAAAGCTGCGCTCATTTAAATGAGTACTGGGAAGTTGCTCTCCTGCAGGCGTGTGCTCATTTGCATAATCTGCATAGTAACAAGCAAACAAGAAAGTCGCCTTGCTACTTTTGCCTATGGTGGTTCCAAGCTTGCCTATTATCCATTAGTGCTCCCACCTGAGGGGCCCCCACACCCACACCTGAATAACCAGCTGGAGAGCGCAGGCACCCACCCACCTCCTGCAGCAGAAATGGAGGAGGATGTTACCGCCTAAGCCAGCAGGAGCCCCAACCTTTTCCTGCTGAGCTTGGCTTCACCCGGAACCACCATCGGCCGTTCTTCCAATACAGTCAAGAGTGTCCAGAGCCTCTTTAAACGCTCTTCTCACTCACCTCTGCCTCACATCAGCTAAGGCAGGTAGCCACTGAGAGAGCTAGGTGCTGTTCCGCTTGGGCTCTGAATCCGCTCCTCCTTGTATGTCATCGCTCCTCCACTGAAATTTGGGTCTCAGGGGATCTGATTTCCTTGGCCAGTGCCCAAGGTTTCTGGTATGTTCCTTTAGCTGTACCTTTCAAATTCACCCCCTCAAGTCTCTCAGTGAGCCTAATCCCCAAAGCCCACAGCAAATCCCTGAAGGCAGCTTTCCTGGGGCACCAGCAGTCCCTGAGAGGACCAGGTCAGAGGCAAAACCAGGGTTCCCTTTCTTTTCAGGGACCATCTTCCAGGGTAGAACAGCCTTTATTTTAAATTCTCACTTACCAGGCAAGTGTGAGGAACAGGGTCTAGAGCCCCAAAGCCCAAATAAATACTAGGCAGACATGAGGGCTCACCTGTAACTCCAGTCTGGGATTGCCAGAGCAAAGCAAGAACAGCCCGTCAATGGGCTCTAGCTTGGACCGAGACACCGCGCCTCAAAGAATACAGAGGAAGAACAAGGAAGGATGATCTAACATCAGCCTACACCGGCCCCAGGACTTCATATGCACACGACACACATGCCAACAGGCATGAGCACACGCACCCACATGGAGGGGAGAAAGTGTCTTTCTTAGACAGCACCTTGGCCTTATGCTTCCCATCGAGGAAGAACCTGTGATTCACAGGGGGTTTCAGGTCACACATGGGAAGCCTCACATTCTCTCAGTTCAGGAAAGGAAATCACCAGTGTAGCCTTAGAGAGCGCATTGGACTACTTAGGGCCAAAAAAACTTCTGTTCGTAGTTATTTTTACATTCCTTTATTTTAGGAGCTCATTTTGTTGGTGGTGGTACTCATCAGCTTAGGAGAGAGGCTCTGAGGTTAAGAACCCTTCCTGTCCTTCCAGAGTACCCATCTGGTTCTCAGCACCCAGGACAGACAGCCCACAACTCCCTGTAACTCCAGTTCCAGGGGATCTAATGCCTTCTTCTGGCCTCTGCAGATACCCACATAAATGCATATAAATAAAAAGCAAAGTTTAAAATGTGAGCATTTGGTATTGTTTCAATGCCTAGATCGCCAGGTAAACACACCGAGGACTGGCTTTGAGAATCACAGCCCTGCACTCAGAAAAATCCCTTGTGCTATGTGTCTCTCTACGTGCGTATTTCTCAGAGACAGTTCATAGGGGAGAGGAAGAGACTCACAGTAACACAAAGGGTAGCCTCTTGCTGAGTTAGATTTTTTTTTTTTAATGTTTGCTCTTTGGTGAAATATTGTTTCTCCTTAAACATTCCCACCTTCTTACACAGGCGGTAGAGAGAAATGACTCCAGCCATGCCACAGTTTCTCCTTAGGGACACTGCTGGTGGCAGAGGAGACAGTCTGTGGAGCAGACCTGCGACTCTGGGTCCCAGCCAGGAGGAAGAATAAGGCCCTACTGTTGTCCTCTTCTAGGTCCTTCCGCTGCCCACTCCACTCCGCAGGCAGCAGTGGCAGGTGTGAAAGACTACTGGACAGGAAGGCACAGTCCGGAGAGCTCCAAGACAGACATTAATTAGAAAGTGCAGCCCCTCGACCCAGCCACTGAAGACCTCTGAGTACAGATGCTCAGTGCATCCTGGATAAAATTATGATAACAGGCTTCTCAAAATGCTCACTTTATACTCAGGCAAAATTGCCGCCTTCCTGTCTGGGCACCAGTGCTTCCTGAGGCGTCAGCCTGGCACTGGGAGGTGAATAAAAATGCAAATCCTACAGAAAGTCCCTGTGTGCCAGTTCTCAAAGGACAAGGCCTGGCTGGAGTCCCTGGCCCAGCATGCACCAGCGCAGGGAAGCTCTCCCTGGGAAACCTCAAAAGGCCCTTGTTTGACTCCCAATATTCTAAGCATATACCTCTGGGGATTCATGGTAGAATGTTCTAAAATGTTTTAAAGCAGGCTGCCCTGACACCTTGTGGCTAACATGGAGAAAAAAAAAATTCTCGTTCGGGATGGACACACCAAGCAGAAGAGAGTGACGTCCAGATTTCAAATAGAATGTTCCAGAAATAAGGAGGGCATGGTAGAGCCCTCTAACTTGACCCAGCATCTAACACCTTGTGGAGTCCCATGAAGAACTATTTATAACTCAGTAACAATCTTCGGAACTTATTTTATTAATTAGATTTTCTGAGTCATGAAATTTTGACCATACAGTTTGATAGGTTCTGACAAGAAATTAAAGTGGGCCGCGACTAAAAGAATTTTTGTCGTTAATTCTCACTACTAGGTATCAGCCATGGGCATAATCTCTCTCTGTATTCTCTCTCTCTCTCTCTCTCTCTCTCTCTCTTCCTCTCTCTCTCCCTCTTTCACACACATTATATACAGTGTGTGTATGTTTATATAGAGCATGTATGTGTTTATATATAACCATGCATATTTTTATATAGCATCTGCATGTTTATATATAGTGTGTATATGTTTATATACAGTGTGTGCATGTTTATATGATAGTGTGTATGTGTATGTATGTATGTATGTACGTATATATGTTGTGAATACCACCTATATGTACTCTGTCTAAAACGTTCTATAGATTGACTCCTACAACAGTTTCTCTTGACAGCTTTCACACAAGATTTTGAGATTCATCCCTGTGGTCACATGACTCAGTAACCCGCTATCGTGCAGTGTTTCCTCATAGGTGTATATCAGAATTGATATACATTCAGTGTGAGGGCCATGCAGTCATGGGTGTGTAGGCAGCTATAAAGAAGCCTTTCTTCTGCAGCGCTCACCCCATATTGAGATGTTATTGGCAGTTCATAGGTGCTCAGGGAGGGGAGGGAGAATCAGTCTTCTTGGAAGGTGGGACCACTGGTGGGTCCTCCATGTTCCATTGGTTGCCCCACCCCCATTCACTCAGGGCAGCATTAGCTGGACCTACTGAGTTACCAAAATAAATCTCTTTAATGAGAGAGATGATAAAGTTGGGAGGAAGGGAGGAAGTGTGCTAGGGGTTACAGAGGGAGTTGGAGTGGGAAATGAGGGTGGAGATGATCATATTCCACTATATGATACAGTGTGTGTGTGTGTGTGTGTGTGTGCGCGCGCGCAATATATATGTATATATATATATATGAAATTATCAAAGGACAAAAAATAAGATAAATAAATCCTTGAATTCTTATGACACAGGTCTCATTTCTTTTGGTAAAGGCGGAGCTTGAAGGAAGACACTGGTGGCTTTACGTGGGGCTGTTGGTCAGGAGACTTCTCTGTCCTCCTAGCAACATACAGCAGTGCCTGGCCAACTCAGCCACAGCAGTGCTAGCTGCTGCTAGCCCTCTGTCTCCAGCTGTTCCCTGCTGTGGCCTTAGCTTGCTGTCCCTGAGTGTGGCTCTGATCTGCTGCCAGCTCACAGCCCTCCTGTGCTGTGCCGTCTCTCCGGGTGCTGACGCAGTGTTTCATCCTCTGGGGCTGGCATCTCACATGCTCCACTTCTCTCCTCCATTCGCAATTCTCTCTAATTTAGAGTATGGTTATAATATTCATGCAATCTGTGTTAAAGCCTTTCATTCCTGGGTCTGACTGTGCTCACTGGTCTTTCCCTTCCAGGCCTTTCATTCCTGGGTCTGATTGTGCTCACTGGTCTTTCCAGGTCACAGTTTGCTTCAGATGTTGGTAGCTGTGGTATTTGTGTCCTACTGGGGATGCTGGACAAATATTCTAGCCTGGAGCCACAGGCGCATCCTGGCATTTCTTACAGAATTCTAGATACTGTGAGTGTCACATTGCTCAGATGTCCTTGACAGACTATGGTCCAGCTGACCCTTTGACTCTTGTGTTCCCGTGGGCTGGGTCCTGAGTGGCCTTCACTCCTGAGCTCCTTCAGCCTGTAACTCACAGTCTAGCTGTCACGAGTAGCCAGTAGGTAGTGAGACTCACGGCCTCACACCAAGCCCTGTGTGAGTTCTGAGAACCATCCACCTCCTGGACTCAGCAGTTCTAACACACTGTGCCTGTGAGGTGCACGGGGGGCTGAGTGTAAGCAAACGCCTGGACACCATCCCTTCTAATTCTCCAAAACTCTGCCTGGCAATCTGTGACCATGGTTGCCTCTCCAAGTACCAGTGTGAGCGTCTCTGGCTGAGGTCACTTGCTTCTGATTGCCCACAATGCTGTAAGGACATTCTCATCTCTCCCTTCTCGGGGGGGGGGGTGGACTGTCTAACAGCTGATACTGGTTGCTCCATCATCTTTGTAGCACGAGAGTCAAGCTAACCCTGGATAATCCATCAATCATAGAAAGCCCAGCTTGTTGACCTTTCTAACTCAGTGAGAAACTTTGCGTATTTTTACTTTGTGGCTACTATGCCATATTTTTGACGGGGGGGGGGGGCGGGGGTGTGGTGGTGGTGGTGGTCTCACTCTGTAACCCAGGATGGCCTTAAACTTGGAATGTTTCTTGCTCAGCCTCCTGAGTGCTGGGATTACAGGTGCGCATGCACCAGCCAGTCCTCAACCTTCCTAATATTGCAGCCTTTAATACAATGTTTCATGTTGTATTGTTACCAATCATGGAGTTATTTTCATTGCTACTTTGTAATTGTAATTTTGCTACTGTTATATATTAATCCTAATGTAAATATCTAATAGGCAGCATATCTGATTTGCAACACCTGTGAAAGGGTTCTTCAACCTCGAAGTGGTCAAGACCCACTGGTTAAGATTAGACAAAATAACTCATTCCTTAGTGGTTCTGGAAGCCAAGGTCTGAAATGAAGGTGCAGGTAAGTCTGCACACATCACTGAGGCCACAGGTGACAGCGGTTCTCTGCTCTCCCAGTCCCTACTGTTCCATACTTTCTGACTGGTTTCTTCATCACAAGGAAACATTTTGAAAATCAGATTCCCTGTAACTAAGAATAAAGGTAAACACCAACCAAAGATGTGCAGTTCAACCTCCCAGTAGGGAGGGGACAGACAGATTCTCAGGCTGGGTGCCCAGAGGAGGTGGACTTGGGGTTGTTAGGAATCTGAATTTTCCAAAGGCCAAGAAATTTTTTTAAAAAAAATTAAAAACAGAACAGTGCTATCAAAATGAAACTGCTCTGTGGGGTGGGGTCTTTAGTGATGACGTCAGCCTAACTACAGAAGCCTATTGGAAAGGGGCATGGGACTAAAGGGTCTGTCCTCTCAGGTAATGGAGGGGAAGCATGGCCCACCAATCAGGGATGTCAGGTGAGAAGTGCTAAGGACGGGTTGGTTCGTCCAGGTAGAAGGGGGTCCAGAATGAGCTAAAAGCCCATAGAGTTAGGTTTAAGGACACAGAAAAGGACCAGAGAGGATCTACTGGGGTGTGCGACTGTTACTAGGCAGGAGAGGGTGTAGGAGGGACCCATCAGCCTTGTCACACTGGTGCATGGGTGGCTTGGGCAGCCTGTGCTCACTCCCTGTAAGGAGCTCATCAGAAAAGCGGGAAGTTTAAATTTTGCATCACAGGAAACAGCCTATGAAACACACTTAATTTACCACTCGGTCTGGGTCTGTTTATCTTACTTTCTTTAGCCTGTGGATTGATTGGAAACATGGAGGAAACGGGACTGTGCTCTGCACTGGTTCTTGAGTCAGAGAGCTTAACACTGACGTGACTGACAGCTTTGCCTATGTCTTCTCAGAGTGGAAAGCTACCAGTAAAGTAATCCATCTGAATCGCTAACAGAGACAACGTGAGTGGAAGAGGATTCACAGAGAATTCCACGGTTTCCATTTGAACCAAGCAAGCAGAAACATGAAGAATACACTGTCATGCAGGTCGACAGGCAATAGCATGCGAGGGTTTCCTCTGATCCACTGGAGAAGTTAGAGGTGCGCAGATACCTTAGTCTGGACACATCATCTTCACTAGACTGTGTATGACTAGAGAATATGGACTGGACAGGGACCTGTTTATCAGGAAGTGTGTACAGGGGTTTGTAGAGGTTTGAGCAACATCCTACATGAGAATCCCAGCTTTCCTGAAACAAACAAACAAAAAAATGTTGTGTGATGTCTAGCTGGTCTTAAAAATAAAGACCTGGGGTCAGATATTAGGGAGTGAAAGCTGAGAGATCAGAGAAGCGGAGCAGCCAGCCACTAGTTCTTACCTCTATGAAATCCTCAGACTGAATGGGGCATCCTGTCTCTACAAGTCTCAGACTGAAGGCCTTGAGCTCCTGTCTCCTCCTACCTTGTATTCCTCTCTCTGCCCAGGCATATCCACCTTCCTTATGTTAGGATTAAATGTATATGACTCCCAAGTACTGGGATTAAAGGTGTGAGCCACCATTGCCTAGCACTGTTTCATTTTAAGACTGGATCAATCTAGTGTAGCCCAGAGTGGCTTTGAACTCACAGTTGGAGGTCTGCCTCTGCCTCCTCAGTGCTGGGCTTAAAGGTGTGCACCACCGCTGCCTAGCCTCTATGGCTAACTAGTGTGGCTAGCTCCACACTCTGATATTCAGGCAATCTTTATTTGTTACAGCACAAACAAAATATCACCACAGAAAATCCTCAAACTTGTTTATTGTTTGTTTATCTTGGGAGAAAGGGTCTCATGTAGCCCAGGATGGTCCCAAAAGAATTTTCTATCTAGCCAAGAGTAACTTTGAACTTCTAATCTTCCTGTTTCCACCTCCTGAGTGCTGGGATCACAGGCATGAGCCATCATCTGCTTTATGAGGTGCTGGGATCCAACACAGGTCTTCCTTCATGCTAGGCATATACTCGACCAAGTGAGCTACATCCCCAGAAAACCATTAATCTTGAATATGTTATTTTATTACTATTACAAATAACACATGTAAAAAAATCCATGAATAGAAAATGATTTACTAACTAAGTTTTAGTATTTTTCTGAATTCTTGAAATTACTAACCTGAAAAAGTTAGTAGGAGTAAAACATTTATTCTCAAGTCTGCATGATATATTTAATTTATACATGAAGCTGAAGGCAATTTAAATTAAAGGAGCATTTCTTTTCAAAAAGAAAGCAACTGGGGCTG
>JAQHUG010000026.1:12428262-12454033 GCA_028555095.1 Dicrostonyx torquatus
GAACTCAGCACATGACGCTAGTTAGCATAGCAGTCACCACACATCCTTACCTGGGTTGGTGGTAGAACATTTAAGAGTGAGTTTCAGCCATCTGTAGTGTTATCAGTGTACCAGGCAGCAGTCTAGAGTGGAGGGTTCCCATCCATGAACCTTTATACCCTGTCACCAACATTTCCCCAGAACACTCTCAGCTCCTAGAAACCAGAGTCATCCTGAGGCTACAGACTTCACATGAGTGTGGTTAGTCAGTATCACCTAAATAGAATCATGCCCTCTGCATCCCATCCATACTGTCGCAAAGGATTCCTTCTGTAAGGCGGAGTCGTGGCTGCTGTGTGTACACACCCTTTTCTTTGTCCATCAATAAGCACATTCCTTCCATGTAGAGGTCACTGTGAAGAAGGCTGTGATGAGCTCAGAGGAACATGTCTTCCTCCCACCGACCCCAGGCCTTTTGTGTGTGGAGCCAGCAGTGTGTATGACTGGATGGCTTTGTAACTCTGGTCCTTTGTGCAGTTTTTCATAAAGCCAGAGTTGCATTGCTGTGGCAAACCACCAACACGTCTGGGTCCTCGGAGTGGTCTTAGAGTGTGGAGGAAGTGGATTCAGAACCCGGGCCCCTCCGTGCTCACAGGGTCCACGGCTTCAGTCATGGTTGGGCACAAGCAGTGATGACTACAGTTTTCTACCTGTGGACGACGACAGGACTTAGTTCTTTACAGGTGTTGTGAGAGCTGAAAGTTTTGTGGTACAGAAGGCATGGGTGTGTCAGAACCAGCTCACTGTATCACATCCAACTCTGCTGTTAGGTCAAGGAGTGGACCGACCAAACTTAACCCATAACGTCAGAGGTGGATACTCTGCTTAGAGGAAACCCTTAATGCTAGGGGAGGGTCCTCCGCTAAGAGGGAACCATAATGATAGAGGCTGGTACTCCGCTAAGAGGAAACCCATAATGCTAGAGGCTGCTCCTCCGCTAAGAGGAAACCCGTGATGCTAGGGGAGGGCACTCTGCTAAGAGGAAACCCATAATGCTAGGGTCGGGTATTCTGCTAAGAGGAAGCTGATGGTCTGATGTGGGAGTGTTCTCCTGTATTTTGTATTACTCTTATTGATTGAATAAAGAGCTGCCTGGCTTGTAGACAGGTCAGCCCTTAGGTGAGCGGAGTAGACAGAATGGAAGTTCTGGGAGGAGAAGAAAGGAAGTGAGCCAGACGCCACGAGCCACCGTCGCAGATGGATGCAGGTTAGACCTTCCTGGTACATCACCACGTGGTGACTTACAGACTTTTATAATGGGTTAGTTTATGAGGTGAGGGCTAGCCGGGAAAAGGCTAGTGATAATAAGCCAGGCAGAGTTTAAATGAATACCGTCCTCACGTGGTTATTTCGGGTGCAAGCAACCAGTAGCTGAGCCGGCCAGTGGCTGGGGGGTTGGGAGCCAGGCAGCTGGGGAACACAACACATACCTCTCCCCCTAAATACAACAGATGGTCCAACAAGTAAACATAAAAACCAAGGAAAATTAGGAGAGCCCCTGGCCGGGATGACTCAGATGATCAAACAGTGAGTCAAAGCAGGCATGGTGGCAGGAGAAAAGTGAAGTACCTCCCCAAGGAGTCGGCTTAAAGCAAAACTTATTGGGCTCAGAACCATGGGAGATGAGAAGTCTGGAGGTAGGGGCAGGACAGGATATCACTGCCAGCACATGATTGAGACCCCTGGGAACCAGAATGGACCACTTCCCTTAGAGTACATCAGGGGTGGACGATTGCTGTGGAACAATGGTCTTTTATCCTGTCACTTGTATTATTTTTAATAAAATGCTGATTGGCCAGTAGCCAGGCAGGAAGTATAGGTGGGGCAACCAGGCAGGAAGTAGAGGCGAGGCAATGAGAATTCTGAGAAGGAAGTTTTCGTCTGCAGTCATGACCCAGTCACCAAGGAAGCAAGATGTGACTGCCTAACCAAAAAAGGTACTAAGCCACGTGGCCAACATAGACAAGAATTATGGGCTAATACAAGTTACAGGAATTAGTTAATAAGAAGAGCCTGAGATTCTGGGCCAATCAGTTTATAATTGATGTAGACCTCTGTGTGATTCTTTGGGACTGAATGACTGCAGGACCAGGCAGGACAGAAACCTCAGTCAACAGGAGAAGACAGAGCAACTGGTGGCAGCAACCTTACGGGAGACTGAGGGACAGGAAGGTTCCAGAGGGTAACCCACCCTTCCAGATTGAATGAGTGTCAGGCTGTGGTGCCAAGAAGAGATGCCCCACCCTGGTTCTAAACCCAACCACTTTTACTCAAAACTGTCTGGGGCCTTCCAGATCAGCTCATTGGAACACGTCACTGACATACTTCAGGTCACACTGCAGGTCAGGTATGCAGCCGAGGACCTGCCATCTGAACTGATGACAGACAAGGCGAGAGGAATTATTTTTAGCAAGGAACCTGACACTCAGTATCTGTCACATTCGTCTCAAGTTCTACCACAGCAGGTGAGCAGAGGTTGTTGGTCCAGCTGAAGGGCTTGTGGCTAATGCAGGTGTTCATCCCCCGTACCCTGCGGAGGGCAGTGATCTGGGTGGCACTCCTTGTCAGTGAGATAAACTCAGTACAGGTTTGTTAATACACTCATTCCCTGTAGACTGGAAATGCTAATGCCATGTGACAGTGAGCATGTCAGGGACACCCAGAAGTAAGACAAGAGCCCTCCTCTTAATGAGCAGACCACATCGAGGCCATGGACTCCCAGCATGCATTTGTGAAAGATGCCCCCAAGGTCCTCATCAGCGACAGGCGTCTGGTGGAGAAAAGTCTAGCCCAGACCTACAGTGTGTGACCTGTATCAATTAACACACACAGCCCTTTCATTTTCAGTCAGGAATTCACAACTGCAGAGAAATTTGGGGAAGCAGGAATGACAATGAAGTGAGGAGAAACCCAGACTGGGTGGCTCTTGTCTGAGTCTCCAACCAGACAGATGCCCAAGAGCTGAAATGACTTACCTCTGGCAGTCTTGCCTGACAGTAGCTGTTGCAAGCAATAACTGTCTTATGTAGCCCAGGCTGGCCTCTTCTAACTCACTAGGAAGTCAAGAACAACCTTGTGCTTCTGATACTTCCAAGTGATGGGGTTGCAGGCATGAGGCACCATGCCCCAGTGGGACAGTCTCTCAAGAGAGGTAGCCCTGTGTCCTGGATAAGCATTGTCTTTCTTGTTGAAATTTAAAAACTCCTGAGGTGTGAATAGAGGGGCAAGAAAACACCATGAGCAGAATGTGTGCTTTGGCTAACTTCAGGGTGGGCCTGCTGGGACTCAAAGCAAGCCTGTCAGCACACAGGGGAGGATGTAGCCCAGGCTCCCTTCTCTGAGGTGGTGGGAGCCAACCTGAGCCCATGCATTTATACCATGTTCTTTCCCAGCAAGCAAGACTCTGAGTCTGCATCCCCAGCATGTAAAACCCTGCTGAAATCTTGTATGTACACTACACGCCCTGCTGCTTCCGGAAAATGTCATGTTCAGTTGAGACACAAGGGATCCAGATCATTCACATATTTAATCCCCTTTTATTGTAGAACAATCTTTTCATACAGCGGGAAGACATATTGCTCTCACTGGTTTAATGAAGAGCTCAGTGATCACGAGCTAGGCAGGAGGAGGTTATGCAGGACTTGGGGACAAAGAGCGAGCTCTGGGATGAAGAAGGGTGAGCTGCCAAGAGATGCTTGAAGAAGCAAGATGAATATGCCATGTGGTAGAGTGTAGATAAGTCATATGAGTTAATTTAAGTTGTAAGAGCTAGTTAGTAATAAGCCTAAGCTACAGGTCAATCATTTATAGTAATAAATCTCTGTGTGGTTACTTGTAAGCTGGTTGGCAGGACAAAATGTTTCATCTACACCCTTTTTTTCCCCTTCTTTAGCCCTCATCAGGAATATTCAAATCCAATGAAGCATCCTGAGCTAAGGAGCTCTTCATGAGTGTGAGACTGGCCAGGACTCACCCATCCAAGTTAGCACCATGCTCATGGGCTCAGCACCACCTCTCAGCCTGGTGGGGGATGAGATCACATCCCCTCCTCTTTCTCTGCTCCCCACTTTTCTCTCTTCACTGCAGCAGCAGAAACACCCCCAGCCTTTCTGTGAAGGTTAATTTTACATGTCAGTTTAAGCGCACTGGCAGATGCCTGGGCCAGCGGTTAAACGTTAGCTCTTACTGTGTTTGTGAGGGTAGTTCTAAGGGAAATTGACACCTGAGTTGGTGAGCTGAGCAAGCCCATGTTGAGTGAACATGAAATCCACTGAAGAACCCAGCCCAGCAGGAGGCAGGGAAGGTGGAATCCACTCTCTGGATGCAATTTTCCTGCCTTTGGCACTCCTGAAAATTACACCATTAACCCCTGACCGCCAGGCTTCCGGGCTGTACACTGGCCTCTCTGATCTCCAGCTTCCTCAAGACAGACCATAGGACCTGCCAGTTTCTGTGACTGTGTGAGAGCGTAGCTTATCACAGTTGTTCTCAGCCTGTGGGTCACCAACCCCTGAGGTTGGGCAATGCTTTCCCAGGGTTCATAGCTCAGATATTATGCATGTCAGATTTTTCATTATGATTAATAACAGTAACAAAATTATAGTTATGTAGTAGCAACAAAATAATTTTATGATTAGGGGGTCATCACAACTTGAGGAACTGTCTTAAAGGAAGGTTGAGAACTGCTGGCTTATACTAATTCTACTGTTAATGAGTCAGAGATACAGAAAGACGCTCTCCCTCTGGCTGTGTTTAGCTGACCTTTCTGTTCTTTGTTATGATTGAAGGGCAGAGGCAGAGCCTCACTCTGGACTGAAGCATGGCTTCCAACTATTCCACCACCAGCCATGCAGCATGCCCCACTGTGGCGGTTTCTGATGAGTTCTGTGGTGAAGGGCCACAGACAAAGTACCTTAAACATTGAAAGTCACCACCTTAGAGTTCTGGAGGCCAGATGTGTGATGTCAGAGCATCAGCTGGGCCACACCCCTTCTGACAATGCTAGGGAAAGATCTAGCCTGTTCTCGAGCTTCTGGGATACACGGAAGATGTAGATATAGTCTCTACCTCGGGAGTGGCCTCGTGTAGAAGTAGCTATTCTTGCATGATTAAGCTCAACTGAGATCATTAAGATGACCCCCTTACCCCATCTGCCCGTGTCTTTATATAAAGCTTGGACATGTGCATATGGAGAGCATGCATGTATAAGTATGTTCACATCTTCCATGGTACACAACCCCGGCAATTAAACATGCCATGTCATATGGACAATGACAGCTCAGTCATGGCTGCTCAGACGCCCTTCCTGAGGGGGCAGCCTCACATCCAGGGGACAGTTGTAGAAAATTATCTTAAGATATGTGACCTTTATTTAATGATACAAAGATGTGTTGCGTTCTTTTCCACTGTGTTTGTTTAGCTCTGTGAAGCTGTTACTTTGTCAATCTGAAACACCTGACAGTCTAATAAAGAGCTGAGCAGCCAATAGCGAGGCAGGAGCAAGGATAGGCGGGGCTGGCAGAGAGAATAGATGGAAGGGGAAAAAAGAGAGAAAGAAGATCAAGGAGCAAGGAAGAGGAGAAGAGGAAGACTCCAGGAGCCAACCACCCACCTACACAGCAGCAATGGAGTAAGAAGTAAAGAAAGGTAGATAAAATGAGAAAGATAAAAGCTCAGAGGTAGGTGGGATAATTTAAGGAAAGCCGGGCATCCATAAGTAATAATGAGACTCTGTGTGTGATTTACTTGGGAGCCGGGTGGTCAGCCCCCAAAGAGTCAAAAGAATAAAGAGGAAAAGCAACCAGCTGCAGACAGTGACACACAGAACAGTGCTCGGTCTGTAATGCTATCTCCACAGAAGGGACTCTGTGCCTGTCCTGGGAAGGGGAAGGACAGCTCGTGTGAGGCAAATTTTAAAGATAATGACTATTAATGGTTGTTAAAAGGAAGAGAAGGCTGTTCTTGCCCAGCGCTCTCTTCTGCAAAGTCACAGAGATCCTTGGACAGCATTTACAGCAGGTTGAGGGAGATGGGGGAACTGAGGAGCCATAGAACGTGCAAGAACAGTGTCCACCCAGCACAAGGGGCAGAGGTCTGATGGCAGCAAGTGCAACTGGAAGTGAGAAAGTCAGCAAGGGCAGGAAATGGCTCGTGGGTGTCCTGGCTCATGAATAGCAAAGAAAAGAATAACTGTAAGTGGTGTGTGCACTTATATTCCAAACTGCAGACAGGTGGGCTCAGCGTGGCTTCAGGGGTGATGGTGTCTCCTTTCACACTGGGATGAGCACAGCTAAATCAGCGTCAGCACCCCACTGCCCACCGTGAAATAAACCCTTCCTTTTGTTCTGATGTAAACAGCTTAAGTCTTGTTTCCATGGCTAGATGGGAACAAGGCACACAGGGCAGTCTATATCTCTAACGTAGTGGTTTGGATAAAAATGGTCCCCATAGGCTTATTGAGAATGACCCTATTAGGAGGTGTGACCTCATTGGAGGAGGTGTGGCTTTATTGGAGGAAGTGTGTCCCTGGAGGCGGGCTTTGAGGTCTCAGATGCTCAGGCCTGGCCAGTGTGTCCAGATGTAGAAGTCTCAGTGACCCCTCCAGCACCATATCTGCTTGCATGCCTTCTTGTCTCACCACGATGATAGCAGAAAAAACCTCTGAAACTGTAAGCCAGACCCAATTAAATATGACTCTTCACAGCAATAAAAGCCTAACTAGAAGATCTACCAACCACTGGGAGGTGGGGGTTCGGCACCACAGCTTACCAATCAGCATGACTAAGTTCTCTTTAAAGGTCTCAGTGCCTATAGCCCAACACTTTCCTCATAAATCTGACCTGAGAAAAAAATCTCTGCAAATGAGTTTACTTTCCAGATAAACATGAAAATCACCAGGACTGGAGAGATGGCTCAGTACTTTCAGAGCCCTGGCTGCCCTTGCAGAAGACCTGGACTCAGTTCCAAGCGGCCACTTGGTGAGTCACACCTGTGTGACTCCAGTTTCAGGAGTTCAATGCCCTCTTCTGGCTTCCATGACCATCAGACAGGCACACATGTCACACACATCCATACATGTGGGCATTCATACACATAAAATAAGACTAAGTAAATCTTTAGAAAAATTGAGAACTGCCAACTTGGGATTATTTAGGATCTACTCAGGAAGACAGAGGGAAGGTCGCATCGGCTGTGTGAAGAGCCTTTGATGATGGCGTGTGTAATGAAATTTCGCAATTATTTAATAACGCGAGTCCCTTATGAAGGCAGAAATGGGTAATGGGTGCTGGTTGGTGGTGAGAAGAAAGATAAAGGGGGATCTGTGTTTCTCTGGAGACCTAACGGAGAAGAAAGAATTCAAGATAAAGGACAGAGAGTGAAGGGCGGTGCTGGAGTACAGAGGAATCTCCGTTTGGTGTCTCTGGGACCCGGAGTTCACGTGAAGTTGAGTGGGCGAGGAGGCTAATGAAAGCCCCTCGGAATCTCTTGGAAGTGAGAAGAGTCTGAGATCAAGAAGAACCCAGAGCAACTGCCTAGCAACAGGAACTCACCAAGTGCTGTGCAGATTGGACAAGGAGCCTTCCTGAGCAGTTCTACAGGGACAGCAGCAAACTCGAGAGCCGCCCCTTCCCCACAGAGGGCTGTGCACATCTTCCCGCACCGTGAGAACACAGGGAAGCTGGTCAGCACCCTGGCTCGGGCTACACTTGTTAAGCGTACAAGAAGAAGAAACCTGCCACACACATGCTGATGAGAATCTGGAAATTGACCCTGGAGTTTTCACCTGTTGTGTTTTGAAAGAAGAAAGTGTGGGGTGAATGTCATGTGCACAGACTAAACTAAATAGTTCTGTAAAGTAATAGCCATTAACACACCACCTACAAACACCTGGTTCAGTGGTTTAGGCCAAGTGGATTTATATGCCCATGAACATAAAACAAACCGTCCATCCACATATAATAACTGAAAGGTTGAGCTATGCATCAAAGCCAAGCAAACTCCAAGACAGTCATGATTTTTGGTCATGACCCTGGATACAGCAAGCAGACACTGTGTTGCACAGCTTCCTCTTGTCAACAACACTCCCCCTCGGAATTTAGTTCTGCACACTTGAGTGGATACATTCAAATAAGACCACAGGATCAAATCCAAGTTAAGATAATCTCACTAACTCTAACTTTGTTAACTAAATTTGCAAAATAAAATTCATGAAGAGACAATGGTGTCTGAATAGAATAGTCATTGCTTCACCCATTGTGATGATTTGGTCTATGGTCTCTATCAAGCTTATGAATAGGGATAAAGATAGATGGTATGAGGATGATAGACAAGATAGATAGATAGATTATAGATATATGAATAGATAATGACAGATGAGTAATAAATAGAAAATAATAGATGATAGATAAATGATAGGTAATAGATATAGATAGATAGGTGATAGATACAAATACATAGATTGAAATACCTATACACATATATGATAAATCTATATAGTAATAGATAGACATATAGTGAGATGATTTATAGATAAGTAGAAAATGGGTATATAGATATAACTGATACACCGATAAATAGATACAAATGCACATGATAGATATATCAATACATACACGCATTATGAGGAGAGATGATAGATGGATAGATGATGAATATGCACATAATATCTGAATATATGGAAGATAGACAATAGACAGATAGCTGGACCAAAGATATTTACGTTACCTACAGATAGATAAATGATAGCTACAAACAGACATAAATTGTTAAGATTTTTTCAGGGTTTTTAAAAACAAAGCCACATGTGATTGAGTACACATAATGGCAAATTCTGCTTTCTAACAGTAATTGTTAATGCAGAACACTGCCTTCAGGTTCCACGCAAGTCTACACATGGATAAAATACTTTGGTGCAGCCATCCTTCCATGAGCGTCCTCTGTTCATGTCTCCCAGGCTTGTTGTCATTTTCGGGGGCAGGAGAGACCTCTGGGATTTAGAGCAAGGTTCCCTGCATCTTTGCACCACATCCCAGATGATGGAAGAAGAAAGTGGGTTCCTTTTGCCGGCTCTCCCTCTTGGAGACTAGCTATGTGTGAAAGAAAATCATCAGAAAACTTAGAGATTTTCAACCTTGCCCAGTTATCTGTATGACTAGACTTTACTGAACTATACTGTGATTGGGGACAGACAGCAATACCGTACTCCTCTATAGAGCCCCTGAGGCATGGTACCTGCTACCACAGGCTGATAGGCTATTTCGGCCTCAGCTTCCCAGGTAAAGCGGATGATCATGGGCTTGCCCCTCTGTGCCTTCATGATGGAAGCATCTAGCATGCACAGAACATGTCTCTGGGGTACTCATGAAGGCATTTTTCACTCTTTCTATGGAAAATGGGGAAGGGAGGAATAGGCATAAATGAAATGAGATCAAGGAGCCAGGAGACTTTGCACGGCATAAACTAGTATTAAAACTGGGGACAAGAGGAGGCAGAGATGGTGTGAAGGACCTAGGGAAGAAGTGCAGGAAAATGGGGGACACTTGAGGATGTTGGTTAGTCCTCGAAGCCCCAAGAACCCCCTACACTTTCGTGCTCCACCCTCCCCTGCCATCAATGTGAGGCCAAGTACGTGCCCAGAGTTTCTTGGAGAACAGTCCAATGAAAGACCTCGGTTGAAGTGGTGCAAATTTAGGAGGCTCCCAAGTCTTTGAAAAGATCACTGTGTTTTAAGGGGCCCTGAAAGGACCAAAGACAAAGATACAACTTGTCATGAAATGTTACATGATAGCAAACCATGGAAACAAACATCACAGCAGGTGCACTTTTGCCTCCGCCCCTGCTCAGTGATCTGTCTGTCCTGCAGGATGAGAGGGAGGAGAGACAGCTTGAGTTCTGTAGCGTCTAAGCTGCCTCCCTGGGGAGTTGGAAATGCCTAAACTACCAGCCCCTTTCAATCACTGAAACGTGTAAAGCTGTGATTAGAGCTCCTATGCATGCAGCATGATCTGGAAACCGGGAATGCAAACAGAGAACCGCATGCAATTCGCAGTCTCCCACCCTTCTCCAGAGCACACGTAAGATGGAGCAGACGTTCATGAGTGCTAGGCATGGCATTGAGAAAACGGTCAATTCTTATTTCGGGGTCGGCCGGCCTTTCTTTGTAAGAATAAAGTGGAGGGTAAACAAACACAAGCCTACCAACCAGCAGGCGAGTAGAAGTGGCATCCTCGAGGCAGTAGGATGCCACTCCTGCACCGTGATCTCAGCAGGCTGCGGTGCCAACCGCGAGGGCAGGAATGTCACAGCAGGCTTGAGATTGCGAGCCTTTTCTGTGGAGAGCATGACTCTGCAACAGTGAGTCTCACAGGGCAGGGATGGGCAGGAAAGGGGGAGTCAGTCCCCAAACAGGGGAGCAACCACAGGTTAAGTCTCTGAGGCTGAGGCAGAGCAATCCTCAATTTACAGTAGGATTTCCAGACTGGGAAAACTAGGATATGGTATATTCTTAGTTGGACCCTGATTGGCCATGTACATGAAGAATAGGAGACAATTAAAAGAGAGCCTGCCAAACCCAGAAAAGAAAAAAAACACAAAGCTATCAGGGCCTGGGAGGGGCTCAATGAAGACCATAGCTCCACCTCCCCATTCCTCAGTGTTATAGAGGAAGCTGGAAGGGGAGGAGGAAAGCCCTCAACAACTGAAGATGGGGTCTTGCCTGGAATCCTAGGAAGCTCCTGGAGATCTGCGGTCCTGTTGCTGGTGTGACGGTCCTCCTGTTATCAACCGCGGTCCCCTGTCACACAGGCCCCAATGACTGGAATACCTGAGATAGGAGGCCATACCTGGTTATTTGGGTTCAGTCCCCAGTACCCACATGGTTGAAGGAGAGAACTGGCTCACAAATTGCCCTCTGACCGCCTCCTCATATATGCATACTGGATTACACAGAGAGAGACACACACATAAGCAAACTATAGGTTTTACACACACACACACAGAGAGAGAGAGAGAGAGAGAGAGAGAGAGAGAGAGAGAGAGAGAGAGACCCTGCTGGCAAACTGTCTTTTATAGACTGGAATGCTGATAGAATGAACATTGCTGACATAAATAATGGATAGAAAGAGCTCTCATCTACTTCAAAAATAATATTTTCCTCACAAAGAGGAAGCATTGGTGGTAACTTTTACAAATTTTGCTCTTGACAAAGCCGTCCTGTAATTTATATCAAGCTTTTTTGAAAAAAAAAAGTTTTTATGACATTAACCAAACTAATGAAATATTTCAACAAAAAAAAACCAAGAATTATTTTTTAATCTTCTTATCCCTATCACAAATTTATTTGGACCCTAAGACCCAAACCTCCATGAATATGAACATCCAGCTCCAAATATTTAAAACCCTGGCCTGAGCCTTGTGTGGGTAGCTCTCCCCTTGCATGACCAAACCTGGGCTGGTTTTTAAGCTGTACTAGCTTTTCCACCACTTGCTGGCAATGCAGAAACCACCTCCATGTCTCTCACAAAGCTGGCCACCACCAGGCACCACAGGACAACTGCATTAGCTGCTTTCCACAGCTGCGACAAACACCTTCGCCGAAACCTACTTGGGGAGGGGCAGGAGAGCTTATGTGGGCTTACGGTTGGAGTGCATCACGGAGAGAAGACAGGCAGAAACCTGGAGGCAGGAGCTGGTGCAGAGGCCCTGAAGGAACATTGCTTCCTGGCTGGTTCCTTATGGTTTGTCCAGCCTGCCTTCTTACTCAACCATGACCACCTGATCACAGTGGGCCGGGTTTTCTGCATTTATCATCAATCGAGAAAAAATGCCCACAGGTTTGGGCACAGGCTAAATCTGATCGGGGATTTTTTTCAATCAAGGTTCCCTCTCCCCAGATGACTCTAGTTTGTGCAAAGTTGACAGAAAAGAATAGTACCCACCAGCACAACGAGGCAATGGAATGTAGGAACCCCATCAGCCAAACACACGGTCCCTTTCTAGCAAGGAAGCTAGATGCTTCACACGGTTTCCTCTCCCTCAAATCTGAGACCCTAGTGGGATTCTTCTGGATGACCAACAGAAGCATAAACAACAGAGTAGACACTCAAATCCAGTTCTCTTCCGACACGGTAAAGCCTTCGGTCAGCTGTGGGGATCCTCTCTCCCTCCCCCCAACACCATCCTCTCCTCTCCTCTGTCTTCCTTCTCTCTTCTGTGGCTGTCATAAAACACTGACCAAAAGTGACTTAGGGGAAAAAAGGGGTTTGGGGCGATTGTTTGGTTTTTAGCTTGCACGTTATAGTCTGTGTTTGAGGAAAGCCAAGGCAGGAACTGAAGTAAAGATCATGGGGAAGGGATTATTTGGTTGGTTTGTGGCTCACTTGGCCTTCTTTCTTAGATGGCTCAGTCCTACCTGCCCAGGGATAACTGGGATTTCCCACATCAATCAGTCCTGAAGAAAAGGCCCCCACAAACTTGCCTATATGCAATCTGATGGAGACAACTCCTCAGCTGAGATTCTGTCTTCCCAGACATGTCTAGGTTTGTGTTGTCAAAATCAAACTAACATACCAACCCTCTCTTTTCTCTCCTCTCTCCCTCTCTCCCCTTTCTTTTTTTGCCTCCCCTCTGCAGTATTCCAAATTAGGGTGAAATCTCGCCTGTTCATACTTTACCACTCCCATGTGACCCTCAAATTCTTCCTGCAGATGGTCAGAGGCACTATTGTCATTTCCACAATCCATGCTTCCAGTACCACACGCCCAAAGAACAGAGAAGACATCCTTAGTCTTTGAAACTGTCACAGGTTCAGAAATGGCTGAGGTGTGTACCAGCCACCATGCAAACATTCTAATAAGACGCAAATATTCTTTAGTTAAATGGCTATTAATCCAGGCACTATCATTATTGTTTGAATCCACCACACACACACACACACACACACACACACACACACACACACAAAAGCTCCTGTTTGGGGCACTCATCCCCAAGGTTGTGTTGGAGGCACTTGTCCCCAGGTGATGGCAAGTGTTTTAGGGGAGGCCGTGGAACCTGCCTGGCTGTGGATAGAAGCTGGCAGAAGTAGACCCCTAGAAATGGGCAGCTGAAGGTTAGACATGCCTCCTCATCCCCAGCATGCTCTCTGCATCCAGGTCAGCACTGGTGTGACCTGTCTTTATCACATGCTCCTTCTGTGGAGATCTAAGTTGCCCCGATCATGAAGGACTGAAACCCCTGAGACCATGAACCAAAGCAAACTCTGTTCCCTTTAGTTATTTCTGTCAGACCATCCGGCTGCAACAATAAGCACGTGACCAGCATGGGTGTGACGTTTATTGCACTAAATGCACGCATGGCAAACACGTTAGCACTTAGACAGGACTGGTATATAAAACAGCAGGGTTAAATCATCATCCTTACTAAATATTTAAAGTGGTTTGTCCAGTTGAAAATTACTGAATAAAAGATGAGCTAAGGACCAGGACACGCATGGAAGAAGTCAAATGAATCACACAGAGCACACATCTATCGACACACGGAGGAGGGTGGAGATCCCGCGCTGATGTTGTTAGCGGGGAGTTGACAAAAAGAAACATCTTCATCAAACTATCCAGGTGGTGGACTGGGCAGTGAAGACCCCTCTGTCACTTTCCAAACACTTGAGAGTCATCTTCTGCATCTTTTAAATCTGCATATTCCTTAATGAGATTCCACAGAACCCTTAAAATGCACAAGACATAAATGCAATGGATTAGGAAAAACAGACATTAAGGAGAAAAGTAAAAGTCCCAGTAAAAAATCCATTTTAGGACAAATTACCCGAACGGATGAGATTGCAATCAACGAGCTTTCTTTTTGGCCATTTAGTCATACAAGCTTCAGCCTTGAATGCCGTGGGCCTGCTCTAGGACCTGAGGGGTACCCCCTACAGCATCTTCTGGGTGACCCACCTTCTAGCCAGCATGGGCCCTGTGTAACCGTCACTGTCCTTTGCTGTCTTCTGGGACAACATAAGATGGTGTAGGAGGGTCCTTCTGTATTCCATTGCTTTTACTGGTTAAATAAAGAGACTGCCTTGGCCTGTAGGATCGGGCAGCCCTTAGGTGGGCGGAGTTGATAGAACAGAAGGCTGGGAAGAAGGGAAGACGCCAGACACCATGATGTCTGGCCCGAGATGGATGTAGGTTAGAATCTTCCCGGTAAGCCACAACCTCGTGGTGACACACAGACTATTAGAAATGGGTTAGTTTAAGATATGAGAGTTAGCCAAGAAAAGGCTAGAGATAATGCGCCAGGCAGTATGTAAATGAATACAGTTTGTGTGTAATTATTTCGGGTATAAGCTAGCCGTGCGGCCAGGAGCCAGGTGCTGGGAACACAACCCCTCCTCCTTACTACAATAAGGAGCTGGGAGAGTGATCCAGGCTCTCACTGCACATCCCTCTACCATGTGAGAGGGAAAGTATAATCCCTGTTTTCTGCCCTTCCCCACGACTACTGCTTGTTGGGACCTCATGCTAGCCAGAGATGTACGAAGAGTTGCCTGAAAAAGACCACCTTTCTACACCAGGCAAAACAAATGAATAATAAATAAATGAGCCTCAGAGAGGAAAAGGGCTAGCTATTCGTCCTTGGCCTTGTAACAGAGACCCGAGGCCTAGAAACAGCCTCTGTGGGACTCCATGAAAAAACATACATGCACAGAAAGTTAGGGAAGCAGGACACTGCTGGGCCCAGGCCAAGGTGCACGTGTGGAGGCCAGAGGACAACTTGTATGGGTCAGCCCTTTTCTGCCATGTAGGGGTCAAGGACCAAACTCAGGTTAATCAGCCTTAGGGATAAGTACATCTACCAGCTGAGCCCCTCACTGGCCCCCATTTACTTTTTAAATTGGAAGTTTAGATGTATACAGGATTTCACTGTTTTTATTACCATTAAGAGCCCTGCAATCTGAGCAGAGTACCACCCAAAGCCACATGCTACCCCATACCATATTTCTGACTTTTACCCCTGAGAATTTACCCCAATCCCCTAGCTTCTTCTAGTGAAACTGTTTGTGTGTGGTTAGAGAAAATGTACATGTTGGTATCTAGATCATCAACTGATCACATGAGACAAGGCATGAGTATGTAAAGCCAGCACTTGTGAGGGCTGCCAAAGTCCCGTCTCCTTTCAAGTGAAAAATTTCTCGAGCACTCAAACCCTTACCAGCACAGTATCCGGCACAGGGCTGGAGAGATCGCTCAGTGGGCAAAGCAGAGCCACACAAATGTAAGGACCAGAGTTCATATCCCCAGAACCCATGTAAATGCCAGGTAGGCATGGAGGCAACCCGCCACGAATCCCAACACTCAGAAGGTGGAGACAGATCCTCAGGGCAAGCTGCCTAAGGAGACTAATCCTGTCAGTGATCTCTGGGTTCAAATGAGAGACTCTGCCTCAATGAATAAGGTGGAGTAAACGAGAAAGAATCCCCACCGTAACCTGAAGCCTCGTGTGCACATCTCCTTCTGCACACATGTGTGCCCACAGATATGTAAAGGCACATTCACACACATACACATTTCAGAACACAGTATCAATGCTTACTGCCTCTCCTCTTCGCCGATCTTACTCTTTTTTATGAGCTGCTTGACTTGGTTTCCGATAACCTACAGAGATAGGAGAATCCTTCAGTCATCTAGAACACCACAAAGTTGGTCATACATAACGACAATAAGATCGAATCAGAACTGGTGGCTCTACCAGGTATGGGACACTAACCACACCCTGCACAGCTCGGAGGCACACACAGCCAGGGTGTGCGGAACTATGCCGTAAGCGGCAATTGTCCACATGTCTTTGGAGTGTTCCACTCCTTGCTGGCTGTAGTATTCACTGTTCTGATGGCCAGGTGAATGGATAAGTTAGAGACGCAGTTGTGACCATCATCATAATGTAGCGTGTCTTCACTAACACACTTGCTCACAAGAGTCCAGCTCTAGGCTGAAGTCTGCACAGCCAGATGCAGCCAACACAGTAGACAGCTATTCCATAAGAAGAGAGAAGGCATTTTTTGGGTGACTTGCGACACAGGCAAGCAGACACGTCGGGAAATTTTTCTACAGATCAACACCAGTTTGCATATTAAAAAGACATCTTACTTTTATTTTCTTCTTTAAGATTCTGTTGGTTGTTTCCGATTTTAAAGCTTCATTCTGAAAGCAAACGGTTTTAAAAGCAATTTTAAAAGAAATGGTGAAGGCTTTGTTTATGAAATTAAAGAAGCGTTACAAGACTGGCTTGGCTGTAAATTTAATCATGCTCAGGACCACATCACTTTTGGAAAGGACATTTCCTTTGGTCAGGCACGGAGCTAGGCTAACTGCAGATCTTCATCTCTCCCTGTGCACCTCCAAATCAAACCCCCATCTCATCCTCATCTCTGCAACAGACCACTTGTTGCAGCCTCCACGCCCCCTCATCTCTGGCTGCTCACACAGACCCTCCCCTCCTAATTTCCCTCCCTACAAACTCCCCCCAACACACACTTCAGCAGCATTCCCTGGGAAGCTATAGGCTTTCTTCTCTTCTCTGTAACAGTCCCATGCCTCCAGCCTCCCATCCCTCTCTGTGACCCCTTCTCCAGCATATCACACAGATCTTCTCCAGCTCTCCTCCCCATTCATCCTGCAACCCCAGCCCCAACTCCAGCAGGCTTACCCTGGGAATCTGCCAGTTAAGCCTGTCAGAGTATCAAGTATGCCAGGGAAGCAGGTAGGTGAGATTCAGATCCTCATTCCCCCTCCTCTCCTCCATAGCTAATCCCCAAGTCTCATCCCCAGCTGTAGAGCAGGCTACCTCTCATGGCCTGTCATTATGCTCTGCCCCCATTCCCAGGGAACTAAGCAGATCCTGGGGGAATGCCCCATCCTCCTCCTTCCTGTAGACAACTCAGTCCAGCCCCTGCTAGTACATACCCGTTCCTAAGTGTCAGCTCCAAGACCTAGAAAACACAGTTTACCAGTAGCCACCCTAGAGGATTTTACAAGAATTTCTTACCAGGCAATACACAGTCACCACCCTCTCCTAAGAACCAGAGAGGGAAACAGAAACCAAGAAACAAAGTACCCAACCATCCAAGGCAAGATCAGATATCAGCACCTAGAATTATAATCTTCCCAAATCCAGATGCCTAGAGGCCAACATAAAAACACAATAAAAACAGCTATCACAATATGTCGCCAACAGAGCCCAACAACCCTAAAAACCCATGGCTCTACCTTGATGCTCAAGGGCCTTAGCTTTCTCTATCCAATATCTCTTCCACTGCAGCTGTGGACCATGTCATAATACAGCTGAGACGAATTGAAGTCAATCATGTGGAGTAATCTTATTTCTTGAAACCCATGTCTTTACCGACTGCCTCACATGGGGTGAATGCATGCAATAAGCTATTACTGCTTGCTTAATATCTTTTAGATCTTTCATACATATAGGTTCCCTTTTACATTCTTGTATCTCCTTTTGAGTGCTTACTATTTGCTGGCTTTTCAGAAATAGTAACAGGATAAGTAGCTAAAACATTTAGTAAGTTGTCTCTGTCTCTGAGAGATACTGGTGATGTTAGGTCTTTATTATGTTGTTTTGTCTGTACCTCATCTCCTTGCTTATCAGTTCTGACAAGTTCTTCAGTGGTTTCATTCATATATATATATATATATATCACTCTTTTTCATATATATATTTATATATATATTTTTTCATATATATCACTCTTTTGTAAACTCTGAATTTCTTGACCTATGAATATTTCTAAAGATTTCATCAAATATAGCCATACACCATAATCAAGCAGGCTTCATCCCAGATATGCAGGGATGGTTGAGTATGTGAATATCAATAAATCTAATCTACTACAAGAAAAACTTATAGAAAGACACCACATAGTCATTTCATTAGATTGTTTAACAAAATCCATCACTACCTTCATGACACAATCTTCGGGAGAAATTGGGGATACAAGGATATACTTAGACATAGTATATAGGCAGTTTAGAGCAAGCTTATAGCCAATATCAACTTAAATGCAGAGAAACTCAAAGAAATTTCATTAAGATAAGGAACAAGCAAGGTCCTTGTTGTTCCTGAACAGGTATAGGTCCACTCTCTCTGTACCTATCCAATGTAGTATTTGAAGTCTTAGCTAGAACAATATGACAACTGAAGGAAAATAAAGAGATACAAATGGGAAGGAGGAAGTCAAAATATCTTTATTTGAAGATGATATGATAGTATACATACATGACCCTAAAATTTCTAACTGGGGATACCTACAATTGACAAACACTTCCAATAAATTAGCTGGATACATAATAAACTGACAAAAATCAGTATCCCTTCTTTATACAAATAACAATCAGACTGAGAAAGAAATCAGGTAAACAATACCTGTAATATAACCTCAAATAATACAAAGTATCTTGGAATAACTTTAGCCAACTAAGTGAAAGACTTGTATCTTTAAACATCTTTGAAGAAGATATCAGAAGATGAAAAGATCTCCCATGCTCATGGATTAGTAGGATTAATATAGTAAAAATGGCCATCCTACCGAAAGCAATCTACAGATTCAATGCAATTCTCATCAAAATTCCAAAACGATTCTTTATAGATCTTGAAAGGACAATTCTTAGCTTCATGTGGAAACACACACATACACACACACACACACACACACACACACATAAAGAGAGAATTGCTAAACAATCTAAACAATAAAAAGTATTGCTTGAGATCTAACCATTTCTGATCTCAAGTTATACAACAAAGCTATAGTAATTTTTTAAAAACAGCATGGTATTGGCATAAAAAAAGACATATTATCAAGAGTATTGAATTGAAGTCCCAGACATAAACCCACACACCTATGGACACCTACTTTTTTTTATATAACGAAAACACAGTCATACACACAGGGGAAAATGCAGCATCTTCAACAAATAGTCCTGGTCAAACGTGATAACTGTATGTAGAAGAATGCAAATAGATTAATATTTATTACCCCACATAAAAGTCAAGTCCAAGTAGATCACAGACCTCAACATAAAACCAGAGGCACATAACCCTAATAAAAGAGAAAGTGGGGGAATAGCCTTGAATAGATTAGTACAGGAAAAGACTTTCTTTTTTTCCTTTATTGATATTTATTGAGCTCTACATTTTTCTCTGCTCCCCTCCCTGTCTCTCCCCTATGCTCCCAATTTACTCAGGAGATCTTGTCTTAGGAAAAGACTTTCTAGACAGATCACTGACAGCATAGACACTAAGATCAACAATTAATAAATGGGGCCTCATAAAACTGAAAAGCTTCTATACAGCAAAGGACACCATCAATTACACAAAGTGGATGCCTACAGAACGGGAAAAGATTTTTATCAACTATATGTCTGATATATCTAAAATATATAAAGAACTGAAAAATTCTAGATTCCAAGAAAACAAATAACCCGTTAAAGATGTGGTACTATCTAAACAGAATTCTCAAAAGAGAAAATTCAAATGGCTAGGAAATGCTCAAAGATAGGTTCAACACCTTTAGCCATCAGGGTAATGGAAATCAAAAGTACTTTGAGATTTCATCCAATGCCTGTCTGCTGTGGGATAATGCCCTTGTACACTGCAAAGATCTATCAATCATATCGGTTTAATAAAACGCTGATTGGCAAGTAGCCAGGATGGAAGTATTGGAGGAGTGACCAGATGAGGAGAATTCTGAGAAGAGGAAAATTCTAAGAAGAGGAAAAACCATTAAAAATAGATTGTCTTTGGTACAGGAAAGTACTCTACATGCTATCAAAAACAAAACAACAAAACCATAAACACTAACCCAACCGCAAACCCTCTGATTGGCAATGGTATCCTTCCTGTTATATATGCAATAGCAGCACAAAGCTACCAACCAACCAACATCTGATTTGACGTAAGGCCACTAGGTGAGATGGAACCCATACTTGACGTTGCTTGGATGACCAAGAACCTGAGACTAGATAACCCGGGGATCTAGGGTAAGACCAAATAAGACTATTCTTTTAAAAAGTATCAATAAAATGACTCCTAATGACTATACTCGTAGATTATTGCCTTGCTCAGAGAAGCTTCCTCTTGCAGCAAATGGGAACTAATCCAGAAAATCACATCTAGACATGCAGAGAGTAAGACACCTGGAACACTCAGCCCTAAATGGATATCACTATCAAATCCCTCCCTTCAGAGCTCAGGGAACCCCATGGAAAAGGAGGTGGAGAAAATGTAAGAGAAAAAGGCAATGGAGGACAGCAAGACTAAACCCTCTGAGTCAGCATGATCGGCACATATATGAAACCACAGAGCTGGAGGCTGCATGCACTGCACAGGGCGTGCACAGGCCAGCACCAGTCGGGATTCTAGAGACGAAAGATGAAGTGGACATGTGCCCCCATCCCTAAGTGGACATGTGTCCCATCCCTAACCCAGAAGTTATCTCTAATCAATAACCATTTGCAAATGAAAATTTAGTTTCCTCCAGGGAAGTCTCACGGGGGAAACAACCTACAACCTGCTCTTAAGAGTAGGTCGCATGTCCTGCAGTAGACAGACAACAGAAAACTCAGCAGCATCGTTGGAGGCTCGTTGTCTCATAATGCTGTGTCAGGGCTTTTGCTTTTCTTTTCAATCTTATTTTTTATATATATATATATATAAAAAATAAGATTATATATATATATATTATATATATATATATATTCTCTTCTCTCTCTTTTCCCTACAGATCCTCTGTGTATACATTATGGCTTTCAGATTAGTGTTTTGATGGCATTCCTGAGTGTGTGAATGAATGGGTCTCTTTTTCTTGAGCCTTTTCTTGGACTGTTTTCCTTCTGTTTTTTGGGGTTTTTTTTCTGTCCAATCCTGATGTGTTATTTTTTGCTTTGTCTCATACTTTATTTCACTATTTTCCCATAGAAGTCTGTTTGTTTTCTAGTGAGAGACAGAAAGGAGGTGTATCCAGATGGGAGGGAATCTAGGAAGGAACTTGGAGAAGCAGAGGGAGAGGAAACCATAATCAGGATATAGTGTATGAATTTAAAAATCTATTTTTTTCATAAAAGGAAAACAATAAAATAGATATTAAAATCTTTAACGAAGAGATACTATGATGGGAAAGAGCCTGTGTGTCAACCCCTGCAGACACTGAACTCAGTAGACCTCCTCAGTCATCTGTTTCTAGAAACAAGGAAACCTATCAATGCAGAAGAAAGGAATGGGAGCACACTTTTTGCTCGGCACTTGGGAGGTGGACGCTGGAAGATTAGGAGCCCTTGGCTTTGAGATCACGCGGGTTACATGGCTCCCATCTCAAATCAACCAAAGAGTACAAATATAGCTTACTTTATACACTTGGCTTTGAAATCACGCGGGTTACATGGCTCCCATCTCAAATCAACCAAAGAGTACAAATATAGCTTACTTTATACACTTGGCTTTATCGTGCTTGACAAATTTTGTTTCTTTTTCTTAGGAACTGCAGGTTGGTGACAAGCCTGTGTCAAGCATGTCCAGTAGCCCCAGTGAGCTTCAGCATGTTGCAACGACGGCTTATTTTTCATTGTAATTAAAACAGTGTGTTGTTAAGCGTGGAACTGTCTGCCATAGAATTTAACCGTAAGTTGACATGTTCTGAGAAATCGAATAACTCTCGCGACCCATCTAATGGTGGTGTTTGCTTTCTGGTGCTGTCTAGAAACCAGGCCACAGCACCACCCGGGTATGCTTGCATCCATAACTAAGACACACAACAGCATCGATCGCTGACTGTTAGTGTGGCGTGATCTTCCAGGCAGCTACAGCGAGGATCTCTAGGAACAGAGTTCAGTTAATACCTTGCGTCCCCACCCAGGGTTCAGAGCAACACCGCCCTTCTGTGTATCTTGCAAAGTCTTATTCTGCATTATGAACAAAAACACAACACTGCTAAGACACATGGAAATAGCCACAGGAGGCCCTACTAGGTCACATGTCACACAGGTTCCGTGCAAGCCCTCACGGGGCTCCGCAGACTCAAGTCATCTTTGTCTTTGTTTTAGCCGGGCCTTCACTGCATTTCGGACTTTACCCCGAATCAAATTGTTTTGCAGGTATCGTTAAGCCAAAAATAAATAAATAAAAGGAAATATTTACATGAATATTTGCATACCTCTACACTTTTAATCCCATTCTCGGTGATATCCGACACTCTCGAATGAACCATCGTTTCTTTAATGTGTTTCTCAAGTGCTTTGATCTCATCCCACTTTTCAAGGATTTCGTATCTCCTCTTCTCAACCTTCTCAATCAGAGTGAGTTGGTCCTCATCATTTCTGTTTCTCTCAGAAGATTCTGGAGATCGTTTGGAAAGCAGTTACTCTGTTTAATATCTCAACACTTGTTAAGAGTGCTGGGTGTGCGATGTCATATGTTACATATAGCAGTAGTGTAACTACATATGTATGTATGTATGTATGTATGTATATATATATATGTATATATATATATGTATATATATATATAACTAGCTATATCGTATAACTGAAGCATATTAATAAAAATCAACTGTTCCAAATAAATAGAGTACTCCTTTCAATGTGGTCGCATTCTCTAAGTATCAGCAGATACTTTGGTGTAGGAGAGTTCTTCTGTATTTCTTTGCTTTCATTGGTTAATAAAGAAGACTGCCTGGCCTGTAAGATAGGACACAGCCCTTAGGTGTGTGGAGTAGACAGAACGGAAGGTGGTGAGAAAGAAGGCACTGCCAGAGACGCCATGATGCTCCAGCCCACGATGGATGCAGATTAGAATCTTCCGATAAGTCATCACCTCGTGGTGACACACAGATTTCTAAAAATGGGTTAGACTAATATATATAACAGATCAAAACTAATGGGCCAGGCAGTATTTAAATGAATACAGTTTGTGTGTAAATATTCCGGGTATAAGCTAACCAGGGCCAAAAGCAGGCCGCGCGGCCGTGCGACCAGGAAACTGGGCGGGAAGGAACAAAAGGGCCTGCGTTCCTCTCAGGTGCTGGGAACACAGCCTGCCCGCACCAGGAGCAGCGCGGGACACAGCCTGCCCCCTCATACAACAATACTTCATCTTTCAGATTCCAGGCTAAGAGGAAAGGGGCAGTCGTGAATGATGACCAAAACCTCCATCAGGTTAGCTTTCTCACAGGGCACACTCCTGAGAAACTGCATGGAAAGGGTGGAGCAGGGGACCCATGGGAACACCATGCAGTTTGGTCCAGCTTTAAGGAGAATCTGCTGAAGATGGAGGAACTGGAGGCTGACGTGGGAGCAGGCATTAGGTGGGTGTATGGTGAGAGAGGAAAGAGCGGTGGATCAAGACACCCAGAGAAGATACCAGGAAGGCAGCTGGCAGCTCTGGGGGGGCACTCACCCCATTTCTCCTTAGCAGCCTGCAGCAACAGGCTCTCCGCCTCCAGTTCATTCCTGAGTCTAGAAATCGATAGGGAAGCAGTTACACAACAGCAAGCCCTGCTTGGGCCTTATTTCACCTGACTGTTCTATATCACAAGTCGTGCATGTGTGTGTGTGCGTGTGTGTGTATGCATGTATGTGTGCCTGCTGTGAGTGTGCATGTGTATGCATATATGTGTGCATTAGTGCATGTCTGTATGAGTATGTGTGTGCGTGTATGTGTGTGCATGCGTGTGTGTGCCTGCTGGTGTGTGTGCATGTGTATGCATATATGTGTGCATTAGTGCATGTCTGTATGTGTATGTGTGTGCATGAATGCGTGTGTGCCTGTCGGTGAGTGTGCATGTGTGTGCATTAGTACATGTATGTGTTCGTGTGTGTGTGTGTGCTCACGAGTGTGGATACACTTGTGTATGACAGTGTGGATGTGCCTGGGGTTGATGTCAGGCGTCATCCTCCATCACTCTCTATACATTGAGACAGGATCTCTCACTTGAACCAAAGCTACGTATTCTACTTGTCTAACTAGCCTGCTACACCAGGGGCTCCTCTGTCTCCACCTCCCACATGTGTTTCCAGGGCAACCACCATACCTAACTTGAATTTCTATGGGTGCTAGGGATCTGGATTGACTCCTTCCTGGTCTACTCCCCAGCCCCAGTCAGTGTGATTCCCCTGAACATGGCAGATAGGCTCAGAGCCCAAGCTAGACACCTTTGGCATGGCACTCTGAAGTAGGTCCTGCCGAAACCCCACTTCCTCTCTGTACCTGACACCAAGTCTAACATGCTCTGCAATGGTTCGCTCCTCCTATTGTCCCTGCAGGGTGTGTTGCCTTCTTCTCTGGGATTCATAAATAGCAAACTTCACTTGTTTTAGGACTTGCCTGGGCCCCCCCTCATTGTCTGATGTGATCACACCTGGACCTGCCTCCTCCAGTCAGGGTCTCTAAGAGTGACTATCTTCATGGAAGGAAGTGGACACAGGTCAGACTACAAATGTTTAAAAGTCATATGTGAGGGATACGTGGCTACAGGGAACACATACATTAGGCCAAAACCTGAGGTATCACCTACAAGACACAATGTGACATCCACAGCCGATCCTCCTTGTCCTTGGGGAGGGGAGGAGCTTCTGGCAACCATGCTGTGAGAGAGAGACAATAGCTTTCTCTCCCTGGTAACACTGACAGAAAATTCAATGTTTTGCTTCTGAGGACTATTGTGTTGGGTTGGTTCAGAATGGCTACCATCTATAGTCTTTTATATGTAAATTCTTAAAAATAACACACTCTGTCCAACAGTGATGTCACTCTATGCAACTGCTCAGAGAGTATCTTAGGGTTTCTATTGCTATGAAGAGACACCACCATGACTGTAACAACTCTTAAAAAGAAAAACATTTAATTGGGGTTGCTTACAGTTTCAGAGGTTTTGGCCATTATCGTCATGATGGAACTTGGCAGCATGCAGGCAGACATGGTGCTGGAGAGGGAGTCGAGTATCCTACATCTTGATTTGCAGGCAAGAGGAAGTGGTCTGTCTCACTGGGTGTGGCTTGAGCATGTATGAGACCTCAAAGCCCGCTTCCACAGTGACAAACTTCCTGCAACAATGCCACACCTACTACAACAAGGCCACACCTCCTAAGAGTGCCACTCCCTTTGGGGACCATGTTTTCTTCAAACCGCCACAGAGAAATTTCAGGGTTTTCTAAGTTAAGAAAATCAGAAGGCTCTCTCTAGCCCAGCCATCCTCAGTTCAACCAAGTAGACCTTCAGAGACCTCGAAGAGACTTGCCATGAGGTCCAGCACCATAGTTACAATCCAATTGTTTGTGGAAGAGCCCAGGTTAACAGGACAATGTTGGTACAAGTAGCACATCATGCGTGGCAATGCAGAAAAATGCGGATACTGCTCATCACAGTTTTAAGGTCTTGCTAAGTATCAATGGAAACTTCACCGGCACCATGCAGCTGGTTCCTTACCTTTCATTGCGCTCCAGGGCTTCCAGGGCAGCCTGTTCAAGCTTCTGCAACTGCTCCTTGACTTGTTCAATGTCTGTGCTGTGCACGGGGCTCTTCTCCAATCCCTTAACTTCAGCCAGGAGCCGCTGCCAGGAGCAAGGCACACAAAGGGTAGGGTGGTCAGGGAGAGCAGAAGGCGCTCTGGGCTCTTGCTCATGTGTGGCCCAGGTTGCTCATGTGTGGCCCAGGTTGCTCATGTATGGCCCAGGTT
>JAQHUG010000026.1:12512378-12528330 GCA_028555095.1 Dicrostonyx torquatus
AGAACCAGGACAGGGGACGGGCACAGGTCCTCAGAACCAGGACAGGGGACGGGCACAGGTCCTCAGAACCAGGACAGGGGACGGGCACAGGTCCTCAGATCCAGGATAGGAAAAGGGCATAAGTCCTCAGATCCAGGACAAGGGACGGACACAGGTCCTCAGAACCAGGGCAGGGGACGGGCACAGGTCCTCAGAACCAGGACAGGGGACAGGCACAGGCCCTCAGAACCAGGACAGGGGACAGGCACAGGCCCTCAGAACCAGGACAGGGGATGGGCACAGGCCCTCAGAACCCCACCCTGAGACAACCTGAGAACATGAGTGTGTCCCCGCTCTACCATAAACTAAGAGTACAACCTTTATATTTTACAACTTGGAACCTGGCTTCTTAGCAGAAAGAAACCATTGGTAGTCACTGTTCGGAGCTAACCATCTATGTGCTAACCCCCCATGACAGTCCTGTGGTGCTCACAGACGGGCTAATTAGAAGGCACCAAGGTCATAGTAGACACCTCGACACCTCACGGAGGAGCAGTTCTTGAGAATGTGAACTCTGGAGTTACCTCCCTGAGCAGAATATCTTTGCCGTTACCTGGCCGCACACATGTAGGTAGGACCCTCGGTTATTTTACCCAGGTCTCCACCTGTGAAGTGAGAACACTTCAGTGACCAACCAATCACAGGAGACTGACAGGGAAGGGCTGATGTCACTGGCTGGTGACAGTTCCAGTCTTTTGCTAGAAGCTGTTGAGATTCTGTATTAGTCTCAGATGACTCTCAGCTAAGCATACTGCTCACTCCCCAGGACTGCTGTCTCCTCTAACAACTCCTGCGTGACAGTGATGTTCTGTGCCATCAGGCAGGAGCCAACTGCACCTCCCTCCTCCTGTCTAATACTTCCTGTGGGGAGCCTGCATTTGCCAGTAGTGGGGAATACATACAGAAATCAGGAAACACACTACCAAGGACTCACTGCTAGGCCTGGGTCATATCACATTACTGTTAGAGTAACTCTGGGGAGGTCTGAGATTCAAAACACATTCACTAATATAAGTTAAGCAGGCTCTCTCTCTCCCATTGATTTAATTTGCATTTCAAATGATAGCAAATATTTCTTAAAATAGGTATTTTCGGGGCTGGAGAGATGGCTCAGTGGTTAAGAGCACTGACTGCTCTTCCAAAGAACCTGGGTTCAATTCCCAGCACCCACATGGCAGCTCACAACTGTCGGAAGACCCAGTTGCAGGGGATCTGACACCTTCACACCAATGCACATAAAATAAAGTTAAATAAACCATAAAAATATTTAAAAATAAAGATAAAAATTAAAAAAAATAGGCATTTTCAGTATTATTTTTCAATAGCATTAAATGATATCGTTATTAATATGAAACGGATTCTCTTAACAAATCTTAAGACCAGACATATACTGTACAGAATGAGAAACCTGCGCCACAGCAGGCCAAAGGAACCCCACACCAGCAGAGGTGGCTGTGGGGCTCTGGGAATGAAGTCCCCAACAGAACAAAGGACAGGCAGAAAGAGCTGCCGCTGCATGGAGCTCGGGATGCAAAACCATCCTCAGGCAATGAGGGCGTGGAGACCAAGACAGGACAATAGGAAGCTGGGGTTCTGAAGCTCATGCCACTCACGTATGCACAGGACTTTCAAATGGGCTCCAAAAATCAGGGCCTGGGGTACATGCAAGAATAATGAAGCCGTCCTGGCTATAGAATGCCCACAGGCAATTATCCAAGATTAACTGGAAGGAGCAAACGGATGGAAAAGTGAGTAGGAAATACAGGAAGTAAGGAGACGAGCCAGGGAGGGATGCCCTAGAAACTGAAAGACGCTGCCCCAACCCACAGAACCTGGTGTTCTCTGCTAAAGCTCGCAGTTCGTGGACAGGGCCATAGTACAAAGGCAGACAACTGGGGTATTTCTCAGTCTTCTCCCTGGGCGGGAGGATCTGAAGTGTCTTTCCTAATGACAGGCCCCAGCACACTCTGTGTGTAGCGCCAGAAAGAGAACTGGTTCTCTCCTGCTTGGACGGGATAGGGCACGTGTGAGAACTTCCTGCAAACCCTGCACTTGATCTGAAACCAAGACAAAGCATTAATACAGAGGCACCTGCTGGCTTCCCTCCTGGGAGTGTTTCATCTTGGAAGGGACACCAACAGTCCCTCTGCAACCTTCCTCATGATACTTTCCAGCAGAGCCTCCATCTCAGCCTCCAGCCTCCATCTTACTGAGAGGCAGTTCAGCCTAGCCTGTCCAGCTGCAATTAAAGAGTGAATCGGCATTCCATAAAACCACCTGCAGTGATAACTCCTAAGATATGGTACCAGAGCTAGACTGGAAAGCAACTGGAGCAGACCGGATCTGCTGGAGACTAAGAAGCCAGCCAGGCATCAGCATCTACAGTACTAAGACCAATCGTAGGGGACGCTATAGCATCACTTGCCTGTTGAGGAAACCGAGGCTCAGAGGCTTTGGCTAAGTGAACTAAGGTTAAAAAAAAAAAGACCCACAAAACAAGCATTGAAGCATTGAAGGGGACATCTGTCTCGACTTGAGTGACACTCAGTGCACACTGACAATTCACAATACAGAAAGTGGTCAGAGAATGACTGGCAGGACACAGAGAACAACCCAGGAAGGAAAACCCACAGCCACTACAAAGTTTGTGCTGTGGAAACCCCTTGCAGATCAATTAAGGAATGGAAAACCACCCTGTGTTCAGTAGCAGATGACACCAACATACATCTGTGTAAACCTGCGGGATATAACCGTGCCTAGGCTTCAGGGGCTAGAGACTGTTAACATATGTAGACACAGAATGGACCATCATCCAGGCTTTGGAGTCTAGTGACTCTTAAAACACACGCACACATGCACACACACACACACACACACACACACACACGGGGAGGGGGTGGATTTATTTCCTGCAATTCAGGGGCTGGTGACTGTCCCTAGCATCACGTCTAAAATGTATGAGTGCTGAACTCCTACGTACAGAATGAATACCTGTTAACACTTACCATACATGCCATAAGCTTAGAGGTAAAACACCAGAACCCAACTCACACTTGGTTTCTCTGTCCTGACAAATCGGGAGAAGGACTATATGTGTGTGTGTGGTGTAGGAGGCTCTAAATGGTGTAGGAGGGTCCTTCTGTATTTGGGTTACTTTCATTTGTTAATAAAGAAACTGCCTTGGCCTTTTGATAGGGCAGGACTTAGGAGCCCCCAAAGCCCGCTCCTCCTCATGCAACATGGGTGTGTGTGTGTGTGTGTATTTTGTGTGTGAGTGTGTTATGTGTGTGTGTGTATGTGTGTGCAGTCTGTCATTCTGTGAATATCTAGGAATTTGTGTCATAGACTTTGTGGATATGCCTGCCCACGAGTCTGTGCCTATCCGTGTTTGCCATCATGCCACTGACAAGGGTGTGCCTGGCTGTAAATCTGTGCCTGGCTATGAGTCTGTGCCTATCCGTATTTGCCATCGCAGCACTGATAAGGGTGTGCCTGGCCGTGAGTCTGTGTCTATCCGTGTGTGCCATCACACCACTGACAAAGTTTGCATGTTAGAAGCTTTGCTAAACTATTGCATTAAGATTGACCACCGGGGGTACACAGGATTCTTTAAAACTCCACACAGCAGCCAGGCTAGTATCTACAGTTAAGTTACATCATTCTATTAAGTTCATCCTGACTGTTAAACTGTCTATCCATTTCGAAGTCTTTTTCATCTCTGTCCTGTTTCCTATGCTATTTGAGAAGGATTATTCTAAACTCTAACCATGCCCACTTCTGTAAAAATCGCCCATCAGCACTGTGGTGGTTAGGATGAAGTGTCACCTTAACTCATGGGATAGCCAGGACTTGGAAGGCATTCCTGGTAAGTCCTTGAGGGTGTTTCTGGAGATGGGTGCTGTTCTCGGAAGATCCACTCACCCAAATGGACCTCCACCCCGGCATCTCCTTTCATCCCCCTTCCTACCCCATCTTTCCCTTCCTCTCCAGCTCCCTCTTGGAGATACCATTGGGTCTTTGGACACCGCAGCTCCAGGTTCCAGGCTTTGGACTCTAGCACTAACAATGGCAGCCCCCAAGTTCTCAGGCCTCCAGCTAGACTGGGAGTCACGCCATCACTGTTCTTGGTTCTGAGTCCTTTGAACTCGGCTTAAGCTTCTTGAGATCTGTAGCTTACGCAAGGCTGTCCTGGGACTGCACAGCCACTATCATTGCCTAAACCAGTTCTGCCAAGTCCTGTCTCTTGGGTAATAGCTGTCACTTTGGGCTCCTTATTCATGCTGTCTCCAGAGAACTCTACTAAACCCCAATAAAGGCCACGTGCTATGTATTTTATGTGATACACAATGCCACTTCTTTCTTTGCATTTATTTATTTATTTATTACTTTCGGTTGGGGTATGTGTGTACGCTGGTACACATGGAGGCCTGAGGATAACTTGCGAGCTTGCAAGAGTCAGTTCTTCCCACCCTACCCTCATGTGGGCTCCAGTGACAGAACTCAGGCTGTAGGGCTGGGCGTCTCCCTGAGCCAACTTCTCGGCCTTTAACATCACTCCCTGATGTTGCTCTTCCTACAGGACGCTTGGTAAAGGGCTGTGCCGAATGCAAGGCGTGGAACTTGAGAAGGACAGAGGGAGCCTGTCATCCACCCCTGACTCTGTCACACGCTTGCCCTGAAGCCTCAGACACCGTGTTCAGATACAGACTGCACGCGCCCAGCTTCTCTTAGTGGAGTCACCTATGTGACGGCTGGGAGGTGGGGTTCCTGTATGTTCAGTGTCCAGAACAATGCCTGTCACGTGGTATCTCCCCAGCACAAAGGTGATTTCCACACACCTCCAAGGTGTGGAGAATCTGTTGACCCAAAAGGCACAAAGTCAGTCGATTCTCAGGGCCTCCCTGTTCCAGGCCCATGCTCAACTCTTCCACTGAAAGCCTTTAAAACCGCGATGCTTGTGAAAACTAATTGATTCTACTAATTTCAAAGACGCCTAGCCTTTCAAAATGGTTGTTTTCCCCTGGAAGTACTTTCAATGATCAGTTAGCTTGAGAGAGGAAATGTGGGTGCCGCTGGCCAGACACGCCCTTTGATTCCATCAGCAGGACGGAGCCTGATACAACCAAAGATAAACTAAGGAGAACAGAAGCATATTCGGTGTTAGTATGGTCCTGTGTCCTGCACAAACACCACAATCCAAAAGGACCACAGAACCTGACTACAAACCACACACACACGCACACACACACGCACACGCACACGCACACGCGCACACGGGTTAGAAGCCACTATGGGTCTATGGGCTTTGTTCAGGAGCAGAGCTCCTCTGAGTTCCCAGGATCGCATGCATCTAGAGTCAGTGAGAGCCAACGGCTGGAGGCTGCTTTACCCCTCACAAAGTCATTTCGTATCTACGATCTTCATAAACACGAGGGTCCTCCAGAAAGAAGTGGAACTTTCAGGGGAGGAAGGAGGGAGGGAGCTGACATTGTCTGGCTCCCTGCTTGGGGCAGACATGCAGCCAGATAGCGTTCCTACTGAAAACATGCTCAACACGGCAAGGCTGACTGGCTCAGAAAGCGGCAGGAGAGCCCAGGAGCCATGTCCACACTCAGGCCCTGGACCTTCCCCCCCACAGCTGCAAAGAAAGGCACAGAATTGGGCTCCAAGGAGCCCATAGCAAGAACTCTGCTGTCTCCTCTCCATTTGGTTTATGAGGATGCTTTGAGAGGCATCCAGAAGTGCTCTTCTCTCTGATGTGAGGCGTTGCCAGCGAGAGCCTCGGCAAGCCGAGAGGAGAGGAGAGACAGAGTTGAAAAAGACCTCAAAAGTAATGTGTGTGTGTGTGTGTTTAAGTTTTTAGTAAGGAGAAACACCTCGGCAATAGAAATCAAAACGAATCGCAGCCACTCCCGTGTATAGCCTTCGCTCCCCTGGAAGGCAAGCTGCCCCGTCCTAGGAGCAGAGGGTACCAACTGTGCCGGGCTGTGGAGGCACACAGGACCTGTCGCTTTGGGAGGTCGGCACGACTGGGTGAGGAGAGATGCTCCAACGACTCAGTCCCGTTCCTCCAAACACTCTAAGATACTAAGGTGCTATCCTGCTAAGTCCCGCTGGTCAGACTGCTCAGTAAGAGTTCCACAGTTTCCCTGATCGCAGAACCAAATGCCATGATAGGATTATTAGTTTATGGGTCACTACATGCCCAACCCATTCAAAATATAGCAACAGAGAAGACAGAGGATAAATTTCAGAGCAGGACAGAGTGGCCAAGAGGACTAGAGGGGGTCATTCATGACGGTTACACGCACGCATTCCACTGAACCCTGAGTTTCCTCATAAGCAGACTTTCCCTGGCCAGTGGGGAGGCATGAGTGGCTGCTCCCGCCTAGCGAAGACTCCCTAGTCTACCGAGTATGCCAAATAACAGGCAACACTTCCTCTTCCCCGGCAGACATGAGGTGCAAGGCCAGTGTGTCACACTCCATCAGGACACCAACAATTCTTTCTGAGCAAACTCACACCTTGAGATCCGCTCACAGTCTCAGGAGAAGATAGTTTTCTTCAGGCACTGTGAGGTACCTTCTAAAGCAGGCGTGAGCAGGAATCCCCGCTCATCGTTCACAGAGGAAACAGACACGAACGAAAGCAAGCGGCCCGGGCGCGAAGGCTGCGCCAGAGCCCAGAGGCGCGCTTACGTTGGCACAGTGCAAGGCCAGAGCACAGAAGACGGCAAACATCTTGAAGTTGTTCTCGTCCGTCTTGGAGAAGGCACTGCCGCTGATCTTGTTGACCATCTGCACCACGCCGATCACGCTGCCGCGGCTCACGATGGGCATGCACAGAATGTTCCGGGTGGTGTAGCCCGTGTACAAGTCGACTTCCCTGTGGAAACGGAAGGGACGGCTCTGTCACCAGCGTGAAAGACCAGCGGTGAGGACAAAGAGCGCCTCTCGCCATAAATCTCAACATAGCTTCTGTAGCTTGTGTGTGTGTGTGTGTGTGTGTGTGTGTGTGTGTGTGTGTTGGAATGGCACTGAGGATTCAAGATGGTGCAAATACAAAAGTGTTTTGTTGAAACATTTTCACGAAGATCCAAGCCTGCTCCATCTTGTTTACAATGGTTTTCTACTGGAGGTTCCTGGCCTACCGACCGGGCTCCCGGCTTTGGGATCATTAAGTAAACAGACAAGGTAGGTGAGTCGAGAGAGTAGGGGAAGTCTGGTAAACAGAGTCTTCTTCTGAACCTGGTCATATTTATGAGACTGGGAACTTGCTATGTTAAATGGGAATATTCGCATTAAGAGCTAGAGCATGAGACTGCAACCATGCCTATCACCCAAGCGGCGAACAGCCACACTCATCTGGGGGCGGTCGACATGAAGCAAAACTCCTCACTAGCACGCCCTTCAGAGCGGAGGGTTTGCTGATTCCTGATCCGAGGAGACGCTTCGGGTTCCCCAGAATCAGTCACAGAACCAGCCTGGGTGTGTGCATGAGTCCGCGGTGCCCGGCTTCCCTTCTCTACCCACTGTGTTTATAAACCATCCAGGTCTCTACTCCCAGCACAGTTCATGCTTACATTCGCCACTTATGGGACAACGTCACTGGTTAATAGCTAGTTGCTGGCTATTGTAAGAGAAACTGTTGGGAAAATTTGCATCTGAGTCTCTGTGTGGACAAATGATTTTGTTTCCCCTGGGTGTATATGTAGGAGTAGGGTAGACTGGAGGGTCCCCCTCACTGAGCAATCCTTGCCCTTCCCCCCACTTTAGAAAGCCGCTTGCCCTGCTGCACACTAAGACGACGCCTGCCAAAGCTGGGCCCTGTTTACTCTCCATGTGCTGAGTGGCCGTGAATGCATCCTTTCTGGTGAAGAGACCCACAGACTCTGCCCTTTATGGGGAGGTCTCATACAATCTAGATACTAAGATGGTGACGTCACATGCTTTGCCCCGGTCCCCCTCAATCTGATGGCTGCTTTTTGTTTATTTTTCCAGTAGTCTGACTCCCCAATTTTCATAAAGATTTTTAAATGACAACCAATAATTTCCGTATTTGAGCGGTGTAAGGACAAGCAAGCTTGTCTGGGGGAATGGAAGGTTATTAGTATTTTCAGCTTGTCGGTAAAACATCACTAGTGTACCGCTATGGCTCTGTATGCAGTCCTGCGTGTCTAACAGCTATCACTAATTACAGGAAAGACTTCCGGACAATCAAACTGCTTTCAATGGGAGTCATGGGTATGTGTCAGCTAAACACCATCGTCACTCATCTAAACTATTACTCTACCAGTCTCAGCATCTACCTTGTGACTTCTAATTTCAAAGGATAGAGAAAGTACATAAGCTTTGATGTCAAGCTCTCCAGGATCAGAGATGTGTAAAAAGTTCCCAGTGGCCATCTCCACATCACACTGTAACCATATCCCTTATTCAATCCCTGTTGTGTGTACAGCAAAGTTTCCAGAGCTCTCATGAAAATGATCTATCTGCAGTCCTAAGAAGCGATTACAAGTAGGCGTTTTCACACTCATTTCAAAGAGGATGACCCAGAGGTGCAGAGAGACCAAGTAACTGACACCGGTTCTGTCTATAGGGGATACAGGACAGGGCCTAACTCAACAGACAGACAGGCTGATCTAAAACTCAATTCCTTATCCCCGTGAGGCAGGTGTGCACACACTGAGACAGCACGCAGTGTAATGAAATTGTGACAATGCCACCAGGAGAAGCGACAGCTCTGTCAGGGCCCAGCAGGGAGCACTGACATATGAATAGCCTCAAACCATGCTCTGACCACTGATAACAGGCTGGAACAACAGATGCCATCAAAGAGGGTTCAGCCAGGGACCTCAAGGGAGAAATGACAAGGGCCAAACTCCCCTCTCACCTGTTAAAACGCGGGTCTGCATAAGCATCTGGAATGTTCAGGACTTCCCCTGTCCTTGCCACTTGGCCAGCAATCCCCTTCTCAATTGAAAACCTGCAGACACACACACAAAAAACAAACCAAACAGGGACATGCTAATTAGATAGTGATGTCACCAAATAGTTACAAAGCATTTCACTGTCAAATGTTGAACTGAACCTTTCAGAATACATATTAATTTTATATATATTAATTATATATATATATATATATCCTAAATAATTCTATAAAATATGTCAAAATACCCTGCAGGGCTAGCTCAGAACCAAGTTGGAAGATTCAATACACACTAACTTGAGAATGTCCCTGACTCCAAAGTGAAACGGGAAACTCTCTGCTAGGCTCTACAACCTCTCTACACCAGCGAGTCAGCTCATCGGTCACCGTGCGTGCACTTTCTTAGCGGATTTCCCACACAGCTGGGCTCACTAAGTCGCACATGTGCAGTCCGGGCTCAGCTCTGTCGACCTCTCTGAGCATAGAACATGGAGTAGCTGTTGTCTGCAACCCACGTACCACAGAGAGACAGTGTGAAGGTGTTTTCACGTCTCTAGCTTGCTCACCTTAAAAACAATCCAGATCCAAACACAAACTGATGGTGTTTGGTTATATTTTTGTGAGGAAGCACCGTCTGATAAATAATTTTCACATATATTATATAAATTATAATCAATCATGTGTTGATTTCAAAATTTAGTGACTTAAGAAATGCATCTGCAACTCACGCTAAGAGTTTTCCAACCTCAAAAGGGCACTGACCCAAGACAGAATTAAAACACACCCCCCAAAGGACCAGCACTGTGTGAAATGCAAAGTCGCCACCTTCCCCGTTCCCTCATGCTTTCAGGAGCCCATGCCAGAGTCTCCTCGTGGCATGCCTTTGTCTAGCTCCGGCTGAGAGCCGTGTGAATGGAGACGTTCCTTCAGTTCTCGGTGATGCTGACGAGCAAAGCCATAGCCTGGTTCCTTCCACTCCCTATTCCCTGTGCTTGGAAACACGAGCCCACTGTTGCCACAGTTAGATCAACACCAGCCGTGCAAGCAATACCCAAATTTAAGGCAAGGAAAACGGTTTAACTGGGTGACTATCACTAGCCTGGCAAACCAGGAGCTAGAACCAAACCAAGAAATGTGAAAATGTAAAGCCCCATGTACTCTGACAGTGCCTTTACATCAGTATTGCGTGACTATGTAACGCAGGACCCATCACCCTAGAAACACAAGTGCTAGGGGCAGAGTGGCGACAGCCTGCAGCTGGCCTCATTTCATTCTGTGGTATCAGTTTCCTAACATGGAGAAGCAGCCAAATGTGGGTGTAGTTGCCTCACGTCGGCACCATCTGTAAAGGGAAGTTTCTTTCCCGCCTGGTCCCCTCTTTGTTTTGGAAAGAAAAAAGTGGGGTGCTGTGGGATAATGCTCCTGTGCCCTGTAAAAATGTGTTACTCATATTGGTTTAATAAAATGCTGATTGGCCAGTAGCCAGGCAGGAAGTATAGGCAGGGCGAACAGACTAGGAGAATTCTGGAAAGAGGAAAGGCTCAGTCTGCGGTCGCCACCCAGATGCAGTGGAAGCAAGAAAAAAAAATTGCTGCACTGAGAAAAGGTACCAAGCCATGTAGGTAAACATAGATAAGCGTTACGGATTGATTTAGGTTGTAAGAGCTAGTTAATAATAAGCCTGAGCTAATAGGCCAAAGAGTTTATAATTAATATAAGCCTGTGTGTGTTTCTTTAGGACTGGGCAGTGCAGAAACTTCCATTTACAGCCAAATGGAAAACATTAATTAGTGAGGACATGGTGCTTCACTAGAGAATTTTGCAGAGATTATTTGGAAGGTTAAAGTGGACACAGAGCAAGAAGAGGCGAAGGGTGAAAGGGACTTGACATCTGCACATGATGCTCGACTGCTCCACCTGTTAGTGCTCCTTGTAGGCTTCCAGGCTGTGACAAGGCTGAGCCACCAGGACTCTGCCAACAAGTAAAGGCCATCTGTCCATGGAAATGACAGTAGCTGCCACTTAAGGGAACAAGGAAGGCTTTCATTTCGAAATGCAGCAGAAGGGCAGCTGATCCAGTCAACGGCCAGGTTCAGGAGGTGTTCGAGTCCTCAGTTTCCTCTCCTCACAAGTTGGGAAACAGCAGGGGCTGAGTTGGTTAAGTTCACCCTGCTCCTAGACACGGGAGCCCTGCCGGCTGCAGCTGGAGCGACCTTTACCTACCTGGGAGCACTAGTAAGTTTTTCCAACATGATTTCCAAAAGGACCGCCTCCGGAAGACGGCATTTCCAGGGAGTGACGCTAACGCTTCCTAGGCGCGGTTTCGCTGGCACAGCAATGTCATTCCCAGAAGCACTACCTTCAGGAGGCGGGTCCTGGTGGGAATGATATCAGAGTATGACAAGCCTTGTCAGCACACCTGTGAAGAAGGCACAGAGAAGTGGACGACAGGAGACCTGCACATCTGCATCGAAGCCGGGACGGCCACTCCGGCTGTACCTGATCTCCTTGGTCTTCTTGAAGACGGGCTTCCCCTCCTTCTCCTCCCCAATGTCAAACAGGTCCGAATACAGCTCCTTATTCTTGTGGTCCACCTGGAAGAGCGCGCAGCGGTCGGCGTTCACTAGATTTTTTGCATATATCTGAGGCAAATGAGAAGCCAGAGTAAGCGGGTGGGAGACGGAAGCTGGCTACCGCGAACCGTAGCGTGAGATGCGGTTTGATTTCAGCTTCTCTCTACACCGGGGAAGGAATCGGGAAGTGTACATAAAGGAGTAGAGAAGGGGACGCACGATGAACATTGCATGCTAAGTCTTTCTGTGTGCGGATTCCAGCAGACACAAGAACAAACAGCTCACGGGTGTCCGCGCTCCTGCCGGTGCTAAAATACTAGAGCACTGTCCTTGACCTGCTGACCAGCAACTGGTCTCTCTTCCTGAGCATCCGCAAGCTCTCTGAGTTGTTTCCAGGAGCTTCTGGAGATGCTCCTTCCTGGCATCTTGGGCTCTCTCAGTCAGCACTATGGCCAGCACCTACACAGCCTGGCTGCTATCTACTGGAAAGACTAAGGAATACTCCAAGCATGGAGACCCATGCCTTTCATCCCAGCATCCTGAAGGCAGAAGCAAACAGAACTCTGATCTCCGGGGCAGCCAGGACTCCACAGTGAGACCCTGACTACATGGTAAGTATATGAAACAGACCCTGGCTGTGCCTGTGCCAGGAGACGGCATTCCAAGCTCAGAACACCAGAGTTTCTACCCACTTCTCGCCTCTCTGCTTTCTCGACCTGAGGCTCCAAGGGTGAGGGACGGCCTATGGAGAGCAGAGTCCCACAACACTGGCAAGCAGGGGTCTCAGGTTAGGAAACCACAGAAAGCTTGGTCCTAAGAGCTTTGGTGTCACTCGGTTGGAAAAGCACTGCCGAGCACACATAGACTGACCTTGCTCATGGGAAGGAGGCCAGACTGGCCAATGTGTTTCACTTATTTGGATTACTGACAGTAACAGTGCCCTCTCCACCCACAGAGCTAGCTCCAAAAACAACCGAGGCAAGTGGGCCACTACATTTACCCCAACTGAGAAGAAACACAGACCTAATGGTTTCTATCTCACTGGCTTCCTTTTGGAAAACCTCCTTGTGCTAATGCATACAGATGTGCATGGGTGACCACCAAGGCCAGAAGAATGCTGGGTCCCTTGGCTGTGGGCCATCAGATGTGGGTGTTGAGAACTGCACTCTCCAAAATCAGCAAAGGTTTCTAACTCCTGAGCCGTCTCACTGCCCCCTTGTTTTCATTTGCTAATTTTTATTTAGATTTCTGTATTTTAGTTGTTGTAGTCATCTTCTAGCTTGTGCCCGAGTAACCTTTGGCAAACGTTTCCTTCCTCATAGCCATCCTAATATTTCCTGTTATTTCTAATCTTCCTGCCTATACACTTTCCCTCTCTTTCTAATCTACTCCCTCTTCTTTCCTCGACCCGTTCTCTTTCTAGTTGATCACTGTTAACACCCTGCACTCTGAAACACCGTAGGCCACTTTTCCGTCAGCAGCACCCCCACGCCCAGTCTCTGAAGCACAGGAGTCTGTCAGTGTGTGTTGTCACCAAGCGCTCTGTCAAGGTGGCTTCCTGTCACTGGCCTCAGCCTCCCCCTAAACAGGGGTGGGTGACCCACACCCAAGAGAAGACAACACACCAGGAACACTGGCACAGAATAAACAGAAACAATGGGAAAGTAGGGCCTGGAGGAAGCAGGAAAATGACAAAGCCAGCCACCACAATAGTTCCCCAGGCTTCCGACTCCCCAGCATGCAGACTCAAGACAACAGGGTAACTGAAACACTAATTAAATATCTTAGGATCTGCCTCCCTGAGCTATCAGTGATCAGATTCAGGGCTCAGATGAAGGGATGTGACTCAGGAGCTGGACAACATAGCTCACATGGTGGGTGAAAGGTGGGTGAAACAGAACACGGAGTCAAACTTGAGGGAAAACTCAATAAGGAAGCAGATTCTAGGGAAGAAGCAAACACAGAAGAAAGAGTCAGCCACCAGACAGAAACAGTGGAAAGTGCTGTCAACACCGGGGCCCAACAGAGGAGGGAGGGGGGAACACATCTAGAAAAACTCAGAAAATTGAACAACTGAGCATGACCAATGCTGAAGAGGCTGAACTGAGAGAGTCCACGGGGTGGGAGAAGGGCCAAAGCAAGAATCTCAAGACACAGACGATACAGCCATTGGAATCACCATGAAACAGTTCTCAGGGCACCCACCTCCAGGACAGGGCCACTGAGACTTGATTTAAGGAGAAGGAACTTTAGGGTTGGCATCAAGGAGGCTCCCTAATTTGACTCATAGAGAAAGTGCCTTGGAGACTAGGAAGCAAAATCAAGCTTTCTCCAAGTATAGCTGTATCAACAAGGGTGTCCCAGGGTCCTCCCCGAGTTCTCAACAGAGGTGAAGAAAGGCGGGGGGTCTCGAAGAGCCATAACTCATGACCATTAACAGAGCACAGTCATCTAATACACACAAGATGTCACAGAGTAAAGACGAAGAATATAAGGGCGGAAGGAAAATCACTGTCAAAATCAAAACCACCTACCATGATGTGTTCAAGTAGAGAGTCTATGGCAACTATGTTATCAAAGTATGTCCTGAAAAACACAAACACAAGTTTCATAGATAGCATGGCGCGTGGGAAGCTCTCAACCCATTTTATGGCTTCCACATTTAAATAAATGAATGCACATAATATTATTTGACGTGGGACAACCCCTCTATATGGTGTGAAGATGTTTTATTACCATTGGTTAATAAAAAGCTGATTTGGCCAATGGTTAGACAAGAAATTCAAACGGAGATAAAGGGAGAAAAAAAGGAAGAGTCAGGGAGACGCCAGCAGCTGCAGGAAAAGCAAGATGTGAGGTGACAAGCCACAAGCCTCACGGTAAAAATGTAGGATAGCGGAAATGGGGTAATTCAGATGTAAAAGCTAGTTAGTAATAAGCCTGAGCCATTGGTCAAACAGTTTGGAATTAATATTAAGCCTCAGAGTGGTCATTTGGGAACTAGTGGGTCAGGGAGAAACCTTCAGTTACAATTATTAAAAACAATCAACGAAGCATTATCATTGCCTTAGTACAGTGAGGTCATCCAGTAATTATACCACTGCTCACTAGAGAGGAGGGAGGAAGGCTGTAATGAAAACTACATAGGACTGGATTCAGGTCAGCATTCCCATGAATGGTCTCAAACAAACTTTTTATTTTATTTTATTTATTTTGGTTTTTCGAGACAGGGTTTCTCTGTGGCTTTGGAGCCTGCGTTGGAACTAGCTCTTGTAGACCAGGCTGGTCTCGAACTCACAGAGATCCTCCTGCCTCTGCCTCCCAAATGCTGGGATTAAAGGCGTGAGCCACCACTGTCCAGCTTCAAGTAAACTTTTAAGTTTTCTATATTCACCAATATAATTATAATATGTGTGACTGCTGAAAAAAATAAAGTTAGGAGTCAAACTGCACTGAGAAATCAGAACTGACCTGAGAAAAAAATACCATAATGCAAGCGGTTGGAACCCAAGGACCTGTGATTGTTTTAGTAAGGTAAAGTGCATGTTCAATGGCAGGAGTGTGTTGTAGAGGTGGTGAGACACCCACTCCGAGGTAACTCCAACAGCCGGCCATCACACAACATATTAAAATCTACTCGATATGGGTTTGCTGGCTCTGCGAGGATTTCAGCCATGCTCTGAAATTAACGTGGACTGTGTACTGTGTTGTCACGATACAGTGATGGAGGATGCTCTCCTTCGCTCGAGAGCCGTGAAACTGACGACTTCCCTGTAGAGTGAGCTCGTGCCTAGGAGAAGATGACCCTGGGGCGAGTGAGTCTCCTACTTGAGCAGAAGGCAGGGAGTCCTAAAGTGTCACATGGGCAATCAGCTGACTCTGGGACACTTCCCAAACGTGCAAATGTGTTGAGCAGAGAGAAGCTCTGAGGTCAACATCATCATGGTCCCCATCACGTCTGACAGGGTTCACAGAGTTGACCGAGCAATCACTAGAGCTATCACTAAAGCTACATGTCTCTAATTTCAGGTTCCAGAGAGCAGCTGCCAAGTGAGCCGGCAACTCCAGCCTGGGCACTCTGCAGGGTTCCGGAGTGTGCTAGTGAGGACTTAGGAAGCACCGGCAGGGATGGCAGAAGCCAGTACCTGCCACAGTGCTGCTGGAGGCCTCCCCAGTTTACTAAACTGGTAGGAAGACACGACCCAGGTGACCATATCCTGAGCTTTAAGGTTTTGCTGTTAATGAGGCAGGTTGTGTAGACAGAAGGTCCTTCTGTAGCGTGCAAAGTCAACACAAACCTGTAATTTAATAAATATCTGCAACAGCTTTCGCTACCCATCCAGGGGGGTAAACTAGGTCAAGCTTCAGAGAAATGGGATGTTTTCTCATAATCGCAACCGGGACACCAGAAA
>JAQHUG010000026.1:12595599-12606549 GCA_028555095.1 Dicrostonyx torquatus
TGCGGCCACATGGCCGGGAGCCGGGCAGAACACAGCCAGCTGCTCCCACATAATACAACACAGAAACTAAGGTATGCCTTTCTCTTTGAAAACCCAGGCTGCTGTTTTAAAGCAATAACCGTTTTCAAGAAACCCATATCTAGCGATACACTAGCACCTAACAGCATTTCAGAACCGCTCATGCTTCAGACGCAGTCACGAGTGCCTGAGACCTGTCAAACACGGAAATTACCCGACTAACCATTTCATTAACCTGACGGAAAGCCAGCCCATGTGAGAATTTCCAGCAGAATCACCCAGGGAGGGGAGCCCAGGCTATGGTGACAGCCAGCTGGAGGGGCAGTGAACGTGTGCTGAGGAGACAAACCCGAAGGCTGATGGGTAAGCCAGCGTGAGAACTCTGCCTGGACAAACCAGTCAGAGGGTAAGAACCAAACAGTAGAGCCAGAACCCCTGAGAAAAGCGCCCCGCTAGCAGGCCTGGACATGGCTCCTCCTGGCTGAGGGTAACTTGGCTCAAACGGTTACCAACTTGAAACAGTTAGTTTGGGCTAAAGGCAGAAACAGTCTCTAAACTAGCATGGGATCAATTCCACATTGACATGACACATGTATTGATAATGATAGTCACAAAGTCAAGATCCAATACGCAGCCATATTCAAATGATTGGACACGACATCCCAAGCACAGGACAACAGCCTGAAATGCAACGTGATAGAACACTCTCGAACACACGTTACACCTCAACCACCATGTGGGCAGCGAGCTTGTGGGCACGGCACGTGTGCCTGCTGCCAAGAGGGCTAGCAACCTTGCCTGTTGGTCAAATCTCGTCCGCATTTGAAGCGGTAAGAACGCTGCTTTCCCATCCATCATTGGACGGCTCCATCAGTCTCCTCAGACAATGCTCCTGAGGGGCAGCACTTGACAAAGGGTCTCTTAAAAGGTGTTCCATAAATCCTCCCTACAGAGACAAAATTGTACAGTCTTATACCATGTTTTAAGAATGCGTTAAAATACTTTTCAGAGGAAAGAAGGAAAAATGGATTGCATGTAATTTAATGGAGGGTGAGGGAGGGAAGGAAAGGAAAACTGGAGAAAGAATGGAGACACCCTCCAAAAAGAGCATCATAAAAATATGCAGACAGACACAGAAATGTAGAACATGGCCATGCATGGTTTTAACATTAAATTTAGAAAGGAAAGTGGACCAACGGCCATCATTTCTATGGGCGTTTACTACCTGGATCAAATGATTACTTAACAAGTCCGACCTGAGCTGGGAGGACAGCTTGCCGGGCAAAGTGCTGGCCACATGAGCACATGCAACTGAGCTGGGGTGACGAGGACTCTTGGCTGTGGTGGCACAGCCCTGTAAGTCCAGCACTAGGCACTGAGGCAGGAGAATGCGGGGCTTTGCTGGGCACCTGTCTAGCCAATCAGCAAGCAGTGAGCTGCAAGTTCAGGGAGAGACGAATATTGGAAACTGAACTGGAGTTCATCATGGAAGACAGCAGATGAGGAGCCCTGACCTTCACGGATACACACCTACCGACACATACACACACAGATGAGGAGCCCTGACCTCCACGGACACACACCTACCAACACACGTATACACACAGATGAGGAGCCCTGACCTCCACGGACACACACCTACCGACACACACACACACAGATGAGAAGCCCTGACCTCCATGGAAATGAACCTACTGACACACGTGTACACACAGATGAGGAGCCCTGACCTCCACGGACACACACCTACCAACACACGCATACACACAGATGAGGAGCCCTGACCTCCACGGACACACACGTACCGACACACACACACATAGATGAGAAGCCCTGACCTCCATGGAAATGAACCTACTGACACACGTGTACACACAGACGAGGAGCCCTGACCTCCACGGACACACACCTACCGACACACACTCACAGATGAGAAGCCCTGACCTCCACGGATACACACCTACCGACACATGTACACACAGACGAGGAGCCCCGATTTCCATGGAAACACACCTACTAACACACGCGTACACACAGATGCGGAGCCCAGGCCCTGAGGGACAGGAGTCACCATCCATGTGTACACAGATAAGAGAAAGAAGCCTCATCTCCACTTTGCACGTCCATGGAGCCCTAGACATGAAAGCCCCACACCCTCCCAATGGGTATGCCCAGGAACAACCTCTTTCGCTTGTTAAAAATTGAGAAGACTTGACTGACAGATCTGAAACAAAGAAAATCAAAAATTATGAAAAATCTCAGGATGAGCTGAAATATTTTTTCTTCCAGAAAAAATTGGGAAACACACCTTTTTCCACACACGGCAGCACATGCCCGTAACCCCCACGTTGGGAAGACTGACTGGGACTGAAAAGTTTGAGGCCACTGTACGGTACACTAGGCCAGTGTGGGGTCTACTGCAAAAGCCAGTCTCAAAAAGAGAGGGATGGAGGGGATGCAGAGGGAAAGGGGGAGAATCGGGGAGAGGGAAAGAAAACACACTTTCTTAAAATGTCTGATCATAAAGTCATCTAGAAATGTTATTTTTCAGAATTAATATATGAAATAATGTTACCATTCACACCTCTTTGACTCAGTGTTTGGCTTATAAATCAGGCTGAGGCCTGACGATCAGGCATATAGCATGCCTTCGGATGAATTAGAATTAAAAACACACTATAAATAAATAGATGAACGCACTGCAAGGCTGATAATGGCACACTAGCTGCTTGTTTCTTCTCTGTCACACAAACACCTCACAGAATGGCTCTCCTCTGTCTTCTGCTTCCAGGTACAGGCTCCACCACTGCCAGGAAGGCCCGACAGCAGGCGTGGCCCACACGGGGAAGGTTGCAAAGCTGAGGTCACAGGCTAAGCAGAGCAGGCCGGTTAACTCCCAAAGCCAGACCCCGGGCACCTGCTAGCTGCAGCTACGCCTCAATTTCCACAGTCTCCCCTAAACAACTCCAGCTGAGGTGCAAGAGTCGAATGAGTCTGCTGGAGGTGGTTTACGTCAGAACACACTCACAGGAACAGGAGCACGCTGAGGCGAACCATTCTCGAGGCTGAGGCCCCAGCAGTTAATGTTTGCTTAGCAACCTTCTGCGAACCAATCACTCTGTGGTCGGTGCTCAGCTTACAGCAGCACGCGCCTCGCGTTATCAAAGGTCTCTGTAATGCAGTCTGAGCCTCGCAAAGGACGCCCTGACCAACTAAAGACAGCGAGCCAGGGGGCTACACCAAAGGTGACTCTAGGTGGGATAGTGTCCAATGATGCCAAAACGGGACAGCAAATACCAAAAGCATTGGAGGGAAAGCAAACAGGCTGGTTTAGACCTGCTGAACCCCGGTTATTGGCACGGAAACTTCTATGGTATAGGGAACACACATCTGCGGCTCAGAAGGAATCACCACACTGGGAACAGCTGAAGAGTTGGATGAGACTCAAGCGTGAGGACCTCAGGCATCCACCTAGAGCCTGGAAACGGAAGCTTGCATCTGCACCGTGAGTCCTAGGGCCTCCTCGAAAGCCCGCCTAAGGAGCGTCACAACAAGCTCTGGGCTCAACTGCAGACCCTGTGTCCAAAAAAAAAAAAAAAAAAAACACCCACACCTGCACAGGCAAGCGTGCCAGCATGCGTGCCCCCGGTGTGGTGGGGGAGTGTGTGCATTAAAATGACTGGGATTGCCTAAGGATACTTCATTCCGAACAATTCAGCAAGGAGGATGTAAATTCCCATCTTCGCCCGACACTATTTTTTCAGAAATCAGAAAAGAAAATGGTATTGCATATCATCCCATCTGAAAAAGTTTAAGTCTCTCTAGGAAAATTCAAAGCAAGCATATTTCTTTAATAGGATTATAGATAGTCTTTTGAACGAGTCTCTTTTCTGCAAGTGTTGAGATTCCAGATCATTTTGCAATAGGAACATTCTAAGCTCCCAGCACTGGATGCTTCCTGAGTGTTGGGGAAGGCCGCTTATTCGTTGCCTGGCTGCTTAGACCCGAAATAATCACTCAGAAACTACATTATTTGCAATATTGTTTGGGCAATAGCTTAAGTGTATTTATAGCTTACTCTTACATCCTAAACTAACCCATCTCCATTAATCTGTGCATCATCACAAAGTCGTGGCCTACTGGCAAAGTTTCTGCGGGCTCCAGTGGAGGTGTCTGTCGCTGGCAGTGGCTATATAGCTTCTCCCTGACTCTGTCTTCTTTCTCCCAGCAGTCAGTTTAGTTTTCCCACCTAGCTCTATTCTGCTAAGCCACTGGCCAAAACAGCTTTATTCATTAACCAATAAAAGCAACACATATACAGAAGGACTTCCCACACTGCCAGAGGACCCTGGTTCAATTCCCAGCCATTCACCTGGTGACTCACAACCGTCTGTAGCTCCAGTTCCAGGGGACCTGATGCCTTCTTTTGGCCTTATGGGGCACTAGGCACACATGTGGTGCACAGACATACGGCACACATTCAAGCAAAACACCTATACACATAAAACATCTTTAAAATGCTCTTTCTCCTCATACAATATGAAGACAACTGTACATGATCTGTCGGAATAATTTATTATAAAATTTCACGTATATACTATGTGAAATGAAATATATTAAAGTCATGAAACACTTACTTTACAAGATAAACATGTAAGTGGTCTTAAATAGAGAAGTATGTTCAGCAGTGTAACTCCCGATTACACGGGAAGCGGGAAGACGAGGAGGTGCCAACACCAACATCATGAGGAAGAAACAACTCTTGGTTCCTGAAGTGATCAAAGGCTCCCACTGTCCATCTCACTGGATGGCAAGTGGCAGCCACTGCACGGAATGGGATCTGCCTAGACCCGAAAGGCTGCTTGGCATCAGACAACACGGGACTTTCCACACCCACACCACTACCCTTGCCAGAGACGGCGTGGATGAAGGAGACACGATGCATCCACCATCTCAGCTCTGACGCATGGAAACACAAACGGGCGGCCACAGATTACAGTGGACATGTGAATCGTTTGGGATGGAGCAGAGAGCATCCGATCAGCAGAGTGTGTGAACAGGAGATGGAGGAGGCTGAGCACAGGGGAGCAGAGCGAGGGGGACAGAGAGCAGAGCCTGAGACCTAAGAGAAAGCAAGCAGGCAACACCTCTACGGGATCGCAGCTACCCACATGGAGACTCGTGAGCCATTACTACAAGTGCTACAGCTCCCGAGCTTCAGGGATAGCGTGCCCCATGTTAGGCTAGCGTGTCATGTGTTAGTGTGCCACATGTTAGTGTGTCACATGTTAGTGCTCCATGTCTACGTCAGATGTAGAGTTCTCCATAGACCCCCATTTCACAGAAGGGAGCACTGAGGCAGAAAGGGTTCAAATGTGAGGAACAGAACAGAAATTCAATTGTTGACCTAAAAGCAGTCATTCCTACTCTTTGGGATTAAAGAAATAAGAAGAGATTTGCTATAATGTTCTCCCCCGCCACCCCGCAATACATGCATACACACACATATAGTTGTCAACAGGGTATGCTAAGCCCACATGTAAACATAGGCATACACACAAACATAATGACCAACGTATGCCTTTTGAAGATGAAAAAAAAATGAATAGGTTAAATTATTTGATACACATACAGCCTTTTTAGACTGTTTTCTGGGTCTATAAAAGATAATTATCATCTACCTCAAAGGTTCTGTTAAATTTAGAAATGATGCATGAAAAGATAATGACTAAAAATCGCAGCTACACTTAAGATATAAATGAAGACCTGTAATGTGTATGTGTGTGTGTGTGCGTGTGTGCATATATATGCATGTACACACACACACACACACACACCTCCCACTTGGCGATTCGAGGTGTTTAAACAGAAGGACCTAGACACTGAGATTCCAGTAAATACACATCTCTGAGCTTCAATCCTTGACTAAAATCCTTCCCCTCTCCCAAGAATCCTTAAACGTAAGTCCCCAGTTGAAGCTCTTCCTGGAGGCTAAGTGTTTAGAGCCTGATTGTCCAATAGATTTCTCAAGGACGTGATGCCCAAGAAGAACAAACTACTCATCAGAGCCTCTAGTGCTCCTTATCCCACAAAGGACCAGGAAGTGGGGGAAGATGCTCTGGGCCTGTTTCTCGGCCTTTCGTCTAAGCCCCAATGAGAACCAGGCCGGCCAGCGGGACCCCCTCACAGCCTGACGGGACACAGTGAAATGACCCAGAGGTAGTCTTTATAAAACAGACCCTTCAGAAGTAAATTTCCTATAAAACCTTGCACGGAGCCTACTCGGATCTCGTAATTGAAAACAATGCTTACGGCTGCCGACTCTGGCTCGTGCCCATGTGCGGCAGTTACAGCTAGTGCAGACAGGCTTTGTCCTTGCCAAGTCTTGCAAAGCAGATGAGCCACATCCTTCACCCTTGAACTCATGGCGTGACTTTCACAGGTTGTATTTCATTAGACGTATCTACTCAACATATTCTAAAGTAAACTCCCATGTAGCGAAGCAACTGGTTGAGAAGCATGTGGGCATTTCACAGATCATGACTGTGCCCTCCACTTACAGATTAGAAATCTGTAACGGAAGTCAAGGTTTCCTCACAGCCGGGCAGAATTAACTATCCCTCCCCAACCTCCTTAATAATTGATTACAGCACAGATGGGGCCTAGGTTTGATGCTCAGCACCCAGGAAAACAAAACAAAAAGAAAGACGGGGGGACGGCAGCTGCTAGAATTAAGCTTGCTATAACAGTTCTCAACAGCAGGTCAAAGTTCCCCATAACAGCTCTGCTGAGAGGTCGGGGAGATGCCAAGAAAGGAAAACAAACAGGAAGACTTCCGATTGCCTTCAGCTCAGATTCCAGGTTTCGGAAAGGGCTGTGTAGGGAAATCCTATGGCTGCTACGTCAGCGCATCCCATGGCTCGACCACCCACATCCTGTGGTCACAGGTGAGAGCCAGCAGGAAGGGAGCCTCAGAAATCACTGCAGACCTGGCTTTGTAAGCGAGGGAGGGTGCGAGATGAGAGGGGGACCTGGGGAGACACACTCTCTCTAACAGTCTGACTGGCACAGAGACTTGAGCCCTCTTCGGCCCCTCAGTGATGGTCGGGGGGCCTGTGGAGTGCACTGGGACTGGTTGAGAATACTATGTCACTATCTCAGGACAAGGGCTTTAGTTTAGTGCTGAAGGTTACACAGAAGTGTATGTGTGTGCGTGTACTGGCACGCGCACGTGTATGTGCACACTTGTGTTTTAAACTAAAAGATCATTTCAATTAAATTTTTTTTTTTGTCTTCTGGATACTTCAAAAAGCTCCTTGGGGAGAAGTCACAATGACTGTCATTATAACATTCAGACCTAAGAGAACAATCAGAAATCAACTCAGGCAAAGCAAGGATTTAAAAGCCCCTTGTTCTCCCAAAGCCCAGGTCCATCACAGTCCGGAAGAAGACACATAGCGCATTCTCAGGATGGGACCCTGGTGTCTGATTTCTAGGGTAGCAAGCAGACTTTGTTCTTCTTGCCTGGGTTGAGCCATCTGAGGGCTTCCTAAGAACAGACATTGATGTACCACCTGCTTCACCCAACTCAGAATTCCCAGGCTAGTAGGTGCCTAAAAAAATCCTTGGGAGACTGGAGAGTTGGTTCAGTGGGTAAGTGTCTTCCACAGGACCAGGATATGGCTCCCAGCACCCACATTAAACTGCATATAACTCCAGCTCCAGGATCCAGCACCCTCTTCTGGCCCCGGAAGTCACACACATAATTGTGGCAGACACATACACACATATACACATAAGTGAAGAAAAAGAATAAAAATAAGCATATTGTTAAAAACAAACACTGAAAAGCCAAAAAGAAAAGAAATCCACTCTCGCCCATGGGGCAGACACGGGAGCCCTGGGAAGGGGTTTAGTGCATTTCATTTGTATTTTAATAAATAAAGCCAGCCTGAAGATCAGAGGGTAAAACAGCCCCACTGGTCAGCCTTACAGACCAGGCAGTGATAACACACACCTTTAATCCCAGTAACCACACTAGTTGACACAGAAACTGGGAACTGGGTGGTACACACCTTTAATCCCAGCCCTAGAGAGGATTATAAAACAGGAGGAGACAGCTCTCAGACACAGTCTCATTCTGAGATTCCTGGAGGCAGAATCGCCATTTCAGACCGAGGTCGAGGTAAGAGCCAGTGGCTGGCTGTTTCGCTTTTCGGATCTTCAGGTTGAACCCCAATTTCTCTGTCTGAATTTTTATTAATCATGCTTCAAATGGGTAAAAAGAGAGACTGACTAGTGGTGGGACTCTGGACACAGGGATGGGGTGAGGGAGAGTGGAGGGAGAGAGAGAAAGCCCCACCTTTCTTGGGCCTTGGGGCCCCACACTTGCTCAGGAATTACTCCTGAGAATTTAAACTGACAAATGCTCTCTTTAAATTCAGGAAGAACAGGAAGTGGACGTCACAGCAGAGAAGAAAAGAATTCGACTCTGTTCACTGTTCATTTTCCACTCCTCTGTCTCACAGAAAATGATGAAGGCATGCGTGTGTGCATGCATGTGTGCGTGTGTGTGTGTGTGTGCGTCTGTGCATCTATGTGTGCATATCCCTTTGTATGTGTATGTATCTGTGTATGTGTGTTTGTGTGTATCTGTATATGTGTGTATATCTGTGTTTGTGGGGGGGTGTACAGACAACCAGGAATCTTCCTGTCTCACCCTCCCCAGTGCTGCGATTAAGGCACGTGTCACACGTGTCACACTTGGGGATGGGGCTCAGGTTCTCATTCTGGCAGGGCAAGTGTTGTACTGACCGAGTCATCTTCTGTTAGATATGTGACACACTACTAACACATATGTGGCACACTACTAACACATATGTGACACACTACTAACACATATGCGACACACTACTAACACGCTAGCTCAACCACATGAAACTAATGGAGACTTCAGAGACCTTACAGGACAACGACAGAATTTAAAAGTTACTTTGTGAAACAATTCACAAAACAGATCAGCAAGCTCATTAAACAAATAAACAGCTACAACCTACAACAAGAAATAACACTGCAGACAATCGGTTGTTCACAGTCAAAACAGCTTTCCATCTCGTGTGTAAGGAAGACCATGCTCTCTGTTCACCAGAACCCAAGAGGTGTGTAAGGAAGACGGCGCTGCCTGCTCACAGACGCTTATGGGAATTCTTTGTCTGTGGGAAAGCACTAGACTTCACATGCAAAGCTTAACACCTTAGCACCAAAGAAAACAGGAACTGAGAGGCAAGAGACTCCGGACAGCTGCAAGTGCTCACGGGAAATAGTAGCCAAGTCCAAAGCCAAAGACAACTATGTTACAAGTGGCTGCGGTTGGGAAGTAGAAGGCAAGAGAATGGAGACCACGGAAAGCCACCTCCTACAACAAAGCACAGGTCCGTCCCAGGAGAGGCAGGGATGAAAGGGTAGGAAGATGATCGCCCAGAACATCCAAGGAGCTTGAGAAATTCCAAAAGACGCAAAGAAAATATAAGCAAAACTTAAGAATGTTGAGCAACAAAGAAAAGCAGACTTTTGAAGGGAGCTAGTGAGGAGAGGCTCATCACCCACCTTCACCGTAGTAGATGAAAACACCTGACATCTCTAACCCCTGGAGAGGATCAGCTGAGGGGGAGGCCCTGCCCTGAACGTGGATGACACCATCCCCTCAGGTCTGGGAGCCTGGAGCAAATACAAGAGGGGAAGGGCAAACAGCATGGCCTCCTGCTCCTCACCCACTGTGAGGTAACCGCTGTGCTCCGCCAGACTCAGACACGATGATGGACTCTCGCGAAAGCCTCCTCCTCCTTCCCTTAAGTTGCCTCTGTCACAGATTTTGGTCATAGACATGGAAAGCTAGCTAATGCAACAGCCACCTTCTCTGAATCAAGCAAAAGCAGGGAGCCAAGCGCCAGGAAAGGGTGTGCTTAAAGTACTGGAAAATTCCTAATCAGAAATTCTGGATCTAGTCAAACCGTCCTTAGAGAAGTAAAGGCAAAGCCGGGCCGTGGTGGCGCACGCCTTTAATCCCAGCACTGGGGAGGCAGAGGCAGGCGGATCTCTGCGAGTTCGAGGCCAGCCTGGCCTACAAGAGATAGTTCCAGGACAGGCTTCAAAGGTACAGAGAAACCCAGCCTTGAAAAAGCAAAAACAAAAATAAAAACAAGTGAAGGCAAAGTGGAATAAACCACCCAACACAGCCCTAACGCAACCAAAGCAAGAAGAGAAACTAAGTATGAATTACACAGTGTCGAAACGGAGCGCATCACCTTTGAGGAAGACACTTTGTAAGAATGACGCAACAAGCTACAGTCTAGGTGAACTTATCTGCAAAGGATCTGAATCCAGGACATACAATGAACTTGAAAAATAATCCAGAGGAGACAAACATGACTGTTAATATATGGTCGAGACCTGAAGAGACACGTCCCCAAAATATGACAAATAGGAAGCACACCAAAGTCAGAGCCACTGTGAAATGCCGCTCCGCCCATCAGAACTGATTTCGCAAGTGGACACCTGACAAGCAAGCAGGGCTGGCGGACCTCTCAGACCTCATTAGCGGAAACGCAAAAGGAGGCCACCACTGGGACGGGCTGGCCGTTTCTAATAATCCAAAGCAATTACCTGTGACCTAGCAATGCCACTCCTAAGAAATGAAAACCAGACTATTATTAAAATTAGCATGAGAACATTTAACACAGCTCTGTTCGGAATCATCTCGTGCTAGGAACAGCCTGGAGTCCTTCAACGCTGGGCTGAGAGGAGTCCAGCACATGCCACTGAGCAGACCCGGACACAGGCTGGCACACGCAACTTCACGGATGGCGCTCACAGGCACAGGCTGGCACACGCAACTTCACGGATGGCGCTCACAGGCTGGCACACGCATCTTCA
>JAQHUG010000026.1:12624885-12648551 GCA_028555095.1 Dicrostonyx torquatus
GCGATGCTATGTGACATCCGCGATGCTATGTGGCGTCAGACAGTTGAGTTTTTGAATGAAACAAGTTTCAGCAAACTTGCATCCTGTCTTCTCGAATATATCCTCTCAGTCTCTCTTGCTGGCTTAGGTCCTCTACACATTTGTTAACTGGGAGTTTAAATTTCCCTCTTCTGTCTCCATCCTACGTCCCTTTCCTTCCGTGCCCACTCCACACCTCTCTTCAACTGCAGCATCTCCGTGGGTGACTTCTAAATCGCTGCCACTGGCTTTTAATCGAAGCAAAATCCAACAAACAAAGCGTCAAGTAACCCTTTGAATTCTCAGCATCGCTGCACGCCAGCCCTCTTGAGCCATCATTGCCTTGTCTTCCACCCCCATCTCTTAAGTGAAATCATCTTCCATCTTCTCCCGAGTCACAGCTACCCTCCAGCCCGCCCTCACCATATCTAGGGTATGATACATAAGCGTGGCCTATGCCTGTATTGACCCTGTGGGACTTCCACGTCCTTTTCGGCCTTTCCAGTCCCTTGTCACTGCTTCTTGTCGAACTCTGCTTGCACCATGTCCTCTTCTGAGGGGGGACCAACGACTCCCCTAGCTCAGAACCAACCCAGATCAGCTAAACAGAGTAAGAAGGGCACTCTAATTCCCCTCAAGCTATTTGTTTAGGTGTTGCACAGAGAAATTCATTCTCCCGGTAAGTGTGTCAGGTCTACCACCGGAGAGCTCGTATCACCAGGAGCAGAACAGCAAGCGGGCAGAGGAGAAGAGGAGCAGTCAACACGGATGTGCAGAGCTGAGATGACCGAGATGCCCTACCTCAGGACATCTGGTGCAGACACACAGGTTCCCTGGAGTTTACAGAATTAGAACTCAGCTCCTTCCACTGGTGCCAAGTAACTGGCACAGCCCTGTGCCCGCGCTCACCCTTCCTCATCGTGGGACCTCTGACACCAGGCCTTTTGATTCCTCTGCCTCTCTTCTCTCTCAGTAGGGCCTTCCTCCGAGGGAGAGGAGTGCTGGGAGTGCCAAAGTCTAAGTGGTCTCACTGCAGCCATGCACGGCTGGGAAGACGCTCTCTGAGATCTCCATACCCATGGTTCATACTCAAGAGTCATCTGTGACCTCATACGTCAGGCCCGGCCCCATGGTGCTGTCACCATCCCAGGCTACACAAGCACTAAGTGGACCCTGAAGAGACTGTACAGTGTCATAGTGGCCCACAGGACTGGGTGTCTGAGCGGAGCTGGCGTGAACCCTGCGACCGGTGTCCACCCGAGGCACTGTATCTCTCTCGCCGGACACTCCTGCACCTGGCGCTCCATGGAATTTTGAGAGAGACTGATGTCCAGAAAGGCCCGGGCTCAGGAGAAGCTTTGCCTGATGTACCTTAGGAGGATGAAGCCACTTCGGTGATATCACCAGAAGCACTGGACCCCAGTTTCCGGTAGCTTACCTTCTGCCGTTACTAAGCAAAACTTGGACCACAGCAATCTTCCGGCTGCTGAGGAGACCAGAATTAAAGCTTGGTGTAGTGGTTTGGAAGAAAATGCCCCCCAAAGGGAGTGCCACTCTCTTAAAAGGGGTGGCCTTGTTGGAACAGGTGCCGTCTTGTTGGAGGAAGTGTGCCACTGTGGAGGTGGGCTTTAGGTCTCATATATGCTCAACCTACACTGAGTTGGACATGCCACTTCCTGTTGCCTGTAAGACGTAGGACTCTCAGCTCCAGCAGCATGTCTGCCTGCACGCCACCATGTTTCCCCACCACAATCCTGGATGAAATCTCTGAAACTGTAAGCCACCCCATTAAATGTCTTCCCTTATGAGAGTCATGGTGTCTCTCCACAGCAATGGAGACCCTAACTAAGACACCTGGGTTCCAGACAGAGGCATTGAGGAAGCTCTCCCTGCTCCCTGTGGCTTCTCTACTCTGGGCAGCTGCTCTTGCCTCTGCTCCCACAAGTGAGCCTGGGCGCAGGCGAGATGGGCTTGGCCAGAGCCCCCGCTAGGTAGCCTGGACCAGTCTGTGCCCTCACAGCCACACTGCGCTATTTATTGTTTTGATTTGTGCTATAAAAACTAAAATCACTTCTCCGATGGCAAGGGAACCCGCATACCCCGCATACTTCCTCACTTCCTGGGAAGACTTCACAAGCAAGCTCCATTGCACAGACTGTCTTCTGTACCTGCTACAACCCAGAGTCTCTGGAGAACAGGGCCATAGTGCATCTTACCCAAAACGACATAAATCTATCTAGGTTGGGGGGTGGGGGAGCAGGGCTGTTTTTGTCTTGCTCTGTTTTTAAGAATCTGATCGGTTCTTCTCTGTTTCCAGGGAAAAGATGGAAACTTTTGAGGAGGAAACGCCTCTCTGCTCTGCCCACGTCTCTTTGACCAGTCTTCCTTCTTCTATAGACCTCGGCTCTCCATGACAGCTACATTGAAATACCAACTCTTTCCAAGCGAATGATGTCGTCCTTTTATCCCCCCCCCCGCCGAACAGAAGCTCTTTCCGCTTCCACTATTGCTACTAGTGCTCGGCATGGCGCCACTGTTGCCAAAAGGTTTGCATCCACTTGTGCCTAGTGTGCCGACCGCCTAAAAAGGCAGATCATATGTGCTGAGCTCACGCTGGCTGACTGGAGAAACACCACCAGGGCCCCCGTCCTGTGTGTTCCTAGATCATACGTGCTGAGCTCACACTGGCTGACTAGAGAAACACCACCAGGNTCCTGTGTGTTCCTAGATCATACGTGCTGAGCTCACACTGGCTGACTAGAGAAACACCACCAGGACCCCCGTCCTGTGTGTTCGTGGCAAGGCCAGAGGCAGATGACAAGCAGCTAGAAAATGCTGGGGTGCTCACCAGGACCACTGGAGAAAGAAACAAACTTATCAGACCAGGTAATGGGTCAAATCTAAGCAAGAGAAGGCTTTCCTGACCAAGGGACACACAAACTGGCCCCACAGGGCACTAGCAGACAAGATGCAAAGGATGCCCCACACCAAAGCAAGAGCACGTTGTTCTCCGAGGGCTGATGACCTTTAACAGACTCGGAAATAAGAGACACCAAGGGGCATAGGGAAGAGCTGGACGACTAAACTATGGAGTAAGGAAGAGGCAGAAGAAGGATTCCGTACGGCAGGACCTACTGTGGACTTCGGACTTTTTAATCTGCCCACAGCTGGGAGACACACGGACAGTTTAACCTCAAGGTGGCCATAAACAGATTAACACTGCAGAATGATCTTTACTCCTGTGGGAAGAATTTATCGAAGCCAGGGATGCCAGTTACCCGATGCAGTGATGCAGCTGAGAAACAGCAGAGGATAAAAGAAAGATGGTACCGACAAGATGGGGGACCGGTTTAGATGCGCACCATCAGGGAGAATGAGCGAGGAGGATGAGCCAGCACACTGTTACAAAGTTCTATCTTCCAGGACTTTTACAGCCATCCGGAACCCGAACACATGTCCCTTGCCACCTGACCACACCTCCATTCAGGCCATCATCGCATCGCCATATTACGCTGGACACTGAAGTAGGCTCCTCACGGGTTAAGCGGTGTTACCTATAGTCTGGCCTCAAATAGCCAAATGACAGATTCATGCACACGCTCAAAGCCGACTAGCAACCACAGAGGTAAGACAGTGACGGTTACGAAACTGATTTGACTCTCCTTTTATGACCTTTCTTTTTTTTTTTTTTCTTTTTCGAGACAGGGTTTCTCTGTAGCTTTGGAGCCTGTCCCAGAACTAGCTCTTGTAGACCAGGCTGGTCTCGAACTCACAGAGATCCGCCTGCCTCTGCCTCCCGAGTGCTGGGATTAAAGGCGTACACCACCACCGCCCGGCCTTTTATGACCTTTCTGACCTCAGCCCAGGCATGCTGAGACATTTCCCAGACATCTATATGGACAAATGTTCCAGCCTTGTGTTCGACATTGCCGGAGCCCAGCCCCCACTGAAATGAATTCTGAACAGCCTAACTGCTCTATTGGAACATCTCCATGGTGGTACAGTTCATAACTTTCTCATATCCCACATTATTTATTTCTTACTTATCTCTCTCTTAGTTTCTCTTATGAAAGGGACTAGATTACAAGGGTAAGGATGTTTTTGCGCACTGATGTGTTCCAACCAGTAGAACAGTGCCTGGTCTATGACTGGTAGGTAGGTTCTTTTTCTTTCTTTCTCTTTTGGTGGTAGGGGTCAAACAAAAGATGGCAGGAGTGATGTGCACTTCCTGGCCTAGCATGGACTTACATCTCAAGTCCCCGAATAGACACCGAAATCAATGAACGGTTGAGTACACTGAACCCCGCACCAGGGATCGGGAGAAAGAAACAGGAAGGAATGGACCAGAGTCCATTTCCACAGATGATGCCTGGGCTGCCTCTCACAGGGAAAACCCGAGCAAGTGGCTTTAGTTTCCAGCGGGGTCCTCTGTGGGTGGATGGGGCAGGGGACAGGTGTGGTACAACATTTAATCTCAAGTTCCTGGAGCTTAAATTAGAGGCAGCAACGGGGGCCAGCGTTGTCAGCCATCCGAGGGACCCAGCTACAGAATACCTTGTGTCCCAGCTCTAGTGTGTTCTCCGTGAATCCCTAAAACATCTGACTCTCCTGGCAATGGGTGATCTTAGGTCAAAAATTAATGTCCATATAGGATAATGGGGTGCACTTAAGACACACCTCTTTAAAGGGCAGGGACAGATGCGACGCCAAGGAAAACAGGGCACGGGAACACTTAGGAGAACGCAATGGGGCTTATGAGCTGGCTGGCTGCTGGGCAGCAGGTTTCGGTGGCTGTGGGCATGGCACAGCTCCCTAGCAATTTAAAGTAATTTAAAATGGTAAGGTCGACTTTGAACATGTTAAATGGTGTAACTGTGGCACATTATGTTGTGGAAATGGGTGATTAAAAAAAAAAAGTTAATTTCCTTTCAGAACCACCCACGACAAAGAGACACTGGAAATAAGGAAACCTGGCCATTGCTTTCGATGTTAACCTGCCATTGTCCCTTACATGGACAAAAATGTCTAATTTAAGTCCTCTCTACTAAGGAGAATGGTTGGGTCCCTCGAATGACAACGGGACAATCACAGTGCTTTCATAGATGATGTGCTCTGAGTGCTGACTTATCCCAAAGGTCTATGTGTCAAAGCCTTAATCCTCAGTACTATCTGAGAGTGTGTTGTGGTCTTTGGGGGATCAGAGAATTTCAACCCTATCTGCAAAGCCCGGGGGAGGGTCCTCGGAGGAACCTACTTCCTCTTGGGCTCTCGGCGTCTAGGCCTGGGCGATGTTTGCTCCCGAAGATTCCAGTTTACCGCAGGTACAGCAGTGCCCACAGCCCAGACAGACAGGGTGGTTCACGACCGCAACCCAGCAACGTACTGTCTTCTGTTTCGGAAGTTTTTAAGGTTCATGAAATGAGTTTTGAATTCTGCTGAGCAAACCTGCTAAGTCCTCCCAGGACTGGAAATTAACTTATCTGGTTGGCAGAAAACATTTCAATTCGCCCTAAACTGACCTCACGTGTAGAGCAAACACCGGAGGACTCCACACGCTTAGGAACCTCAGGACATGCGGTGCTGGTGACTCTCCTCCAGCTGGTCGCTTATGCACGGCTAACTCTCAATTACCGCCGCACTCTTAGTTCGCTATAGCAGATCCGAGGGAGTGGGAAGCACAGCTCTCGCCTTTTACCCATGCAAGTAACAGCAACCATGGCAGAACTGGCTCCTTCCCAGGGCTTCTTGGGAAACTCTGATAAGCTCTGAAACTGTGCTCAGTAACCACAGAGGTCTGTATAGAGATGAACTGCCGACATGGTGAGCCGGCTGCTGGGCAGGGCAGCAGATTCCTCGGGGTGGGGGACTCTTTGGTTATTATGAAGCACAACTGGGTACCCTGTTGCCATGCGACAAGGTTGGTGGATCAACTCGGGCAAAGGGGTTAATTTAGTAATGTAAAGATAACATAATCAAGATGGGAAATTAAAAAGTGTGTGGGGAGGGCCCACAAGTATACAAAGGGTATACGTTATGTCACTGTAAACGTGATTCCGGGATGACTATTATCTAAAATTAAGCATATTTTTCTAAGATAAAAGTAAAAGCACGGATTTTAAAAGTGCAATTTAAACAAAAGTTTTTAAGGAAGAATCACAGAATCTGGAGTCAAGTCAAAGGACAGATCATCACACACCAAGGAGCACGGGCTCTTGAGTCATGGGAACGGACAGAAGTCTGACTTTCACTCTCTGGGGATTTTTCCTTACTTATCTTGTAATTGTGACACACCCACAGATGAACTGTTAGGAACTTCTCGTCTTGGATGCAACTTCTCTGAAGTTACCCTAGTCAAGTCTCTAGACATTCAAACACCAGAACTACACAACACAAGACACACTCGCGCATGCATACACGCACACACACGCGCGCGCGCGCACACACACACACACAATTCAGGCTTATACCAGCTTTCTCCCCATGAGGCCTGGGCAGATGGCTCAGCATGTAACAATATTTGCTGCTTTTGCACAGGACCTGGGTTCAGTGCCCCCAAGCCCACACGCAGCTCACGACCACCTATAACTCTGGTTCCAGGGCATCTGATACCCTCTCAAGTCCCCTGGCACTGTGCATACATGGGGCACATACATACACTCAGGCACACACACACTTACACACAGACATTAAATGATTCTTTTCTTCCTCTTCCCCTGTGGAAATATTAAACACACAGAAAAATACAGAAGTGTGTGCCTTACCAATGTTACTTCATGTGCTAAATAACTTCGTTCACGTTGTCCTTGCTGTGTTTTAAGACAAGAGTCTCACGTGACGCGGTTTGTCCGCTACTGGGTCAGGCTGGTTTTGAGCTCATGGTCTCTCTGCCTCCACCTTCCCATGACTGGGATAGCGGGCATAAACCATGGCCATGCATGGCTCCTTCATCTTTCAGAAATGCAAGCAAAAATTGCTACAAACGTGTCCGCTCCTGTCTAGACGTTTCTGTTGCTGCACTAAAACCGCCCTGACTAGAGCAACTCAGTGAAGGACTTATTTTTGGCTTCCGGCTCTAGAGCACAGTCTACCATGGCAGGGAAGTGGGAAGTGGCTATGGCAGGGGCTTCCACAGTCAGGAAGCAGAGGGTAGAGACTGTGCTCAGTTGGCTTTCTCTCCATATGAAATCCAGGACCCAGCCACAGGACTGGTGCCACCTCACTTCAGGGTGGGTCTTCCCACTTGAGTTCACCTAGCCTGGTAATTTCTCATAGGTGCACCTGAGGGCTTGTCAGAAAAGTGACTCCACATCCTATCGAGCTGGCAATCAGGAGCCATCACAAGACATCACGACCACCAAGAACTGGCTCCCATCGCAACTGGAGGTTTGCAAAATCTTTTTTGGTTTTTTTTCAAGACAGGGTTTCTCTGTAGCTTTGAAGCCTGTCCTGGAACTAGCTCTTGTAGACCAGGCTGATCTCGAACTCACAAAGATCCACCTGCCTCTGCCTCCCGAGTGCTGGGATTAAAGGCGTGCGCCACCACCGCCCGGCTCAAAATCTTTCTTCAAACAAACTCCTTGTGGAGTTCAGTCAGCATCTGTTGAGGGCCTACTATGTGCTGGTCCCATTCTAATTACTTCCTCAAATATGTATGTTTCTCCACAAGCCCAGACCAAGAGTGGAGAGAGGGGACCTCACCATCTCCGACTGCTTCGTACATAGCCAGCCTCCCACTGCCTCTAGCCTGTCAGCCTGTGCTCTGCTATTATGCTGCTGAGAGGTCTTAGTAGCAAAAGGACAAGCGTGTTACCAGGAAGCACAATGTCAACCTGGAAATTACAACCACCGCTCAGCCACTTGAGGTCCCCATGCCTCTGAGTCAGCAGGTAAGGATGGGAGTTACCGGCTTGGTTAGTGTATTAGTCAGGATTCTCTAGAGGAACAGAACTGAGAGCATGGAATTTATTATATATAACATAATTTACTGTCCTGTATTATATATGATAAATCCCATAGTATACAATATATTGTATGTTATATGAGTATACTTAATTCTATAATACAACATAATTATCATAATTTTAATATAGGATATGATGTATAACAATGTAACACATTCCATAAATATGAGTATATTATGTATAACCTATATTATAGTGTATATAAATAAATATATATAAATATACACTATATATTTATAGTGTATATAAATATTATAAATGATAAATATAAATTTTATATTATGTGTTATATATATTGTTATTAGAATGGCTTATAGGCTGTGGACCTGCTAGGCCAACAATGGCTGTCTACCAATGGAAAGCCCAAGAATCCAGTAATTGTTCAGCCCACGAGGCGTGATGTCTCTGCTAACCTTCAGTATATGCCAGCATCCGGGATAAGTAGGCTCTAAAGCTAGTGAAGGAAAGGACTTGCCAGCCCAAGTGAAAAGGCAAGCGGGCAAGGAGCGTGCGTTTCCTTCTTCTGTGTCCTTCTTAGAGGCTGCCAGCATGTGCGGCCCAGACTAAAAATAGAATTTTGCACCTCAAAAGATCCCCGTAAAGGTGAGTCTTCCCCTTTCAAGCGATTTAATTAAGAAAAAACAGGTGTGTCCAACCAGTTGGGTTTTAGTTAATTCCAGACAGAGTCAAGTTGACAACCAAGGACAGCCATCACAGCTAGGGTGACCGATCTTCACAGCCAGGAGGAAGCTGGGCTGCAGACTGAGGAACCTAGCCCCAGGCCCAATCCAGCCACAAGCAGGGACAGAGCTTGGCTCACATCCCCCAAACGAACACAAAGACTTGGTACACTGGTGTTTTCTAGAAGGAACTGCTTTGAAGACTCTGGCTTCCCCCAACTTCTGGGCCAGCCATCCTCATACAAATATCTCCATTACTAGTCCAGATGTATCTTCTGCTCAGGGACCTCTGGGCCTCAACCAGGGCTGGATCCTCCACTGTGGCTCCACACATGCCTACTCCTCCAAAAGGCCCATAAAGAAGCAAGAGCCTTATGCCCAGAACACCTCATCTGCAAACAACTAACGCCATCTGAGCTGGTCCACCTGCTTCTCACCCAGAGACACAGGAATCCCCCTGTCTGCCTCTGCTGTGCTGCTCCTGTAAAGGAATAAAAGCTTATCACCGTTTGGTTTTGATCCTTGTAATGAATAAGCCGGACGCCTGCTTGTCATCGACACAAAGGACATAAGAGAGAAAGATCCGGAAGGCAGAAAACCTCGGACATCACCTGGTGCCGTCCTACCCTGTGATTACAGTCAATAGGAAATTGACAATTAACAACCCAGCAGGACTGCCAATGCCTCAGGCCCTGCAAAAAGGTTTGATTCACACGACAGGCAAAGAGCCATGGCCATCTGAGGTGCATGGTGGGTAAAGAGGACATGGAACAGACAGTGCTAGACAGTAGCTGTCAGTGCCGGCTGTAGAAACGCAGACACGGTCACTGCGGTTACTGCGAGCCTGCCTCCTCCCGCTGTGGATGTCAATAAAAACTGGGATATACATGTCTTTGTGTACCTCCCTCCTCATCACGTGGCGTGAGACTATTAATATTCAGCTTTGCATCATGGTATTTAAAGCACACGGTGTTAAGAGAACTTCCGCGTCCCCTTCCAAGGGAAGGGCCAGCACACTGCGAATGGCAGACTGTGTAACTGCACAGTGGTTTGTGGAAGCACGGCTTTGCTGCCGTCTTCAGCTGGAGACTGGACGCGACCTCCTGAGATGCGTGTGGATACCTGGTTGACGAGGGGTGAGCTGTGGTGATTGGCTTTGTAAGTAAACTTGACCAACGTAGTGTCCTTGGTTATTGGAATTGAGAGCCCCGAAGCAGCCGTGAAGGCAGTTTGACTGAGCAGCTGAGCCCTCTCCAAACTGTAAGCCAGAAGAAACCCTTCCCCTTCTCAAGCCGATAACTACGAGCATTTTATTTCAGTAACAGAGCTAACGAAGTCACACCACCTTCAAATTTTGTGCAGATCATCAGCAAGCTACCGAAACTTCAGGCGTTAGCGCCTTCAGAATAAAGGTCTTACACATTTCATGAGCCCGCTCAGGATCTGCAGGACAGAACGGCAACCCTAAAATGGAGCCACGCAGGCAGAGCAATCCTTTTAAGCTGGGAAAATGGGGAAGGAGAGGAGAAGGAAGGCACCAGCATGCCAGCCTCCAGGGGGACAAGGTCGTGTCCTGCTATGCTCATACCACTGTGCAGAACGGAGTAGACATTTGGTATACTGATGTAGTAGTGTTCTTCTGTATTTTGTTTTGCTTTCAATGGTTAATAAAGAAGCTGTCTTGGCCATTTGATAGGGCAGGACTTAGATAGGTGGGGAAAAGAGAACAGTATGCTGGGAAGAAGACTGGGTCAGGGAGAGAGCCGCCATGAAGCCGCCAGGGTCAGACATGCTGAATCTTCCCAGTAAACCCACTACCTCGTGGTGACTTACAGACTATAAAGAATGGGTTGAAATAAGATATGAGAGTTAGCCGAGAAGAGGCTAGTGATAATGGGCCAGGCAGTATTTACATGAATCCAGTTTGTGTGTAATTTCTGTATTCCGGGTATAGCCATGCGGACGTGTGGCCGGGAGCCAGGCGGGACACAGCCCGCTGCTCGCGCCTATTACAACAGTGTACTACCGTGTAGATTGGAGTAGACATCTGGTATATAACATCTGGTATATAACATCTGGTATATAACATCTGGTATATAACATCTGGTATATAACATCATCTGGTATATAACACCTGGTATATAACATCTGGTATATAACATCTGGTATATAACATCTGGTATATAACATCTGGTATATAACATCATCTGGTATATAACACCTGGTATATAACATCTGGTATATAACATCTGGTATATAACTCTGAGGGATAAATTAACGTATACCGAATGGAGGTGGGACAAAGGAGGGGAGACCACAACCCCTTCAAAGTACTGATGGAGAGAAAACAGCCAGAACGATTCAAGGAGAAAGCTACATGACAATAACGAGTTTCCGGAGTTCAAGCCAGTTCTCAGATTTCTCAACCCAAATCACGAGAAAATGGGTGATTTCCTCTGGCGCTGGGCCCATGGTGACGAGCAGCTCCTTGGGCAGTTCCTACAAGGCAGTGTCTTATTTTCCTCAGGCCTAACATGGCACCATATTACTTTTTTCTATATGTTCTTAATTTCATCTTTGAATGATAAAGGGGTTTATTTAATTCATTACCTCCTTTTACTAACAGCAGCAAAATAAACAGAAATCTTAGACACCGCGTGTTTCATCAAGTAAAATCAGAAAGAATTATCAGACTTGGCGGATCCATGCCCAGTGATCAGGGCCTAGCTGTGGGATTCCTGGGGCTACCTGAGTGATTCTAGGCTCGCTCTCTCTGAGAAAGAGAGGCTGTGTCCACAGCAAGGGGGCGGGTGGAATTATTTCAGACGGCCTCAGAAGCAGAAGGGATCACAGTATATTCAGACGGCTTCATGACTTCCATGTTTCATAAACAGTATCAGCAAACTGCTAAAAATGCCCAGCGGCTCTTAGACAGATCAAAGCTGAGTCAGTCCTGTGGCATGGAGTCTACCGAGTGTCGTAGTTAGTGACCCCTCCTCCACACAACACCCCATCTTAGATAATGGCGTATGACCTCAGCAAACTGACTGTGGGCCCACCAGCAACCGTTCAGAGTGTTCATGAGGTCTCCCTACCTGTAATCTCTGTGTCGGCTGTTTCCCTACTTGCCCGACTGGCGTGGTGGAATGAAGGTAAAAAAGCACTCTTAGAAAACCAAGATGTCCTGCTCACATCTCCCAGGAGAGGACAGTTAATTTTTGGCCTTTTGAAATGCAAGCTAGGGACCGCAGAGGTTACACGGCTCACGGAGTTCTCTGCAAATGGAACACACTGCTGAAACAGTCTGACTTCACAGAGGACGGCCGTCAGGACTATGCTAAGCGCAGAGAGCTGAAGCAAAGACAGGATTTGTTATGAAATCTGTAACTTTTAGTTCTGTTGTCACTCCTCTAAACGCCCGTATTTTAACCAGCATGGACTTGTGTTATTTTTTTTTAACTAGCATATGCAGGACAATATGCCATGTGCCCTAGTCCCCTGACCTTGGGAGCTAAGCGGGGTCAGGCCTCCTTAGTCATGGGATGGGAGCATGGACCTTTATAAACTTCTTATCCACAAAAAAAAAAATAAATAAATAAAATGTGTCTTCTGTCCATAAGGCTATGTAAAAGTGATCACTGTTCTTAAGGAGGATGGCGCTCAACTATAGGTCTATACTTTTTAAACGTCTTTTTCTCCATTTGACAAAGAAAAACAACCCCTGTAGCACCTTCTATTAGAGAAATGTTGTTTGAGTCTTTCCCAGAAAATGAAGTCAGTTCTGGCCCCCCTGGCTCCAGCTACATTACAGACACAAGTATACCAAGATATAGTTAAATCTCATATATAGACGTTTCCTTGTCTGTTAATCAGACTAGGGAAAGAATGTGTGTGTGTGTGCGTGTGTGTGTGTGTGCGTGTGTGTGTGTGTGTGCGCGTGTGTGTGTGCGCGTGTGTGTGTGCGCGTGTGTGTGTGTGTGCGCGCGTGCGTGTGTGTGTGTGTGTGTGAGAGAGAGAGATCTTTTCATGAATGGAAAATGAGTCTCCAACTTCTCCAGTAAAACTGTAGATTCCCTCAGTTTCTCTCTTTAACAAACTAAGCCATATGCTCCTGTCCCCAACCACTGTTCCATGCAACGGGCAAGAAACACGGGAACTCTTATATATCCCTGACAGTCACTTCAGTATCGCGGACAGCAATTCACCAACTCAAATGACACGAAATCCTGAAATAAACATTTTCCCCGGTACCTCCTCAGAGTCTGGTGCAGCCTAGAGGCAGAGGGACCAAATGAAGAGCGCAGCCTCTGATGCTTACAGGCTCCCTTGAGTCAGTAGGAAGCTCTGAGGATAGAGCGGGCCCGGCTGGAGCAAGCAGAAAAGCAGGCCCCTGCGGCAGGAGGGCTGCGCAGCAGTGAGTTTTGGCTAAATCCAAGAGGATTCTGGTGAAAGAGATGTGCACTTTGTGAAGAGGACACTTCAGTGCCTGCGGGGCTATCAGACTATCTCTCAGAAATGAAGTGGTTCTGTTGAGCACTGTTAGCAAGAAGCCAAACACCATCCCTACCGTAAGGAAAACATTACATTGTTCGCTCGCGCAAGTCTGAGGACTCCTTGTGTGGCAGAGGAAGCACAGATGTGCTAGCAGAAAGCGAGGAGCTGCAGTCTCCCTCCCCTTGCTGCTAACGTAACATTTGCATGAATGTCCCCACCTACACAACAGGGCTTCTGTGACTGCTCAGGGGATCATCTGCTGAGGCTCCAGCACGGCCCAAAGCGAAGAGATGACTCAGCGAACGCTTCAATCAGACATTCATGAAAACCCGACTCTTCAAAAGTACTCACTTGAAGGAATACCCCACCGGCCAATCAGCCACTTAGGAATCGCCTTCTTTCCCATCAGTCCTGGCTACAGCACTAACAGGGTAAAAGAGGTTTCCATGCTGACCACACACAGCAACGTGGGCACACTGGGACATGTCTCCGCGGACGGCTGAAGCCCAACCAATGCAGACTTCTTCAAAGGCAAGCCACATAGCTACACCGTCCTGTAGGTCTCTATGCACCAGACAAGACCAGACAAGGAGAGATGGTGTGAAATGACAATGGATGTCATGTCAATATGGCCTTGCGCACACAGCCAGCACGCGCTGGACGACGGCTAACAGGAGGTTTTCCTTCACCTACTCACTTCTTTAAGCTTCTCCCATTTTACACGGGAAATGTGCTGGCTGGGGCTGGAGAAGCATCTCGGTGCTTCAGAGCACTGGTAGCTCTTCCAGAGGACACAGGTTCGGTTCCCAGCCCCCACATGGAGGCTCACAACTGCCACAGTTCCAGCTCCCGACAGCCTCCTCTGTCCTCCACGGACGTGAGGCAAGCACGGGGTATGCAGACAGACACGTAGGTAAAATACTCATACAGATTAAAAAAAAATAATTTAATATCTAAATTTGAGGTTATACTTTAAAAAGTCTCGTTCCTTCAGCAACTCAAAGATTCATGGCGAGTGTAAAGAATGTGAGGCCATGATTGCTGCTCCGTGTACGAGAGCCTGCCTAGCTTGTGCAAGACCAGGGGAGAAAGAAAAAATGGGGGTGGGGTAGTGAGGAAGGGGAGGGAGGGGCATTTCTGCAGGCTCCAGCCGCACAACCGCTGAGATGTGGTATGAATGGTAGGTTAACTCGGAAACGGGGAAGCAACAGGGGGTGGTTAAACAAGTCCAGCCATTTGGGATCCAAAAGAAGAAATACCAGAGTGCTTAAAACCCTTTCTCCAATTGTACACTTGGAGAGTTAGGAAAAACAAATTTCAGAATGGAAAACATTAGCTTTAGGTATACCTGTTCTATCTTATTTTGGTTTTTATTTCAAACCCATAATGACTTTTTTTTAAAAAATAAAATAAAATAAAACAGATTCTTTTGACTATAGTTGAAGAATTTGGGTTTTCAGTTCTATACATTTGGAGCTGGAGGTCCGCTATTGAGTTGCTGAGGATGTAGTTAAGAAAAAGAATGTAGGTTCAGAAAAAGGAATGCAGAGGCAAGGGGTACTTTTGTACGGGAATATTCTAGTAGCTGATAGTATCAGATCATTTATTCTCCCCTCACCCACCCCCAAAAAAATTCTATAAAAATTAGAACCTCCCCTGTACAGAGGAGAAAGCTGAAGGAGAACAAAATTAAAGTCCACATGTTTGCTTCACACTCACACTGTAGACTCAGGGGAAGAGACTTTGCACGAACCAAACTGAAGCCTGGCACAGCCTTTGACTTTTCCCCAGCACTTTCTGGGTGCCCACTAGGTGCCCATGGCGAGAACACGGCCTCGTTTCTCTTCATGTCAACACGTGAGTTTGAGGCAATCCCAACCATGAGGATGACATAGGTTTCTTACAGCTATTTCCCTTCAAGGAACAAAATAGCTAGGTCAAAATAAACCAGAAAACGAGGCTGGGTTGCTTTCCTGGACACTTCTCATGTCGTTACTCGTCGAGACCAAAAGCAGACAAGAGAAGGACATTCTGAAGTGGGAGAGAGGGCAGAGCAGAGGGTGGCAGTGGCTAGAAGTGGGAGGAGTCAAAGGATCGCCCCTAATTCTTCCTTCACCAGCAGTGCTACAGAGAAGGGAATCACACAGCAGCCTTCTTGTCGCTAAGCCCTAGCGACCAGCACCGGGGGACTTTTCTTCTACCGCCCCCAAACCAGAAGAATGGATTCAGGCCTTTCCTACAGATCTCCTTCGTGTCTTCATTTCCCTTTCAAGGAAGAACCTCGGACCTGAAGGCTTCACATTGGCTCTGGTGGGGCCGGTGCAGAAACCGCCTGTTGCTGGCTTTCCCCCGCACAGCCCTGCCGCAGAGCTCTCCATCCCAGCTGCTCTCTGACATCTGAAGTCCACGGTTCCCAATAACAAACACCACAGCTGTACTGAACGGGCCGCCAGAGGCTTGAACTGCCGCGAGCATTACTCATCCGGCCCGGCCCGGCCCTGCTCTCCGGTCACGGCCAAGAGGCAGTGTCAAGTTCACCTCATCCTCGGGACTCAAACAGCTCACCACAAGATGTTTAAAAACAGCTCCGAGGAGCTGGTGATATACCGTAGCCTGAGTTGAATGAAGAGCATTATCAACCCCAGCACTGCCATCATGGGTTTTATGCTGTTTATAAGAACACTAAAATCCACAAAACTGATCTCCCCCCGTTGTAGTCATTAAGATGAATGCAATCACTCACATGACATACTCGCTCACGCTCCTTTATAACATCAGATGGAAGTCAGTGCTCGCCGTCATCAACTTTGAACACCCAGACCTCTACCACTGTACGTCAAGATCTGCTCAGAGACTCTAATTATCATGCCTGCCTTCGTTAGACACAAAAGTCTTCATAGCTGGGCAGTTTCATAGACAAAGGAAATCGGTTGTTCACAGTCCAGGAGGCCTAGAAACCCAGGCTCCAAGCGCCAGTAGATACAGTTCTTGGGAGTTCCCGGGCCTTACGCGTGGCTCCTGCATCCTCTCAGGGTAGAAAACAAGGGCAGCCTCTCTAGGGTCTCTTTGCAGAGTATTAATCCCGTTCATGGGAGTGGGGGCTTCATGACCTTCACCTCCCAAAGACCCCACATTTGCACGTCTGTTGCCTTGGGGATTACATTTCAACATGTGAGTTTGAGAGAGTGCATGTGTATTCATATCCAAGTAATACCCCAGATCCAACCCGTGACTTCCCCCAACACCTGATCTTGGGAGATGTCTAAACTAAAACTGCCTCCATGGGCATCTGTTCTTTCACCTAGTACCCTGGCCATCGGGAAGTCCTGTTTACTGTGCCTTCTTTAAAGTGCATCTGCGATTCCAGTTCTAAGCGGTCCCCTGCTTCCTCTGGAACCCATGTCCCCACCCTGTCTGTGCTGGCTGCCAGTCTCCTTGTCTCCTTCCCATTCTTGTCTCCCTTCTCCAATTCAGGAGACAGATTGATCTTAGCAAGTGGTGAGGTCACTTCTCAAACTCCTCCAGTGACCTCTGCTCCTCTCCCCCACCTGGAGGGCTTTTAGGGTGCCTCCAAACATCTTCCTCTCCGGTCCCCGACTCCGAGCCCGTCTCCTCGGTTTTCTGCACACCTCACTCGCACTAAATCTGGGCTCAAACTTCTCCTTCCTGTTTCAGCCTTATGAAATAATCAAAATTATAACCATCCTCCATTATCACCTACCATGAGTCTGGAATATCCTCTGCGTATCTTATTGATTGGTTAGTTCTATCTTACCCTCTTTCCCTAACAGACAGCAAGGAAGAAAGTAATTTTAAACACACACACATATGTGTATGTGTTTATGTATATGTATGCATGTAAATTTATATATGTGTGCATATGTATATATGTGTGTATATGTATATATGCATATATACATGTGTATGTGAATGTGAAATATATACCTATATATGTATAAAGTATATGTACTACATATGTAAAAGGACATGTATACACACATATATGCAAACAAGTGTGTGCGCATTCCTGTATGTAAACATATGGATGTGTACACACAAGGCATGGGTTAGGCAAAGTATCCTGTGAATAACATTTTTCTTAAAAGCTAGTTCCTGCCAGGAACGATGAAGAAAAAAACACAGTCCTAAATACTGAGTTCGTTACAAAGTTACCTCAGTTTCTAAAGTACACACATGAATGCAAACCAAATACAACAACGACTGTACTTGTACACAACTATTTCCCCACTTAGAACTCAAATGTTAGTCAGAAAAACGTTTGCTCCATGTAGGTAACCTGAGCTGACTAGTGATGACATTGATGCATTGTTAAGGACTCCTGTTGGGGAATGTTAATGTACTGTGTGCTACTTTTGTTGATGCTGCATTTGTTTAACTCTGTGGAGCTATGAACTTTTGCCTGTCTAAAACACCTGATGTTCATAATCAAGAGCTGAACAACCAGTAGCAAGGCAGAAGAGAGAAGCAGGCAGCTGGCAGCCAGGAAAAATAGGAGAAGACACCTGGGAGAAAAAGAGATCTAGGAATGAGAGGAGGAGGAGGACTTCAGGAGCCAGCCACTCAGCAACACAGCCAGACACGGAGTAAGAAGGGAAGAAGAGGTATACAGGAATAGAGAAAGATAAAGGCCCTGAGGCCAAAGACAGATGCGATAATTTAAGAAAAGCTGGCTAGAAACAAGACAAGCTAAGGCCGGGCATTCATAACTAAGAAAAAGTCTCCGTGTGTGCTTTATTTGGGAGCTGGGTGGTGGGCTCCCCCAAAAAACCTAAAGAATAAAGAGTAAAACATCACACAACAGACTCCCTCAAAAAAGTGTAAACGTGACACAGGAAGTGGAAACATGGCACAGGACAGAAGTAAGCACCTTGACGTTTCAGTTTACGGTTCTCTGCAACCCGGTAACCATGGACCTGATCTTAGCAGTACCAAACTAAAGCATAAAAGGCAAAATCAGAATGATACCAGGATTTAGCCACATCCTTCACAGAGCCTTAAGTAGAATTTGCTGTGATATAGTGCAGACAGGAGCCAACAGAAAAAAGACCTGGGAGCTATTTTTGCAAAAAAGAAAAGGCCCCAGGCAGGCTGTGTATAGCCTACATGCCATAGTAAGGTCGCTGTCCCTACAAACCAAGCAAACACACCGGCAGCCAGAGCAGCCTGAACACAGCAGCCACTTGACACATGAGGTGGCACCAGGCCACGCACAGCCCAAATTAACAAACCACTTTGCTTCCTTCTTGGTTTTTGCTAAGAAAAAGAGCCTGCTGGTTTGACCTTAAGATGATAATATAGGTTTTATCAATTACATAAGTGTATTTGAGGATAATTTGTTCCTGCGAAATTTAAAGGAACCTCGACGTGTTACTCACATCTGTTCTCCTTCCTTCCAGATCTGGGAGAGAGAACGCATCAAAACACTAAATACCACAGAGCTCCCAAAAATAGGACTTTGAAGCCGTAGATGCGAGCGCCAGCGATTTACTGTCAAATTTTCTCTTGAAACAAGGAAAATTAAGGGCAAGCACGGTTAGTAAATTGTGTCTAGAATTTTCCAAATTTAGGCAGCTCTTCCCTGCCCTTACGTTTTAGGCACAACAATCCAGTCCCTACCGTATGCCCTTCTTACAAGGGTGCATCCTAGGATTCAAGGCTTTGGAGACCGGTGCTGACAAGCAATGCCAATCCCATAAAGGTAATCATTCTCAATCTGTGGTATGCGACCCCTTTCGAGGTTGCATATCAGATAGTTCCTCACGATTCGTAACCGCAGCAACATTACATTTTTGAAGTAGCAACAAAAATCATTTTACGGTTGGAGATCACCCCACATGCTGAACTGTATTAGGTCTCAGCTTTAGGAAGGTTGAGAGCACTGCCCTAAGGATCCCTGTGAATACGGTTAGTTGAGGCACGGAAAACTTTAAACCCACGACATAGAGCATGGCAACTGCTCAGGAGACGGTCCCATAGATTCCTCTGCTTCAGTCGGGCTGGGTAAAAAATCAACCAGCCAACCTTTAAACAAAAATCACCTCCTTCCCATCCGTTTCCAAACAAATCAGGAAAACTTCTAAACTATTTCACCCAGAAGTCAAGGCCACTTCTGCTCCCAGCTACAAGTGCGGTGGCAGACCCAAAAGAAAGTAAAGGTAAGAGTATGGGGCCTGTGGTTCCCCTGGAGTCGACTCCATCCTCTCTGCATCTTGGAAGCTCCCTCAGGTCCCTGCTGGCATATTTCCTCCCCACTCCTTTCCCTTGCACTTTATTCTCTCCAGCCACTCCGCGGACAGGGCAGTCCCATCGCTAGGACTCACAGGCTCAACCTCAGGGCTGATCCGCCCACAGGACGCTAGCCCATCTGCTCCATCCTGCTAATCTATGGACTGACAAGGGAGGGGTGGCAACTGTGCGTGGTCTGAAAAGGAGCAAGCAGCCCTAGCCAGTTCTATGCCAGCCTTCTCGCTGCCGAGGCTGCCAGTGCTTCTCTCAAGTAAATAATAACCGCTCTGCTGAAAACGACGGAAAGCCAGGCAAGCAAATAAAAGGAAGCTGTTGTAACGTGCAAGTCCTCACCTTAAGAGGCAGACAGATCTTTATGTGTAGTCCTGGTCTGGATCAGCTCGAGCCCTGGCAGCCTCGATGGGGCCTTCACTGTTGCAGAATACAGCGTGCTTCCGCGGGACTCTGGGTTTCCCCTCAACCCAGCCTCTCTCTTTCGGAGCTCCTGGTGCAATCAGTTTGGGGCTTTGCTCCTGTTACCTCCTGGCCTCTTGGAGCAGTGAGACTGATAAGGAACCCTTAAAGCTACTGCTAGTCCCATCACTGACCCATACAGGGGAATTCCCATCAGCTACCAACCAGTATCATAAGACAGCCCCTTAGATGAGACCTGGTGTGTGCTTCACACACACACACACACACGCACACACGCACATGCGCACACACGCACGCACGCACACACACACGCACACGCACGCACGCACACACACACGCACACACACACACACACACATGTCTATGATGGTGTGAACAAGCAACCTCCTCACCATATAATTTTGCCATGCCACAATTAGCCATTAACTGCCAGGGGAGCAGACTGGAGCTGGAACGTTTTGCTAGCCAACAGCTCAGAGGACATGGACCGCCCCCTGGGTCTCAGTAGCTGAGCTCTTGGGTTTGGCATCAGTCTACAGACTTCTCCTGGAATGTGGCTCTGCTCAGATCCTCAGACTCCTGTTCTTCTTCCCAGAGCAAAAGGCAACACACCACCAGGAGGGTCTTCCGCTGCTCAGCTCCCTCGGGTCAGGGTTGGCCAACCGCCCTCCAACAGACTCCAACTGTTCTCTCCAGGTCCGTGCGTAGCCCTCCACGCTGCTGACATCACAGCTGATCCGGAATCTTCACCTCACCACACCCCAGACATCCTTCCCCGATCAGAGGCCCAAAGTGAGAACCCAACACCTTGACATCAGCCTCCCTTTCACTCCTCAGCGAGCCCACAGAGGAGGGCTTTTCAGACCTACAGATTCGGGGAGAGATTGCCAAGATGGCCTGCAGCAGCCTTTCTAAGAGGCCAACCGTAGGGAGAGGGTGGCCCTTCAGTGTGCAGTTCTGGAGAGAGGCTGTTTGTGATATGGTAATGAATGGGTTCTCTGTGAGGTGAGGTTTAAGGGTTGGGCTAGAATGATGGGAAAGATGGGAAGGCGTTGTTTGAAGCACTGCGTCCGTTTCTCGCTGCTGTCCACTGACCTCCCCATAGAAGACCGACATTCACAGATTTCCTCACCAGGCTTTTCTTCACACCAGTTTACACTGCCTCCTCTCAGAGTGGCCACACAGAAAGAACCCCACAACTAAGGGACTTGATGTAATCAAAAGCACTTAACCCAGCTTTGTCCTGCCTGCAGTATTTACACACAAGATGAGAGCAAGCAATGGGGAAAAAAAAAACTCACTATAAATCACTATTTCAAAATCAGATGCACAGGCCACAATAAAAATTGATAAGAGAAGTTTATCTTCCACTCTGAGCATGCAGCTGCCTTCTGTTTTCCTTTCTGATTCATACACCATATTTCGTATGTGTGTGTGTATGTGTATGAGTGTGTCTGTCTGTTTATATGTGTGCCTATACACGTGTCTGTGCCTGTGTGTGCATGTGTGTGTGTCTGTATGAGTGTGTCTGTGTGTTTATATGTGTGCCTATACATGTGTCGGAACCTGTGTGTATGTGTCTGTGTGTATGCCTGTGTCTCTGTGTGTGCCTGTGTGTGTATGTGTCTGTCTGTCTGTCTGTCTGTCTGTCTGTCTGTCTGTATCTGTCTGCTGAGATGCATGAGGAGGTCAGATATCCTTCTCTTGCTCTTCATCTTATTTTTTGAGACTGGGTCTCTAACTGAACTGCTGATCAGTTGGCTAAACTACCTAAACAACATGTTCTGGGGACCTTCCTGTCTCTACCTAACCCCACCCTCAGGGCTAGGATTGCAAGCATGCACCTGGCACACCTAGCTTTCTACACGGTGCTGGGAGTCCCAGCGCGGCTCCTCAGGCTTGAATGTCCCAGGCACTCGGCCAGCTGAGCCATTTCCCCAGCCCTACGCTGCTATCTACTGTTCTTCTCGTTGCTCCGGGGGTCTCTAGCACCCTCCACAGCCTCTGACAGTGACAGGAGGAGATTATAGAGTCAGCAAGTGGAGCAGGGTGGGCAGCCAAGTCCTCCTGACCCACCGTGGCATCACTGCCTGCCCTGTTCCCACCGTTATGACCCACACTCATCCTGACTCTCTCAGCCTTTCTCAGAGCGCTCCAGGATGCAGGCCCAGCCTGCGGGAGGTGGCCTAGAGAATTGGCCTCTTTGCCTCTCTGGCTAAAGTGTTTTGGTCTTGAGGGAATTTTCAATTCTAATGGAAGACTCCTAGGGAAATGAATGCTGTGAGAGCACCCTCGCTAGTGCAGTCTCAGTCTCCATGAGACAAAGGGTGAGGCACAAAAAGAGATCCCCCAGGAAACTGAGTGTCAAGGCCCCACACTTGGACCCGGTCAAGGTCTGGAAATGAGAGATCTGCAAAGAACAGCAGTGTCGCGTTCTTTCTCCTAAGGAAAGCACATGTTAGATGGACATTCGGAGCCCAAGACTGCTGAATCGCGTCTTTAAAAGTGATCAGGCTCACTTCAAGGCTGGTGGACGGCTTCACAGCGCCGCTCTCAGTCATCTTTTCTGCATGACTGTGGAAGCTGCTTATCCCAGAATAGGAATCTGGTTAAGTTTATAAGGGGTTACAAGAGAAGTCAAAACAAGTTTCATCTCTAAAAAGGACAAAACAACCACACGAAGATAGGTTATGACAACTGCACCTCCCTTTCATGTGTGCCTCCAGCAGACCGTAGGCCTCTCTTACAGACAGAGTTCCAGGGCTGGCCCAGGAAGTTCTTGGAGCTACAGGTATGAGCCCAAGGCAGCTCCTGGTATTTGTCACGATTGAGCACTGCACGGTAGTGCCCTAAGGGCCAACGAGGTCGTGACCCATGTGGAAGTGAAGCAGGAAGTGGTCACAACAGGAGACGCAATGGTTAGTAGCACAATGACACCTCCAACAACACCCTCCCCGCCATGGCTGCTGGAAGCATTCTAGGAAAAACAGGAAATGACTAGTGAAGGCAGCTGAGCAGGAGTCTTTAAGACACTCCGTTCTTCCTCAGACACTCCAAGTTCCTCCCACGCTGCTCAGTTGCAGCCCTTTGCCTACTGGAGTCTGGGGCTTCCCAAACCCTGCACCCGAAGCTTCCCTGCAGTCCCCCGCCCACTGGTGCCTGACACAGAAACAGGGCCCAGCATGCAGAGGAAGAGGGCACACTCAACTGGGGGCTTTGTTGTGTAGAGAGGTGCTGGGATGGGACCCACCCAGAGACTTGTGCGTGCCAGGCCAGCCCTCTGCCACTAAGTTGCCACCAGTCTTTATGTGTCGTTAAGAAGCAGCATTTTCTTTACAATAGTGAGAAATCTGACGTCAATGTGCATCCAGTCAAGATTTAAAAAGGAAAGAAAAAGTAAAAGTAATAAGAACAAATGAGCCAACAGTGGCCAGTCCAGGCAAGGCTGTGCCAAAACTAAGGGGGAAAAAAATCAGTTACCATCCAAATGGGTATTCCTGCTTACTTAGGCCAATTCCTACACAGCAGGCTCCTCCAAAGATGTACACAAAGTGTAGTAGTCAAGAATGTGCAGAGAGAGAAAGAGCAGTGGCTCAGAGGTTAGGAACGATTGCCATTCTCCCAGAGGCCCTGGGTTCAGTCCTTAGCACCCACACGGGGTGGCTTCCATGGACACTTGCATACATGTAGTGCACATGCGTCCTCACAGTCCACACACATAAAGCACAGAAGAAAACACTACTTGGGATTCTCAAAGAAAAATGCACATAATCTCCTACCCTTGTTGGAATCTAAGTCATGGCCTCCCAAACACTCCTTCTCTTTTGTTTTG
>JAQHUG010000026.1:12656395-12671676 GCA_028555095.1 Dicrostonyx torquatus
AGCCTCCTCCGGGTCCCTTCAGCTCACCCAGTGCCTGCTGGAGGCCTCTTTCATTTTCCGGTTCCTATGATCTAACCTCAAGCCCTTGTTGGGCTTGCAACATTGCGGGAGAATGTGGGAATCCACACCCAAAAAAAAAAAAAAAAAGAAAAAGAAAAGAAATAACTGGGCAAAGCCTATATTCATTGATTCAACTGGATGTTTTAAACACTTTTGCCCACAAATTCAGATTTTAATTCTTTCAGTATTATGCCTGATTGGCAGTTTGGAAATAAGGAATTTCAAGTAACCGGTTTCAACCCAGTCTCCTCCTTCCCGCATTCTCCTACAGGAATGAACAGAGGCACTCCAGGTCAGATGTGTCTGAGTCCCCTTTGTCTCTGTCCATGTGACACAGGACTCAAGTCTCCAGTCCTTACCCAGAGGCCTATGAGGAGCCAGTTTAAAAACCAGTTTGGAAATAAGTGTTCCCTGTGGCACGGGAGAGTGGACTTTTCTGACTACACACAGCAGACTGCCGCACAGGGTTCCAGGAATCCCGTCTGTGGCCAGTGTGTGGGGGTGGGGTGGAAGGACGGGGGCTGTTGAGAAGGGAGTTGATCCTTGGCAGGCAATAGGAAAAGGCTCTCTGTAAACATGACTGTATCCTGAGTCGCTGGCACTCCGTTTAAAAAGCATTTCCCCTGTACATACAGTCTAAATGATGGAGACCTGTTATGAACTGCTCTTAGGGTCTCTTTGTCATCATTTAGACACCGGCAATGGGATGGAGGAGGCAGTATCACTGTGTGCCCTTGGCTGGGACCCCAAATTGTAGTACTAGAGAATATTGTATCCGTGTCCCTCTGACACAAATGAATTACTCTGTTAATTATCACTTCCTCTCCAGTCCAGAAATGCACTACTCAGAATTTCCGACCTAAATAAAAGGAAAAATCATTTAATTTCTAAAGCACAAAAATAAAGACTTGCGTGTGTTTGCACACCACAAAAATTTTCACAAGATATTTAAAATTCTACACACACACACACACACACACACACACACAAATGGGACTAGGTATTTTTCTTCAATGTGTTTTACTGAAAAAAAATTTTAGACCATGACATTGCACACTTAATTTTTTTAAAATTCTGTGTGTGCCGGTATAGGAAAGTACACACAAGCACTGGGACCCTCAGATCCCCAACGCTAGTCTACCAGTGGTTGGGCAGTGTCTGACATGGGTGCTGGGAGCTGCAGGCATCTTCTCTGCAGGAGCATTTCTCACTAATAAACAGTCTCTCCTCACCCCTCTCACTGATCCCCTGAAAGCTGTCTGACTGCATCGGTTCTCCTGGGTGAATACAGAGGGCATCCACGCTATTTCTGCATCTGATGCCTAGAACTGAGGCTATGGTAACAAGTCCAAGAGAGTATGTCTCGGTGACGGAGAAGTGTCTTGCAGTCAAGAGCACTAGCTGCTCTTGCAGAGGACCCCAGCTGGGTTCCCAGAACCCACACGGGAACTCACAACTGACTGTGACTCCAGTTCCAGGGCATCTGATGCTCTTTCCTGACCTCTACAGGTACCAGGTACACACAGGATACACATACATACACACTCAGACACACACATACATGTACATTAAATAAAGATGATTTTTGAAAGAATACAATGTAATACTAGAGACACTCTCACATCATCAGGAAACATCTAGATTTACTCCTTCCGGTACATAGCACTCTCAGGCAGTTAGCCTCTGACAAGGCAGGAATGGCGCCTCAGACAAAGCCCTGGCCGGGGGTGACTGCAGCGATAGACAATGGGCTCACGAAGGCTTCAAACTCTAGGAGGAAACCCAGGAGACAACTTCATGAATGGCAACATCTTCCACGCAGCCTCAAACTTCACAGAAGCAACGTAAACTAAGCCTATGTCCGATCGCCTGTCAGAGTATCATTGCCATGGGGACCTCGTGGTACCCTGGGAGGAAGGACTGGTGTCAGGAGGCCAGCAATCCAGGCTGGCCTGGGACAGAGGGTTTTCCCAGGACGTGAGACTCACATGGCTAAGACGGAAAGTCCCAGTGGGTCAATCTCACGGATGCAGACGTGACTAAGGACTGCCACTGAGCAGAGAGAAAAGTCACCAAAGGCCTTCTTTGGAGTAGGGCAGACCCAACCGGGTTTGGCTAAAGGGTCCACGTTTCTTTCTACATCTTTTTTGAGGGACTAGAACAGGGTCAAGCGTGAAACTACCAGACAGGAAGTAAGGCCTTCGTTTCCCAAGTCAGATTCGCTAATTACTGTGGAAACCTCATGAAGAAGGATGCGGTGCCTCTTCCCTGCTCATGTCCCGTCAGTCCCATGTTAGCTGTGTTATTTGTGAGCTCATAGCCTCTAAGAAATAACAACAAACAAAACAAAATGACACTTTCTGGGCCACAGGTTTTATATATATATATACATAAATATATATTATATATAATATATACACATATATTTTTTAAATTTATTTATCTGCAGGGGGACTTTGCCCACCTGTATGTCTGTGCACCACTTGCTTGCCTAGTGCCCATGAAGGCCAAAGAGGGAGTCAAATTGCCTTGGAACTGCAGTTACAGGCAGTTGTGAGCTGTCATGTTGGTTCTAGGAATTGAACTGGAGTCTTCTAGGAGAGCTACCAGTGCTCTTAGTTACTAAGCTGCCTTCCTAGCCTGCCACTTTAAATCAAGGGCCAGCATTCAAGTTTTTACTCTAAGGAAGCCACATGAAGTGGGTTCTTCTGTCTGTCTGTCTGTCTGTCTGATTGGTGGGTTTTATCCTTTCTCTCGACTGATTGGTTGATGATTGAGTGACTGATCTTCTCTCCTCCCTTGATGAGTGGGGTCTGAGTCCAGACTGTGGGGATGAGAGGAAGCTATGAGCAAGGAGACACTTCCTGTATGGACCACACATCAGTGCCAAGTGATTTCCCATCAGCCTTGGATCTACTACTATCACAAAGCACCTGAGGGTCCACACTAGGTCCCGAAAGTACCAGAGTGTTCTGCAGAGCAGTGAAAACAAGGTGAAGAGAGAAATACCTGAATAACTAAGTATATGAGTGTGACGTGAGGTGGCGGAGATGAACGCTGTAGGAAGGAGGTGTCACTCTGTCTGCTTCCAGGTACCACAGCAAAACCCAAAGCAGGGGTCTCAACTTCCAGGTTTTCCTATGGTGGGGGACAATTCTGTATTCTGTCAATCATGTTTTAAATAAATGCTGATTGGCCAGGCAGGAAGTATAGGCGGGAAAACCAGACAGGAAGTAGAGGTGAGAACAGGAGAATTCTGGGAAGCAGGAAACTCCCTTGGCATTCCTGTGCAGACCACTGAAGAGGCAACATGTGATGAGAAAGGTACCGAGCCATGTGGCTAACATAGATAAAAATAATGGGTTAATATAAGTTACAAGAGCTAATAAGAAGCCTGAGCTAATGGGCCAATCAGTTTATAATCTTATGGAATCCTCTGTGTGATTTTCGTTGGGGCTTGCCCACTGTGGGGTACCCACTGCTAGTTAAAAATAACCCAAAGAGGGCCAAATTGATTTTGAAATCAGTAAACAAACTACACAATTTTAAGAAACATCTAAAAGACTTGGGGGGGGTGGCAAGTGGTGGATGGGATGTTCAGGATGGCTTCCGGTGACAGGGGTGAGCCGAGTTTCAGATAGAACCCGAAAGCTGCCCTAGAATGTGTGATATAAGACAAGAAACTGAACCACGTTTTCTTCTGAGACTTAAAACCCCTTTATCCACTCAACATAGTCTCAGATGAGGTGCATGTGGCCCAAATTGTCAGAGAAGACATGCAAGAGATAACACCGGAACCCACTTCCCAGCCACATCGTGGTGTCTCCCCAGACCTTTCTTCTCCCAACAGCTCGTGTTCCCGAACAGTTGCCTTTCTTCTCATGGTAAATGTTGTGTCCACTGGACTAGGCCACAGTGTCTAGTTGCCCGAGGGAATACCAGGGTAAATGATGCTGTGATGGTGTTTGTTAAACATTACCAACATTTCAGTCTTTCTACTGTGGGCAGCACAGACTGTGGACAAGCCTCAGCCAATCCAGGGAAGGCTTTCGTAGCCAGCACCATGGTTTCTCCCCAGAGAAGGACATCTCAACATAACACTCAGATGCCCATGACTAGCCTGCTACATGGCAGAACTCACACCTGAAGCTGCAACTTGAACCCCAGACAGCCCAGTTGGTTGGGCTGACTTACAAGTCCTACCCTCAGCAGCCAGACTCTAGAACTAGCCCCTGAATGTCAGCATCCTTGTCTCTCCTCCCCTCTCTCCCCCTCTCTTCTCTCCACTGATTCTGTTTCTTCTGTTTCTCTGGAGAAGCCTATTACAGCTCCCCTACAAAATCCCCCTCACAATAACACCCCCTACACACAGAGACAGAGACACACTCACACACAAACAGATACACGCTCAGCAGAAGACACACTGGACTAGAAGGTTCACGTTTGCCAGAGATCTTATAAGGAAGTCTCTTCAAAATGCCACAGATGCCTGGGAACACCATCAGGTTCCCTTGGTTAACCTGTGACACAGGAATTCCAGAGAGAGAGAAATGGGGAGAGGGTGGACACCAGGGAAATGGGATCCCCCTAAAGCAAATGCTGCTTACAAAGATGTATAAAATTATTGCTGTATTTTAAGGTTTCTGGGGGGAAGGGGTGACTGCACTGCAGAACAGTTAACTGTGCACCCACATTCAGGCCAGGAGAAGTAGCCACAGTGCAGCCTGGAAGGAACCCCTGTCTGCTGACCCATGACCACACTGCCATTTCAGAGACATGCTCCTTCTGACCCCACGGCAGGGATTTCTTGAGTTTTTGCTCTGAGTTCTTCTTTAAGACCTTTGAATGGTGTTTGATTGGGGGGCTTCACCCCAGCCTCTGGCATCCATTTTGAAATGTTGGGTGGAAAGTTTCATTTCAAAGCTCCCTCCCCCAGGAGTTGCCTCAGTCCCAGTTTGGTTTCCAGCACTCACTTGTTGGCTCCAGTTCCAGGGGATCTGACGGCCTCATCTGACCTTTGCAGGCACTGCATCCACGTGACACACAGACGCATGCAGGTAAAACACGCATACATGTAAAATAAGTCTTTCAGAAAAAACTGAAAGTAGCAATAGTAATAAAACCTCTGCAGTGGGACAGGCATGCAGGTCAAGGTGCCTGACACCAAGCCTGACAACCCGAGTTGAATCCCTAGCACCCATGTGATGGAGAAGAGAACCCAGTCCAGAAAACTTTCCTCTGACCGCCACATGTGTGCCACGGCTCACGCAAACGTGCAAGCGCAAATAAAATCACTGGGAACCTGAACAGAGTTCATTTCTGTAAACGTGGGTAAGTGAATCCAGGAGAGGCCCCCGATAAAGGGGGGCATCAAATATTTATCAGGGAACAACAAAGTAAAGAGCCTCTGTGGTCCTCTTCTCTGAGGGCACTGGCAGCTACCATCTGATCTCTGACCACCACCCAAGACAGCCAGCAAGCCCCTCCTCTCTCCTAAAAGCAGTCCTGTCTGCAGACAGAAGACCACGCCTTTAAGTCTGGGAGCCCCAGAAACTACTGGCTGAATGAAGTTCCACAACACCTTCCCAGTAGGAGGCTTCAGGCTTCACTGTCATCCTCTTGCCAGACCAGAGCGTGTCCCACAGCCGAGACATAAACTGAGTGGTGACCACAAGCCACTGCCCTACACATATCAGAGCCTCTGTAAGCCCCGCCCCTCACACACATGCAAACGGCTGACACATCAGAGCCTCAGTAAGCCCCGCCCCTCACACACATGCAAACGGCTGACACTTGGGTTTCCCCTTCACTGTCCCATCCTGAATGCTACCACAATGGACTGCCCTGGACTCATGGTTCACTAGCCAGCTGTCCTCTGTCTCAAGACCTCTGGCTTCTGTTGGGCATCGCACGCTTGTTTGCTTCTCCCTGCCCAGCTGACTGAGCACTCGGCCTCCCTGGACATCATCCTCACTCTTGTCAGGCTCCGTATTCCTCTTCTTTTCCGATGTTAATTCATGCATCCATTTCAAGAGGGAAGTCCTTCTCTATACCAGCTTGATTTGGCCTATGTCTCCCCTGAAGAGTTTTTCATTTTTTTTCCTCCTCTTTTCTAAAGCCCTTCCGAAACTTCAAATTCTAACATCTCCTCATTTGGTTCATGGTTCCAATCTCTGAGTACTGAGGCTGGCCGCACACTTGAGACCTCTGAATCCTAACCTTACATATAGGAACCACTCTCCGAGAAACAGCATCTACTCGGTTTCAGAAGTTGATCAAACCACGAGACGTCTTCTCCATCCCTGGCACTGCAGCCAACACGGAACAAAGCAACCAGGATCTAACTGCAGGGTGCCTGCATCCCGGGAGAGAGAAAAGCGGACCACATCCATCACAAGGTCCAAAGAGTCACGATGAAAGCCAAGCCCAGCAAGGGGCACAAGATGGCAACCCCGAAGAGGAAGGGCCCTGCTTTGGGCCAGTCTGAGTGTACAGAGGGGGCTGAGCCTCCGGTCTGGACCTGAGAAAAGCTGTCTGGGCATCAGGCAGCACCAAGGCTGCGAGGAAGAGGGTTTGGCATGCTCAGAGTGCCAGCAACACCACACCGGGCCCCAGGAGAGAGGGCAGGTTTTGGAAGAAGCTGGGTAGCTGCAGGGATGCCAAGCCGCACCCTGACTGCCATGGCACCAGTTTGGGCGCACTCCAGGCCACCTCTGGCGACTGCATTAGAAAGCAGGCTACCCGTGAAGGACATGTTGGTCAGCTACAAGGTACAGGCCCAAAGTGATGAAGGTAGCAAAACCAGATGAAGCTGGAGCCAATGAGACTTCTAAGGCAAAGCAAAGAACCTGGGCTGACCTTGGAGACTTGGGCCTGAGCACCTGGGAGGACAAAGACATTTCTTCAATGGCGAGGAGAAACCAGCTAAAGACAAAAGCTTAGCGTTGATTTTAAATACTCAGATTTAAATATACATTCATATATATATATATATATAAACATACATATGTATATATAAACATACATTTAGAAAAATGTGTGTGTGTATGTGTGTGCGCGCATGTGTGTGTGCTTGCACGTGTATGACCCTGAGTTTAGAAAAAGCTAAAGCTAGTAGGTATATTCAAGAAATAATCAATGAATGCCACAACACTGACAAGGAGATTAAAAAAAAAAAGTGAGGCCTGGCTGACCCTGTTGCCTTTACCCATTTAGAGGGTGAGAAGAGAAAGACAGGGACCCAAGTTACCAGGAGTCCGGCCTAGGCAGGAAGTTAGAGGGAGGGAGGGAGGGAGGTGGCTGACTGTCAAATAAATACCTCTCACCGAAAGCTGTTATTAGCTGCCACTCACAGGAGTCACTGAGATGGTTAAGGTCTCGTGATGGATGGAGCGAACCCTGCATGGGGACGGCATGCCTCTCTGGGCATGCTGCTGCTTCCAGAGACGACAGACATGTGAGAGAGAGTGGATGAGAGATGGAGATCCGACCTACATGTGGATGGCACCGTCCGGTAGGGTTGGGGGCTGGACTGAATAAAGGGAGAAAGGGCAGGAAGCCAAGGAGCTCTCCAGGCTCTTCCCTTGAACTTCCTCAGCCTGGCTGCGTGCGTGCGTGTGCACACACACACGCACACACACGCACATGCACACGCGCACACGCACACACACGCACGCACACCAGCAAGCTCCAGGGAGCTGCCAGGCCTTCAGCCGTGGTTTCCCGTGTTTTCCAGCTTCCATCTTCTTGGACTGAGCATCCCAGGGTTCTCTGACTCTCCTCTGTGGGATACAGATGGCCACTGTGTATACTTCAGCCTCTAATGTGTATCCCCTTGGCTCTTACATCAGGATAGCTCCAGGAAGCTCTGAAAAGCCCTCTGTGAGGCTGACTGGTCCTCGTGATCCTCTTGAGAACACGCAAACATTTTTCTGAGAAGACAACCATCCCCTCATGCTCCAGCCTTTCACCTCTACCACAGGAAATGAGCAGATCAGTAACCTTAAATCTAAAGGGAAATTTCTAAATAAATAGTTCTAAATACCACCTTATAGAAAACATCCAGAGTTAGCCATTTTAAGTATCCAAATAACAGATTTTTCACTAAGCTTATAAAATAATCAGAATATGCATTTTTTGAAAGGGGATAATTATTTCTTTCTGGAAAAAAAATCACTACATTTCATATAAATACCTTAATCTAAAACACTATGGTTAAAACCCTCAAGATTTTAGGAAATGATCTTTTCTAGTATTAGGGGTTAAGAGATAAACTAAAAGACATATTGTCGGCTCCTCCTGATTCTGGTCACTATGACTGCTAAGGCCTCCACGGGGAAACGGCTGACACAGGTCACTGCAGAAAAACCCTGACCTGAGGCATGGGGATACACTACGTGTGCCTTCTGCATCCTTCTAGCCCGAGGTCTTACCCACATGCCATATTTACTACAGAGGAAGCAACATGTCAAACAGTGATTCAAACTGTCTCTAAAAGCCACTTGGAGACAGAAAAGATGGTGTGTAGCTGACCTCCATCATGCTCTGAGATCTGTCCTTTTCAGCAGGATTAGAATCTCCAGGTTCCATCAGCTGACCCTACCATCACCTAAGCATGGATGGATGCTTTCTATGTAGAAAGAATGATGCTCTCTTGATTTGATATGCACATTGAATAGACAATATATTAGCTTTTTATTGAAGATGGCAATGAAAACTAACCTGATGCTTTTAAAGGCACAGGATGTCAATGGTGACCTCTTCCTCCCCTTGCACACTGGGGGTTGAGTCTAGGACCTAATACGCTAGGCAAGCACTGTGTCACTGAGCCACATCAACAGACCTTTTTAATTTTTTTACTTTTTTAAAAAAATATTTATTTATTATGTATACAATATTCTGTCTGTATTTATTTATTATGTATACAATATTCTGTCTGTGTGTATATCTGCAGGCCAGAAGAGGGCACCAGACCTCATTACAGATGGTTGTGAGCCACCATGTGGTTGCTGGGAATTGAACTCAGGACCTTTGGAAGAGCAAGCAATGCTCTTAACCACTGAGCCATCTCTCCAGCCCCCTTAAAGTTTTACTTTTAAGACAAAGAGTCACTAAGCTGCCAGGCCAGCCTTGAACTATGAACGTGAGCTTGAACTTGGCTATGATTACAGGCTCGTGCCTCCAAGCTTGGCTCTTCGCTATCTCCGCAGCTTGTCCTCAATCATGCGATCAACAAGCATCATGCCATGCCATGATAAAATGAATAAAAATGACCTGCTTGGGACTAACTGCCCATGTGCCACTTGGGAACATTGCAGACACCACTGCAGGAGCACTGCCCATCATCTGAGCACGTGCCAGGCTCAGAGACCAAGCAGACTGGGCCAGCTCTCCATCTCACAGGAAGAGCTGGCGTGCAGACCGGATGGCTCCTCCTGCTCGTTCACACATGCCTGGGCATGAGAATGCCGATCCCATCCTGGACTTTCCCACTTTCTCTGCATCTGCCAGAGCGAACCGAGTCTGAGAAACCTTCACACCTACCACCAAGTCCAGCCCATGAGGCTGAGGCCAACCCCACCTCCTTATCTCAACTCTGAGAGTGATGCCATCTCGTCATGCTCCACACGGAATCTGAAACTCTGCTCAGCTGAGACACGCCATCAGCAAGATGAAGGACAGGACAATGGTCACCCATCACAGGAATCTGAAACAGTAGTAACGCGGGGAGGAACGTGGACTCGTTACCGTCAGCCACAGCATGACACCAAGAACCAGCTGCCCTGCTGCTGGAAACTGCTCCCTGGTCAGGTTACAAGAGCCGTCCAGCCATCACTCCTATGTGGCAATGTTCAGAAGCTTCAGGAACAGTGCAGACACAGGACACCCCGGGCCCAGAACGGAAGGTGTACATAGGCACCTGGGCCAGTTTTTACAGCCACCAAGAAGGGGCAAAATGATATTAATATGCCCCAAATTCTAAGCTATCTAATTTTAAAACAAGATTTAAAGTATTTCCAGCCAAAATGTGTTGCTATAGGGTAAAACTCACACTGATCTATAAAATCCCAGAGTTACAGATGTTACATTTCACATCCCACAACAGAATTGCCATGCTGTGACTACTCAGAGCGACCCAAGATATGATCCGGGTGTGGAGACGGCCCTTCAGCAAACCGACAGCACGCTTCTGTATCTAACACAAAAAGGGCCCTTCAGGTAGCCTTGGGCATGCATGCACGCGTCTATCATGGAGAGGACCCTTTGGTTAAACGAGAATATGCGTCACCTATGGATTTCAAAGATTCAAATCCTGTTCCCATTATCAGAATCTCTAATATCAGAATTTCATCTCTTTTTTTACAGAGATAAATGACTTTATACTATTTTGGGATTTTTGATGTGCCCGTGGGTACACGATGTGGGAGAGAATGATGAGTAAGTCTTGAGGAAACACTTGAGAAGAGGCCCTCGGGTGCTAACGTTGATCTGTGTTGTGTGAGGAGACGTGCGATCATGAGTGTGCCCACAGGCCTGGGAGCAGAGGAACACTCGGGTGCAAGTGACCCACGGTGAAAACAACTGGGAAAGGTGAACTCCAGAAATCTGTGCCCACACAAGAGCTGAGGACCACAGGACACAGCTCCCCTGCCATCATCTATGAGTTCAAACAGCCAGACACAAAAATGTCACTTGAATGACAAACGGCTTTGTTTGCTTAATTAGATACAAATTCACTTATAAACTATCCAAATCAAGTATGAAGAAATATTAAAAGCTACTTTCAATTAGCCTACTTTGGGTTAAGAGTTTTTTTGCATTTTTTAATTAAAGCACACTAGAGAATTTTAATCAGCTAAGGAGAAGCACAGCTTTCAATTACAAATGAACACTAAGCCCATCTCCTCCCAAGTCACTCTTGCTGCACTACCTTTATTTTGGTTCCCATCACACACCCCTGTCAACCAGTCAGGAGACGTTTCTCATGCACAGAACACTCCGGACTCCTGGGAAGCTTCACCCTTCAAAAGCAGAGAGTTCACGTGTGGCCATTTCAACACTAGCGGGCCGCTGTGTAGCTACCAATTCCGTACAGTTCACAGCACAGCTGAGCTACCTCTAAATCCAGAAATCCAAAATCTTCAGGGCTTTAAGAACCTGTCTAAGGCTATGCCTGATCTTATGTGATGGACTGCAGTCAAATCCAGGGGTGCTTTAAAAATTATGGGAGATGGCTTAGCAGTTAAGAGCACCGGCTGCTCTTCCAGAGATCCTAAATTCAATTCCCAGCAACCACATGGTGGCTCACAGCCGTCTCTAATGAGATCCGATGTCTCTTCTGTCTGAAGCCCTCTTCTGTGCTATAGGCATACATGCAAACAGGGCACTCATATGCATAAATAAATAAATCTTTTTAAAAATGGATGACTGCAGTTGTGTTTAAGGTGAAGATGAAACATTAGTGAACGTCATATTGAGACCTGGGACCCATCCTTAGGGCATTGCCCTAGATATATGTAAATAACCCCTTCTGAGAATGCTTCTGCTCCGAACCTGTGTGGGAACTAGAAGGAGTCATACAGGCTTGTCTCTGCACTAGGAGTGAGATTTGTCTCATCCGTGTCAGGTGTCATTCACTTAGCCGAGATGGATTACCACACCCTTGCCATATACATGCGGGAAGCAGGCAGTGCAGACCGGTGTTTTGCCTGGAAATTCTCGAAGATGCGTTCACTGAGAATGTCTGCTGCTCACACAGAGGAAGGGAAGGTTCTGGAACCTCCAGAGGCATGATGAGTGGCTGTCTACAAAACAGACAAAAGGCACAAGGACTGGCAGCTCACACAGCCTCTATGTAGGGAAGTTGAGGGGGAAGGGCAAGGTGGACCAGGTTCCAGCATCCTCTGGCTTGTCCACTCAGTGCCACTCACTACGGGGCCTCTCCACGAGGGAAGTACTGCACAGGGCATTCACACGGGACAGTCATGTGGGGCTTAGGAGCTGGGGAAGGGGTCCTCTGTGACAGGACCATCAGTGGCAGAGTGACGTGTGTCAGAGCCCTCGTGGGTCAACAGAGCAGAAGCAGTATATAAGTTGGGGGGGGACGACAGCAATACAGATTATTAAACCTTTATCTGCAGGTTGGCTTTTTCATGGTCATGGGAATTACAGGGTAGGAAAACCCATCTTCCCTTGGAAGAGAAACCAAGAGAAGAGGGATCCATCAAGCACCGAAGATTTAAAACTCATCGTCCACATTTGTGACGGAATCTGGGAGAAGGCATTCGGAAGATGGGGACAGTTGAGATCACTTTTTTTTTTAATTCCTCTTTTTTTGCCACAATCTCTCTCCACTGTGATTTGATGAAACCAAACCAAATGTTATTAAACAGAATTTGAATGTGACCAGGCCCCAAGGGCTCCCTCTTCAGGGCATCCTACGGTTAAAGCTGGCTCGTTACTGCTGTACTTGCACGGAAAATCTCCTGCATGGGTCCCAATGCTGTGTGGAGTGGACGGTTAGGGGTCCGGATTCTGGGCTTTTGGTGACGCCCCAGGCAATACACTCTGATGGCCATGGTCTCAGCTCAGACTTGTGAATCTAGATGTCCTGGATCCACGGTGACAGGTGCTCACGCACCTGCCCAGGTGTGAAGTATCGTGGATTATTACACTGTGTCTCCCTAGAAAAGATCTCGTGTGGTTGAGAGTGTCCAGGCTTTCTGGGAGGGACCTAAACTGAGCCTCAGGCCTGTAGTTTATTTCCCTTGCTTTGTAATATGCAACTGCAGGTAATCTGCAAATGCAGGTAATATACAACTGCAGGTAATCTGCAATTGCAGGTAATCTGCAACTGCAGGTAATATGCAACTGCAGGTAATATACAACTGCAGGTGATATGCAACTGCAGGTGATATACAACTGCAGGTGATATGCAACTGCAGGTAATATGCAACTGCAGGTAATATGCAACTGCAGGTGATATACAACTGCAGGTAATCTGCAACTGCAGGTAATCTGCAACTGCAGGTAATATACAACTGCAGGTAATATACAACTGCAGGTGATATGCAACTGCAGGTAATATGCAACTGCAGGTAATATGCAACTGCAAGTAATCTGCAACTGCAGGTAACATGCAACTGCAGGTAACATACAACTGCAAGTAACATGCAACTGCAGGTAACATGCAACTGCAGGTAACATACAACTGCAGGTAATATGCAACTGCAGGTAATATGCAACTGCAGGTAATATGCAACTGCAGGTAATATACAACTGCAGGTAATATACAACTGCAGGTAATATACAACTGCAGGCTGCCCTTACACTATATGTGCAACTGCAGGTAATATACAACTGCAGATAATATGCAACTGCAGGCTGCCCTTACACTATACAGGAACACTGCTCTCCACCGTCTCGGCATCATACAAAGTAAAGAACAGATGAAGAAGTGCTCACCTCGCCTGTTCCAGAGACCACCGAAGAAGGCACACACACACACATACACACACACGTGTCCAGTGATGCAAAGATAACATGCTTGACAAAGATATGAAGAATGCAGACACAAGGCAGGAAGTAAAACAGACAGACACGGGGAAGACCAAGCACACACAGGGGGAAGTAATCACTCAGCTGCTGAACTACATACTTGACAGTCTATGGGGGAAATTGGCTACATGCAAAACCTGGTACCCTTAAAATGCAAGCAGAATGTATGTTCTGGAGACACCCAGCAGCATTCTCGGGGTTAGCTTGAAGACGCCCCTCCCACCCCCACCGTGGGCCTTTATAACAAACTTTCTGTAGACATGCCCTCCTTATAATGTAACTTCCAAACAGATACATGCTTCCTACTGATAGGTTCAGTGGGCCCACCCAGGTGGGTGTGAGGGCCTCAGCCCTGCCTTAGCAACCATCACATCTGAGGGAAAGCACCCGGACAGGAGCTCTCCAAGCTGCCAGGAAAACACAGACCCATTGGCCAAGATGCAGAATTGAACAGTTCAGCTAGCAGAAGAGACTTCCCACTGCGAAGGGTTGGGGGCTTTGCAGTGCAAAGACATATGAAATTACCCGAGAGCCAACCAGGCAAGTAAGACTCTAGAATAACAGGACCTACAAAGCCTAACGCTGTGTATATGAAAGGCTCCGAAGGTTCCTACTCCCTGACGAGTGCAGGCTATTGTGTCTGTGTGACTGAAAGATGCTACCAGTTTGATCTTGACATAGACTTGGTTTCAGAGATTGGATCTGTGCACTTGGTGCCAAGCCCAAGCCGGGAACACCAGAGCATTGCTGGGAGGAACAGGGTTATCAGTCACAGACCACCAAATGCTAAACGGACACCTAAGTAGCCAGTAAAATAGTCCAGGTATAATCCCATATAAGCAAACAACTCCAATCCTCAGCCCAAAGCAAATATCCTAACAGATTTGGAATCGTGTCATACAAGAAAAGCAAAGAATCCTGATGTGGAAACTTGTGCCTACTTCTAGCCTACTCCAGAAGTAGGGGAAGCCAAACACATTCCTACTTTCTATCAGTTTGTTTTCTGTTGCTATGGTAAGCATCATGCCCGAAAGAAACTTGGGGAAGAAGGGGGCTTATTTTAGTTTACGGGTTATTGTCCATCATCAAAGGAAGCTGGGCAGGAACCTGGAAGCAGGACCTGGTAGCAGAGACCACGGAGGACCCTGGTTTGCTCAGCCTGCTTTCTTAAAAACTTAGAGTTTGGCAGTAGTTCCTAGAAGGGACATTTTCATTCACATCCAAATACGTGAGTGAGTCTGTACAAATCCAAACTCTCAGAGAACATGGTGAGCCCAGCAATAGCATTGGCTACACAGTTCACAGCACTGAGCCCGCTGAGGTGTTCCTCTGTAGCCAGCTCATCTCCCAGTACCAACATGAACACTCCAGCTCCAGGAGGTTTTCCTAATGCCGCCCTCAGATAACACTTTCTGTCAAAATCAGTGTCATTTCTCTGGCAGGTACGAGGGCTCCAGATCCTGCCACTGGCAGTCAGTAAACACGGAGGTGGGACTGGGGCAGTGTGAGTCACTGAATCCAGACTTTGCAGAATGATAAGCAGGCTCTGGATCTGAGGACCATATCAGCCAATAGAGTAGACCCTTGTCAATAGAGTAGACCCTTGTCAATAGAGTAGACCCTTGTCAATAGAGTAGACCCTTGTCAATAGAGTAGACCCTTGT
>JAQHUG010000026.1:12677287-12694072 GCA_028555095.1 Dicrostonyx torquatus
AGACATCTCCTGGAGCGGGGCTGAATCTATGATGGCATCAAGATACTACTGAGTGTGTCAAAGAAAGCGCTGACGAAACTTGCATTGTAAAGGGGACTCAAGCACAGATGCAGTGAGCACTTCTCACGTTTGTTGTGAGGATCACTCATGCAGGCAGTTTCTACGCCCAGAGGAGGGGAAGACAAGGTTCAGGGCACTGAGTACAGTCTCCGTGTGTTCATTCCTCCGCTGTGTCTCCGGGGAAATGGCCTCGCCACTCTTACAATGCACATCGCATATGGGAGTGATATCACTAATGCAGGAGTTATTGCATGTCTCAGACCGTGGTACCAGGCCAGGCTCTCAGTTCTCTCCCGCAGTCCAGACATGCTACCAGCCTTCCCAGCTCGTCCAGGGGAGAGAGACTGGCTCTCCACCACATCTGTGGAGAGCAGCAAGGAGTGAGAGACCAGGACTAAGACAGACATGTAGCTATGTATTAAAAACAACACATATTTATCCAGGAAATATGTATTAAATAAACATACCTAACTGTTCTTGGTCTGTAAAGGTAGAAATTTACATTTCTGGTAGGCAGACAGATAGGGAGACGGACCATAGTGGGGCAATGAAGGTGGTGAATTTCCAAGATGGCTGGCTTCGTTTTCAACCTCCTGACTTGACCCGCCTGGCTGGCCCCCTACTGATGGATAGGCTCAACAGGTTCAAGGCCTGACCAGGATAGCTAACCTAACAGCTGTGAGCCAAGAGCAACTGCTTTCAATATGACGGACCCTAAAGTGTGTGTGGGGGGGACTCTTTGAAGATTTAGACCCACCCCACCCCACCACAGCCCACCCCACCACAGCCCACCCCACAGCCTCCGGAAGAGACTAGACATTTCGCTTTCCAAGTCTTCCCCCTGCTTGGCTGAGGGTTTTTTTTCTCTTTTTCTTTGTCTGTTGTGCCCATGTCTCCTCACCCCCAATGAACACCTCCCTTCAGCTTCTGCTTCTGTTTGCTTGAGATCTGCCTGCTGCTACCTGTGACACGTCAGATCCTTTTCATTCCTTAACCAGAGACGAGCGAACCCAGTGAGGCCCCCTAGACTGTGCACCATTTCTAGACTGTATTAGAGGCGCTGCCACTATGGAAAAACTTCAGAAGTCTGAAGACAGATGAAGAACAAAAGTGCCTAGGACTCTCAGCTTCTTAACCGTGGCAGCAAACAGGACGGGACACCTCAGAGGCCCTCAGAAAGCTAAGTCAGTGTGGAGAAGAGGCTCATGAAGCTAAAAGGTAAAATATAAGGTTCACAGTACTGCCTCTAAGAAGGGGAGGCAGGTGTCACGCATTTTCAAAGGCTCATTTCTAGAATGAATTATCAGAGGCAAGTAAACATAAAAGTCTACTTCAGTCCTTCCTGGAAAGCAGGGCCAAGGAGCTGGGCTGGCCAACTTCTGGTGTCTGTAAGAGGCGAGGATGGCCAGAGGAAGTGAGAAGGCAGCCTGCTCAGGTCCTAGGGCCCTGGGACCATCTACTTACTAGGCTGCAGGCTGAGGCATGGGCTCCCACCTCGCTCAGGGACTGCCTTCTTCCCACCGTCATAAGATGAAGGAGCTTCCAGCCAGCTTTGGACAGGCAGCCTCTGCCGTCCCCATAAGCACCTGTATTTTGCCTGCTTGCTCTGTGGAGACAAGAGCTTGCTGCTCTGAGTCTGGAAGGTGGATTCCATGCTGCTTCAGTGCCACCCGTCTCCCCTAGATGCAAGGGTGCCATCCTTGGCCAGACAGCAACCACTACCTCCCCTAGATGCAAGGGTGCCATCCTTGGCCAGACAGCAACCACTACCTCCCCTAGATGCAAGGGTGCCATCCTTGGCCAGGCAGCAACCGCTACCTCCTCTAGATGCAAAGGTGCCATCCTTGGCCAGGCAGCAACTACCACCCAGAAACTTCCCCTACCACAACTCCACACCAGACTACAAATTCGGCTCCTCCCTCTCCCTTGTCTTTCCTCATGCCCAAGGCTATCCCGGCCTCCCTGCTCATGTGTGTCCAATCCCAGACTGCAGGCTTTCCGAGTTCATGGGCACTAACTACTCTCGACCACGCGGGCACAAAGGCGTTCCAAACAATCACTGCACTGAATTCTACAGAAGCAACAGCTACATACACATGGAAACGCTGATCTAGAAAGCCTGAGAGCTGAGATGCTGCAGGGGGGTGCTCCTCAGGTGCTGTGATGGGTCCAGTCCCCAAGGACCACCGAATACAAAGACAACCCATTCACTGCTGAGACACCATCAGGCCCTCCAGTACCCTGAGAGGCTTGACAACCACATATCAAAGAACTCCATCCTTCCACCTGCCTGACCTTTGTGCCCCAGACCTGGGGCACTCGGACACTCACAGGTGGGAGGATGCTAGCCAGTCCAGGTCGTTTACCTAATCAGCCCAGACACGCAGGTGAAAGGCTCCTTTTGTGTATGCGCCCTGCTGCAGCCTGCTTCCGAATGCATCACGCATTTTTCAAGTTGACATGTGAAATTTTTATCACAAGCTTGAATGGCTGGGGATGATGTATGTTCCCACATTGTTTTCACAGCAAATATGGAGCTGAAGAGAAGTTCATTCCATTTATGGAGTCTCTGTACGGCAGGCCTTCTTGGAAGTCAGTCTTCACTGCTAAGTCAAACAGCTGAAGCAGAACTGAAGGCATAATTTCCTGGTTTAAATACCTTTTCCAACTCGCATCCCTGTGACAACATCTCTCACCTCTAGATTATAATTCTAAGATGGACGAGCAGACGGGGAAGACAAGGATGGATGGACATGTCGATGGACGGATGCACAGACAGGAAGGTAGGAGACACGAAGATATGAGACTTGCCATGAGTCGGTTGGCTCGGTGAATCAATTCCCCCCACATTCCCAGAATTCTCTCCTCATCTTGCTGTCCCTGGTCTCCCTGCTTCCCCCTCGGGGTCAGAACCTGCTAACTGCACCACTGCTCAGTGCACCAGAAGTTAGACACTCTAGAGAAAGGAACCAATAAGGTGAAAATCCGGATTGAAAAGACTTTTCTTCTGAGTGTCCGTCATGAAATGGAAAGGAGATACATGAAATAAGTCACGCAAGATGACAGTCACTACAAGACAGCACACGTGAAATCTAGAAAAGTCACAGTTATAAGGCAGGCAGTGGGAAGGCAAGTTCCTGGGACCGGATGGAGGCTACGGGCATAGGGAGAAGGAAGAGGAGGCGCAGTGTTTGAAGTGTCCGTGAAGCAAGAGGAATGCTTTCCTCAGCACAGTGGGTAACGGTGTAGATTTCAAAATGAAATTTTGACGTGGAGGTGAGGTAATAGAGACATTTAGCTCAATGTTATCATCCCTGATGCGTATGGACACCAGCAGACGACATCCTACAGACAGACACAGCTGTCATCTGTCACTCACAAATCAAACTTAAAATGAAGGCAGGTCCTCAAAGTTGCTGAGATGGGAGCCGGGACAGGCTCGCTGCAAAGGACAAAGTTTCCACGAAGACCGAAGACAGAAAACTCAGCTTGTCTGCTTGGTCCTAGTACCACCTCTGAGACAGTTCATATCCTGAGATCCCAGGGAACCTGGAGTCACCGTATCTGAGTGACCCCCTACCTGAGTCTTTCCGTGGGCTCCTGCAGAGATGCCCAACGTTGCTTTCCCAGGCTCTGCCCCTTCACGCGGTTGCTCTTCACTGTGGCTTCTAAATGATGCCATGCCGCGCCCACGGCGGATGAGGTGCATACACCATGCAACTCATTAAGTTAGACCTGCTGAAACTCTGCTGGCAGGCCTGAATGACAAGTGATGCTGCACTTCTAGAATCTTCTAGAATCTTCTAGAATCTTCTAGAATCACTGGGGCAAACAGGAACTATTTAGGATCAAAAGAATAAGGCTGTCACTCAGACTTCTTAACCAGCCAGCCATTCTAAGTATGTCAGCAACCTCTGAACAGGAATGTCACTTTGTGCAAGAGGCTGAAGCTGCGTCCTGTCACCAAGCCAGATCTACTCCACATGACGCATTTAAAGTGTTCTTTTGTTATGTTTTCTTTTGCGTTGTTGTTGTTGTTTGCTTTGCTTTTCATTTGTTACTGTGATAGTTTCTCACGGTCCTCTGCTCTAGAGCTCACTATGCAGACCAGACTGGCCTTGAACTGGCAACCATCTGGCCTCCACCTCCCAAATGCAAGTCTCCTGCTAAGGCAAATTCCACACAGGCCCCCCTGGTACAAGAACAGGTACCTTTTGATATACTTGCCTCTAATTTGTGTTTGCAAAGTGATATTGAACATAATTCTTAGAAATGTGAAAACCCGTGACACAGATTTAGGCAAGAATCTAAATACTCTCATTTTCTAAAAACGTCCTTTGGCCTCCAAGAGACGCGAACCCGGATGGGACTGGAGCGTTGCGCCTATCAGAGCAAAGGGTCAAGAGGTTGCCGAGTCTGCATCTGGGAAGACGACTGTGTGGTAGTAACAGGGTCTGCACAGAGAGCAATGGCTTCCTGCAGCCCCCGAAGGAGAGGGCTGCCTTCCTCGAAACTAAACAGAAACTCTGGTGCTCGCCACCCCATCTTCTCAGCCCACTTGGGTCTGGCTCGGCAGCGGAGGCCTATCTCTATCACGACAGACTCGTCTGCGCCGCACTCGGGTACACCCCGGCCTCTGCTTTCTGCCCAGCATCCCCGGCTAGGCCAGAGGTTGGGGGACCTCCAGCAAGCGTATTTGGGGGGCAAAATCAGGTGCCACATGGATAGTGCTCCTGGAACCTACGTCTCTGACACAGGGAACATCAGCAGCCGCTCTAGCCAGCCTGATGTTGCCTTTGCCCTCCGTCTATGCAGCCCAAGCATCACCTCCCTACTGAGAAGACCTGGCCTCAACCGCAGCTCTAACTTGGAGGAATCTGCCTCTGTGAAATCGGGGTAATTCAGACACCACCGGAACTAGAACGACACCAGCGGTTGGTTGAGAGTTTCCAAAAGGTTTGCTTGTGACAGCTGGTTTCTGACGTCACCAGCCCAGCTAGTTTCTGACGTCACCAGCCCACCTTCAGAGCTTGCCTACAGAGCACCTCCTCTGGGGGACAGCAGCAAGTGCCATTACATAAGTAAGAGAGGTCAAAGCACCCTGCACGCTTCACAGCAGGTCACATCCCAAAATAGGACCATGTCAGGACTTCTTGGGAAAATGGGCCAGACTGGCACAGGGCGGGACAATTCCACACAGCCCAGGATGGGAGAGAAGCCGGAGGCCTGTGACAGTGACACACTGGCCCTACCCCGCAATGACGTCACTGGAGGACTTGCATGAAGACAGGGTCTCTTTGCAAAGCAAAGCCATACCCTAAGGATTTCTGGGACCGCTCTGCTTCCTTCCCCTCTCTTTTTATTAAAACACACTCAGTATGAAGTCAAAGTGAAATACTACATAGAGAACATTCCTGTGCTCCATGCAGAGCTCCAAAGTGGCTCCGGTTAAAACCAAGTCTGCTCCAGGTGTGGTGGTGTTCCCCCTTGAGCCCCAGAACTCAGGAAAATCTCTGTGAGAGTTCGAGACCAGCCTGGTCTATATAATGAGTTCCAGGACAGCCAGAGCTACACTGTGATCCCTGTCTCAAATAAGCAAAACCCAGCCTGTGAGTCTCCTCTTGGGAAGAAAAGACTTTGAAGAGAGCCGGCATTTACCGAACTCCTTCTTCACAGGTCCAGAAAAGGGAAGATCTGAGAAGTTAAAGAGCAGAGCCTGGGGGCAAATCCCTCTCCAACACAGAAGTGTCATTCACGGGTGCATCCAGGACCCATTGGGCAAGCATTCCCTGAGGGCCCTCGGTCAGCCAGGGAGAGAGGAAGGCAGATGCACAGGACACAGATGCCACCTAGAGTCCCGCCCCCACAGCAGAGGGAGAAGAGGGCTCAGGCTGTCATGGCTGACGCCAATACACCGTTTATCGAAGCCATCCGTGGTTTCTTAAGAACCGCACGTGTCCAGTTCCATAGAACTAAAGGATTCTAAATGATTGCAAAAGGTCAAAGTGCAACTCCCGTTCATCAGCAGTCTTAAGTTAATGCAGTTTATTGACAGCTTCATCCTGATACGTGCAAACTAGATACAGAATGTTTTTAGGGGGGTTCAAAACGCAGCCTGTTCAAACTAGATACAGAATGTTTTTAGGGGGGTTCAAAACGCAGCCTGTTCAAATTTGTCGCCAAGGATCCAGCTGCACATCTTCGCTTTTCAAGTTAGAACTCAAGATACAAAGAAAAACAATGAAGGCCCAAGGATAGGACAAAGACACTCGTCTAGATAATGCGGGCCAACAAGCCCAAAGTCCTCCGGTACATAACCAGTTAGGAGAGAAACATATCCATACAAGCCAAGCAGCAGAGGTCCTGACCATCGCTTACCCTGAGAAAGATGGGGCCCTTCTCAGGTGTACCCCGCTACACCACACCTGTCCCACCCGAGCCTCCTCTGTGGCAGCACCAGTCCCTAGAAACACACACTGCACACACAGTGGGAGGCCCCATAGAAGTTCCCCAGTAGGGGCCAAGCCTACTGAGGCATTCAGAGCTGGGACAGGGCAGAGACAGGGCCTGCTGGAGGGGCAGGGCCTCCATAAATGGGGAAAGGCCTACCACAGCCTCTCTAAATAATTTGCCCTAAATGGAAGAATTCTGGTGACAATTGCTTTTTATTTTTATTCTTTTTTTTTTTTAGTTCTTTCTCTTTCTAAAAATTCTTCCTTTTTATTTTGAACACATTTTTCCTTTCATTCCTTGCCAAGAAAGTGGAGTTGCTGGACAAGACCAGCCTTTCCTGCTGCCACAGCTTTCGGGAGCTTTCCCTTCCTGCGAGTTCAGGAACACGGTCCAGGCAGAGGCGAGACCTCAGGCAGCTGGGCTCTTCTCTTCCTGACCTCACTCCCCTCCCTGGGATGTCACTAACACCACCATGTCACCATTTGGGGAAGGGACCCAGGAAAGGACAGCAGCTCCTGGGCTGTGCTCTGCCCCTCCTCTGGATGCTGGTACCCTCCCCTCCCCTCCCAAGCACAGCAAACAAATATACACCCCAGGTGGCTGTCCTGACCACTATGCTCTAGCACCTGACTGATGGTGGCCCAGCACACAGACACCTGGAGCAATGAGAGCAATGAGAGGTTATCAGCCAGAGGCTTAGGGTCTGACCAAGACTGAGCCTGACCATCAGCAAGAGGAGAAGGACTGAAGGAAAACACTGTCACGTGGCACTTCTGCCACACTGGAGTCCAGACATAAGAAGTCAGAATATTTTTGAATCTCAAACAATGAAGTATGAGAAATGTAAAAAAAAAAAATATGCCCACATAAAGCAAAAAGAAAACACAAAAGTAAGTTAGAAAAATAAAGTACAGAGATCCTAATAATGGCCCTTTGACAAGAAGAGCAGACCAGTTACCAAACACAGAAGGTGCCAAAAAACGCTCAACCAGAGTAAGATCTATGAGAGGTAAATTGAGGCAGGGTCCTGATGTCATTCATGAAGAGTGACTTCTGGAACAAATGCATTTCCTGAGGCCTGTGGGAGCTCCTTAAAGACTTGCAGTGCCCTGCAGAGAGAAAGGGCCAGGTCGCATTCCTTCAGGCTATGAGTGGAGGGTTCAGAAACACTCCACAGAGAGGCTCTCAGGTTTCTGCCCCCAAGGTCAAAGGGTGTGACTACCTGCAGAACCCCAGAGGAGGAGTGCACCACCCACAGGAGATGCTTGCAGGGCCTGTGGTAGGTTGACATTAAAAAAAGGTTTCTCACAAAACCCAGTAACTAGGAAGGAAGTGGCGGCTAAACTAAAACCAACGGGTGGACTACAAGGAAATAATATTAAGTGATAGGACAAAGAAAAACATCAACATTACAAGCAGGACACAGGAAAATGAGTCGGGTTGTCGTCCAGATCGGGGCTTAGAGTAAGGGGAGGAAAGAGCGCCACTTACTTAGAGAAACAACTCTAGACCTGAAGTCTGAGATAAGAGCGGGAAAGAGGTTAGGCGTGAGGAAACAGATAGCTAAAGTATCAGTAGATTTGTCCCTACGCAGGCTGGCCGTGTCCGTCCCAGCCTGGGATGGACCTCAAGGTCATGTGTAGATGGCTAGCCCCTGGGGAGAGCACTCAGCGGCTGCACAGAGCAGATCAGGGAGAGCTGTAAGCACAGGTGCCCTCTGCCCCGCTCTGTGCGTGTCCCCAAGTGGCTGTCACAGCACGGCGGTTGACAATAAACAGGACCCTATTCAGAGGTATCATTATTTGCCAGAATCGCTTGAGTCTACATTTTATCCACTCTAGAAGCACCGACACCGACACAGGAAGTTCACAGCCTTACAACAAGGACTTGCCAAACATGGAGGTTTCTACCGGCTTAGCCCGGCTGGGCAACCCTCCAATCTAAGTAATACTTGACACCTCAAGTCCAAAGCCAAGGGCTCTACCAGTCAGAAACACATGGGAGCATATCAGCAGTGACACAGACAAGGAGCTGATGCACCAACAGGGAGGGTGTTGATCTGTGTTGTTGTTTTCTTTTATTAATATTCATGCCTTGACATTTTCGAGAAGACAGAAAGCGACTGAAGAGACTTCAGGAGCCCAGACACAAACGCCTGACGTCAGGAAGACAGTAAGAAACACTGGCCAAGGGAAACCTCAGCAGCCGCCAGCCACTGGGGGTTCATCAGACGACATTTCAGCACCTACTCCCTTGTACTCCGATGTGATTTCAGAACGGATAACAAAATCGGACTAGAAAGCCGTCCACGTTGAAGTCTCCCTCTGACTCTTGTCCCCATCTCTCCAAAGCCCACTTCTCCCTTCTGCCACCCCACACCAACCAGTGAGCCTGATTAAACGTCCTCATGAGAGCAGAAACAAATGGGAAACTGCATTTTTATTGCGTGCCTGAGAGCGCATGCCTATGGGTGCAGGCAGCCCGCACTCCTTATATCTTGGTGGTGGTGGTGGTGGTTAGTTTTGTTTTGTTTTGTTTATGTAACAATGTATTCAATTTTACTTCTACAAAAACCACTCAGGGGATCCTCCAAGTGGACACTCAGCCAGCCCCCGCCCTGCACCGTGTGTGCACTATGGTGGCAGTCACTCTAATGGCACAGGAGAGCATCTTGACGAAAAAGTCCCAGGCGAACAATACTTCGGTTCACTGGTACATACATTTTTAATACTGATCAATACTGACAAATTGCCCTCTTCAAAGGCTGCGCCAATTAATCCTCCCCTCAGGAAATTTGAGAGGGTCAGCCTCACACAACCACCAAGCGCATCCTCACTATAAAACGTATTAACTCATGCAGCGCCGGCACGTAAACGCAGCACCCAGCGTCAAAGTACATTTATCCTGACAATGAAGCAGAACACTGTTTCAGAGTGTGTGTTTGCCTTCGAGGAGCCATCGCTCCTTCTCCTTTTCCGTACTTTTTGCTCGCATCCTTGGACTGGTTTTCCTGAACCACTTCTGAGAACACCTTGTGCCAGACAACTGGGACCCTTGGCTCTGGCTTTGACAGCAGCTGAACTTGGGAAGGCACTTGACCACTCCCCCGGGGCAGGCTTCTGTCCACAGCCATACAAAAGGGATTTCTCATCTTCTGGTTCAGCCAGTCCTTCCTTTGATGACTGCTGGGATTTGAGTCACATTTAAAATGTTCCCCCTAGTCTGAAGCCAGAAAGGATTTCTTCATGGTATCTTTCCTTTTTTCCCCCCCACAGCTTCTTCTTTTTTGCTATTAAATATATTTTCCATATGGAATTTAATCTGGGCATACAGCGTATGGGACAATCTCATTTTCTTCTGAGCGGATACTATTTTGTCCCTCATATCATCTCTTCAGCTGTGTACCCTTTCTTCTACCACATGAGGGGGGATATGCACAACTCCCTGCACGCCTGCCTGGCTCTGGCTCTGCTGTGCTGGCGTTTCTGTCGTCTGTCTGTCTGGGGCCAGCAGCATGCTGTTCTAATCACTGAGTCTTTAGAACCATCTCTTTAATTGGCCTTAAAAAATTAGGTGATACGGTTCATCACAAGAAACAGGAGCATTACCCCAAAAGACACGGTGACTGGCTAGACAAGAATGTCTTCTTCACGAGCAAACTCCTGATTCTGGAGGGCAGAGAAAATCTGGAAATATACGTGACCCTTAGAACAGCACATAAAAGAGGCCCACAGCGACAGACCTCTGAGACACCATGGGACCCTCTTCTGGAAACAATAATGTTTTGACAAAGAAGCACAGGAGCTGGAGTGATAGTGGCGTCTGCAATCCCATCGCTGGAGAGGCTGAGGAAGACATGATCTTTGCTGGAAGGCCAGAGCCTGGCTGCCTTCCCATAAAAAGGTCACATAAATTACACGCCCTGCACGGCCCTGCACCAGGCTGCACTCCTACCTGCCAGTCACCTCCTCCTCCTTTCTCATCCAAGAAAACCGCTCCTCATGCAGAACGTTTCCTCTCACAGAACTTGCCAACTCTAGGAAGTCCAGATCTGCTTGTATTTTGATAAATAATTCATCGTCTCCAAACGCGTGGCATTGTTTCAGCACTTTCCATGCAACGCTTGTCTTGGCCACGCAGAAAATGTTTCCTTCAAAGCAGCAACGGCTCCGAGCGCAGCCCGGGGAAAGCCGAGTTTACCGAGTGTGGAACGCGCAACCCGTTCCTTCCTTTGGACTCGGGTTGCCTGTTCCCTGCTGACCTCACTGCGTGTCAAGTATTGTGTTCAATACTTGGCTGCTGGTGCCAAAGAGTGTATTCGGATTACATAGGAAAAAAAATGAATAAAATAAAGTTTCGGGGCATGCATCAAAGCTCTGCAGCCACGCTCTCTGGTTGTTTCTGAGATCCTGCCTATGTCTTCCAGGAGTGTCACCTTTACCCAAAAGGTATTCCTTGGGCCTCTGCCAGGTAAACTCCCTTCCCTGATCCCTCGAGACTCAGGCTTGGGCATCCTATAAAATACCCACTGGGTCTTCCAAGCTGGGGTCTGCTCTGGTCTCCTCCTGAGTCTCCTCCTAGCCCTGCTAGGAATCCAGGAGCAAAACCCCCACCCTTTGCTGGAGCTGCAGGTCCTGTGAGGACTGACTCCGTGGAACACACTTACTGGGGCTCCAGAGCTCAGGGTACACCTGTGTCCAGGTCTATTCGGGTACCACACCTCTTCCCCGAACACGGCTCTGTTTTGCTGGCACCCCTAGGTTTCTCACACAAGCAGACACTGCACTCTCTGCACAGGGCCGCCACTGTCTCAGCTTCTGCACCAGAACACAGACAAGTCCCTGCCCACATGCCTCTCCGCCTCTCCGTCTGCCTTCTAGAAAGGAAGCCACTCTTGAGGAGTGAAGGGCAGTGGAATGCCGGATACCTGCTTTCCCCCTTTGCCACAGCTGTAGATTTCCTGCCCCTGGAAGTTTTCCTTCAGACAGACTTGAAGGAAGGGTCTCCCCACTCGCACGGTAGTGACTGTGCTAACTGTCAAAATGTTTCCCACACAACTTATCCCGTCTTCAACATGGACTTCTTTGTTCTGGGGCACAAAATGTTTCCTGGCCAAAAATCCCCCAGAGTCCAATGTATCAATTTGAGATAGAAGGCCTGCCTTTTAACACCTCTACTTCTTTTCAGTTAAACGTTTAGAACATTCCTCTATCCACATAGGTTTATTTCAAATTAAAAGTAGGGTTTCACAGGGTTACAGATTAAAAATCTAAATAGCATAACATCACCCAGTTTAAATAGCTTTGCCCTTTGGACTGCTGACCCAGCCAAAAACCAGCTCACCCCTCCATGGACAGCTGATGACATTCACTGCCCACACCCAGCCTGGCAGGAATTCACAGGCTGCTATTCGGGTCACCTGTTGAGGCACTCATGTCTGTTTGTCACGTCTTTGGGGAAGCCGAGTACCGTCTGTACATCCGACACACAGTTCCACTACAGACCATGTGTAGACAAACTGGAAATGGGGCCTTGGCTGATCTAGACCCATACGGGTGTCGTGCCCGGCCCTGAGCCTCTTTTCCCTCTGCAGTATCAGCTTCACGGAGCTGATAAGAGCCACCTAACTGTGAGGTCTGCTGTTGTCTGGAGTGCTGAGTGCATTTGCCTTCATGGGGATCATATTTATCTCAGTGTATCCTAGTGCCGGCCACACAGTCCTCACACCTCGGGAGACAGTTTAAGAGTGGCAAGCGACAGGCTTGCAAGTCATGCAAATGTACGCTTGCTGTTCGGAAGATCTGAGAAACACACAGTGGTCTGCAGTGGGAAGGCACTTACAGTCTACACTCACAAACTTTCCCGGGGTGATTTCCCTTGCGTTCTTTATATCCTCCCCCACAGCCCCCCCCCCGCCGCTGCCCCTTTGCACAAACACAGCACCCAGAGACATTTGCGGGTAGGAGAACTATGTGGCTGCAGATGCTCATGCCTACGGCTGTGTTTCCCACAGGTGTGTCTCCTGCTCTTCCCAGGCAGTGCCTCTTCCAACCATGCCACTCTGACAGGAAGCTGACTGTCGTTCCTATCGGCCTGTCAGTGTGACACCCCCGTCCCATGCAAAGTGAACTGTGTAGATGATCCAGGACAATTAATGCCTCTCCATGGACGATATTTTCCTACTCCATCAGCTCTCCCAGCAGTAAAAGGAGAAGCAGAGGTCTCGAGGGCAACAGAGGACAGGAAGTGATGTGAGTTCAGAAATGGCCTGATTCAGACAGAGGAACAGCACTAGGCAGGAAAACCACTTGGAGCACTGAGCCAACTCCTGCTTGGGAGGTTCCTACTAGCCCAGGACAGGTCTGGGACTTCCAGATGCTTGGGGGGGGGCAGGCTAGGGTAGGACCTAGCATGTGGCATTGGTTTCAGACAAGTGTCTGCTCAGTGCCTGATCAGCTGAACCAAGAAGAAGAATAAAATAGACAAGACCAGAACAGGGCTATTGTACCATCCGCACGGGGATTGCTTTCAGACAAGAGAATCACAATGTGCACTTGTCCAAGCAACCACTGGGCTCAGCAGCCTGCACATGACAATTTGTTTGGCTGACAAAGAGATCAAAGTGAAAGGAAAAATAGATACAGACTCCACAGGGACACATCTGAGTACCTTTGTGTATTTTCACATCCTTGGAGAGTACACAAGCTCTCTCCAAAAGGCTCATTTTTTTTTCCCAGAAAACTGCCAAGTTTCAGAGACGTCAGCAATTGAGACCCAGGTGGTCTGTTCTTTGGCCACAGGCAGACAGAAACAGAAACCCTAAAAGTGTGTGGCACAGGGGACGGGCGGGCAGAGAGCAGCCTTCACTCTGGCATCAACCTCTTCTATTTTTCAGTCAAACTGTTTACAGTTGACTGTAACACCCTAGTATTTCCTACCCTAGTACTTCCTACCCTAGTACTTCCTACCCTAGTACTTNAAGAGTGTATTCGGATTACATAGGAAAAAAAATGAATAAAATAAAGTTTCGGGGCATGCATCAAAGCTCTGCAGCCACGCTCTCTGGTTGTTTCTTCCCTTTTAGGAAAACTAGCACTGACGAAAGGCCGTTTTGCTCAGATTCTCCCACGCAAACACGCTCCCTTGTTCCTTCAGTGGACTGCCTGGCGTGTCCTGGGGGGATGAATAAAGAGTCTATGAATGAAACATTTGCCCTCCTCAGGAAGCAGACGAGGACTACTGAAACTACAGCTCCAAAGGGGACATTATGCACCGGGACACACAGGAGGACAGACGACAGGACTTTAACAGACCTGGGAAGGACAAGAGACCTAGACAGGCAGCCGTCAGCACAGAGACGGTCCCCTGGGAAAGAGAGGGTGACACGGTGGCATCTCAGTTCCCCAGCTATTTATCTGTAGCTGGCACGCGAGACACACTGTGGGAAGTAAGAGATGTGGTCCTGAGGCAAGGAAAGGAGGATACCGGAAGCCCTGTGGGAGCACACTGAGGGACCCAAAGCACCTGCTAGGGAAGACTAGCATAGAGCACTCTATCCCTCCAGCGCCCACGTTCCCCACAGTCACTCATTAAGGTGTGTCATCAGTACCTTGAATCTAGTCCAGATGTCAAGATGGGAACTCTGTGACAGGAAAGGAACAGACCATGCTGGACACGCTGGCTGCTATCATTAGGGCTGTGGTGGCTCACAGTTGGCACTCAGTATCTGTGTATCACATTATCTGACCGGACCATCCCTTATCGTGATCTGTGGCTGTCTTCGCAGCCGACCCACCACTCTGCGCTCCATCCTCTTCACAGGGCCCCACCACTGTGGTGCCCATCCTGTGTTCCCTCAATCCTGGCTTCCCCTATCCGCCTTTGAGCGTGCTGCTCAGATTCTTTGTTCTTTCTGGAATCTTCCTCTTGCTCACCTCTACAACCCTCCAATTCTTCCTCTTCCAAGATGTCACCTTGTGAGTCGCTTCCCATTAGGAAGCTTGCGAGGGGCACGTACAGGCAGCTTTCCTAACTCTGGGTGATCTTAAAACAAATGGTGGGTTCTGGCCTACCCCTTGCCTCTGTCACTCTCCCTCCCTTCCTCCCCGGAAGGTGTCTTCCTAAGTCCCTGCTTCACTCTCAGACCTGTCCTTCCAAATGTCGCCCACCCATCACTCCCCCACACCCATCTAGTTGCGGGTTACAAAGCGCCCCTCCTAAGCACCCAAGAGGCCTTCCATGCCCTACTCTCTCTGCATTCTCCTTGTTCCCTAAAAGCTTTCTCAGGCCCTCCTCTCTAGCCAAAAATGCTGGACAGTTGGAGTAATGGGAAGCTGGCGTCTGCGAGGCATTTCCTACCCTCCTGTAGCTCCCAGTGTGAGACGGTCCCCACAGCTCCTGCTACAGAAAACATTTCCCTTTGGGTGGGACTCGGCTTCCCCAGCACCAGCCCCCATCTCATCCTACGGTCCCTACCGAGCTGTTTGTTCGCCTGCCTCTGTCCTCCGCAGATGGACATTCTCAAGCGTCTGCCCATCAGCCATCAGCCACAGCCATGGGGTACCCTTGCATCATCTGCCCATCACTGCTCTCCATCAGTCATGGGGTACCCTTGCATCATCTGCCCATCACTGCTCTCCATCAGCCACAGCCATGGGGTATCCTTGCATCATCTGCCCATCACTGCTCTCCATCAGTCGTGGGGTACCCTTACTTCACATGACTCCTAATCAAGGATCCTACGGACAAGCCAGTCACTGGATCTTACTTGATCTCTGAGACTGCTCCTCTTTGAGTTCCATGATGTGTCTGTCATCTCCATGTCACCTCCAGGTTCTGCTCACTGCTGTCTCGTGCACTCTTCATGCCTGCCTCCCATTCCCGCTACTCACTTAGAATTCCACTCTCCAAGGAACCTTCAGCTACTATCTCGGTGCTAGGAGATCACGGTCTTTATTTCTAATCCACTTCAGGCCAGGATCATCCTCTTACTCCTCAGGTGGCGGCAGAAACCCCCTTTGGCGACCATAGCTGTCTGTCTCAGAACTTCCAGATTCACACCAGGCATTCACGACCAACCCCCCATGAGGGTGCCCAATGCCACGCCTCTTTCCTTCTTCTCCAGCCTTGGCGACGGGAAGACTTCGTCCATGTGAATTTTTAGCGTCTGCCACACCTTGAGCATCTCAACCTCACCACTGCCGAACCTACCAAACCTGCCTGTGATGCACCTACGCACTGCCTCCTGTGGGATCCCCTTCCCGGTAACCAGGAGCCTCCGAGCATGCATTCCCTAGTCCTCCCCTGCAACAACAGGTGTGGGGTGCACTCGATGCCTCCAAACATCTCGTGGGTCCTCCATTACTTCTCGCTCCCACTGTCATTCCCCCAAATGGATAACTTCTGTGCACGTCCTTCCCCAACATTCCTTTCTCAAATTACACTCAGTTCTAAGCCTCCAGAACAAGAATCACTGAACTCAGGGGCTCACAACTCTCCCAACCCCGCCACTACAGGTGCCATGCTCAGTTTCCCCCAACTTCCATAGTCCTGTTCTGGCCCATCCATGGGCTTCATCGCACACCAGACATCTAGGCTGAGACTCCCAACTCCAGCGGCGCAGCCTTCGCTCTGCTCCCCTAGCCCGGGGCCCATCTGCCTGGCTGCTCTTCTCTTGACTGCTTTGCACACCACAGCTGGCCATACTGCTCTGGACTGACCTTCACAGCCCAGGGGCAGCTCTCTCTGTGTGAATTCTCTGCCTACATTTTTTTTTTTTTTTTTTTGGTGTGTTTTGCTTGGCTTCTGGGTGGTTGCTGTCTACACCACTAGAGAGCAGTAGAGAGAGCTGGTACCGCCCAAGCCAAGACACCTAAGACCTCCAGAGGTAGGTATAGTACTGACTGACTCCCAGCCCAGTCATACACCCCCCCCCAGCTTTCGAATCCGGGAACCATGGTGTCCAACGTCTACACAGCCACCCATCATGTATGACCCCTGTCCCTCTATCTTCCACCTCCCTATGTGTGCAAGGTCTACCCTGCTGAGGACCCACAGAGATCCCCATTCCTCCTACACCATGGATGCTGCCCCTTCCTTCACAACTGTCTCTGAACTGAGAGGACTGTCCCTTACAAGATGGCCTCGGAATAGACCTGTAACTCTTCACTTTAGCTGGCTGAGATCCTGCCTATGTCTTCCAGGAGTGTCACCTTTACCCAAAAGGTATTCCTTGGGCCTCTGCCAGGTAAACTCCCTTCCCTGATCCCTCGA
>JAQHUG010000026.1:12759617-12782523 GCA_028555095.1 Dicrostonyx torquatus
CTAAGCCGGTGGCCAGACGATTGTAACTGATGAGGAGTGGCTATGTGGGAACAGGCAAGCAGAGAAAACAGGTCCAGGGGGACCAGCAGGACAGAAAATACTTCTAACTATATGGCCCCATCCTTCTCTGTGAAATACAAAATTAGTTCTTATGATTTGTCTTTGGCAGAAAACACTAGTGATTCTTTGTTAAGTGATTACCACACCATGGACGCCTGCCATGGCACAGAGTACAAAGCAAGAGACTTCACTGGGGATGAACCACCTGGTTCCATTTCCTGTCTTGTTTTGACTGTCAGGAGGGTTGGGGGAAGCTAGTCTGCTTGTCCGAAACCAATGACCCGGCCCTGGGTCCTGACAAGAGCTTCCCATCCCTTGTCTTACTTCATACTCAGGAGTTTCTGTGGTTTAGGCTGATTGCACATCGTAAATCACCTTCCATTCAACTGCAGACTCCCTTAAGGTGTAAGTCAATGGTGCCCTCGGTGGCCACACAGGCCCTGAAACAGGTGCCTGGCTCTGAAGATCATCAGTGTCATATGGACATGCCCTTTCCCCTCCCCAGAAGTCTAAGCACTGTGATAGGACATGGTCTGGTCCAGGGGAACTGTTTCATGAGCCCAGCCAAGAAGGACTGGCCCTTATGCCGAGCCCAACTAGTGACACCACCTAATGACTTCTGGTCCCTTTGTTTGTACTAGAGATGGTTCCCAGAACCTTGCTGCTAAGCAGAGTCACCACTGAACCGTAGCCCTTTCCCGACAACCCCGCCTCGATTCAGGGTCAGCTCAGCTCTGACGGTAACGCTGTGAGGTGCACACGCTTGATGAAGCTCTAATCTTGAACCTCTGCGGGCTTCCAGAGGAGGCAAACTGGATGGATGGGTTTGGGCAGGCAGACACTTCTCTGCCTGGTGAGGCCCAGCCTAGAATTTGAGTTTTCCCAGGAGAGTCTCCGCCTGCCCAGCAGCCCTGGCTCACCCCTAAGAACTTCCTGGCTTCGGCTTCACGCCGGTTGGTGAATCTGTTTACTGTGTGCAGCTGGCCTCTCCTGCCTCCATCACCGCCCTATCACGAGAGCTGGGTGTCTGCCTAGCTTTTGGGCCCTGACACCCAACGACTGCTCACTGGAATGCTGGTTGTCCATCATAGAACCTGTGTTGGTCCAGAAATGGTGCAATCCTGCATTCCTGACAATTTTAATCAGTTCCGTGGGATTCCTGAGACTCAAGCATCCTTTCTGCTAAGAGGATCCAAGGGAGTTCTGTAATTACTCTCCGGAGAGTCCCAGAAGCCATCTCCACTAGGACCTGAGATACGGAGCATAAACGAGAAAGAACCTGCCGGGTAAGTTCTCTTCCTGGTAGAATTATCTGGGAAAGCTCTTTGCTTTCATTCTACACTGTTGTGAACCAGGAACAAAGACCCTTCTCTTTCCTTCACCTGGTGGCACAGGTTAGCCTTCTGGGTCCAGGCTCACTGCCTCTCGGATGACTGCCGGTTTTCTCCGTCCACGGGGCAGACTCCGACTCACCAACCATCTACCGCAGTAGGCAGAGGTTTTGTGAGGATAAATGGCGCTGCTCTAAAGTGCTTAGCGTTCTCAGGCTAAGAAAGCACGGAAGAATAGAGCATCGACCCGTCATTATTCTCGCGCAGAGTGGGTGGAATTGCAAAGAGAAATCATGACAGAGATGTAAGGAAACTTAAAAGTCTGAGACTTTAAAAGGCTGGGATTATTTAAAACACCTAGATGTTTGACAGGAGAAAATTAAACTCTTCTCCTGTCTCAGAGATATAATGCCACCCTTCCAGTACTTACTGCATCCCACAGCCTCTTCTTCCTACACTAAGCTTTCCGTGTAGCCAGGTGAGCCGCATAGATGAAAAATTACTGTATAGATATGACCCTAAAGCGATGGCAGGGTCCCCAAAGGACAAGGATGGCAGACAGTCACCATCAGCATCAGCAGTCATAGTTGGGTGGTGGGGGACCTGAGCAACATCCTGAATGTGCCCAGGCAGACCTAACATCTGCTCACAGAGATGGCCGGAGGCTCTGCATCTGTATGGACGTGGGGAGACGAAACCAATTTGTCCGCAGAAAGCTGGGACTCTGAAAGGGCTGCAGGAGTGTGGAAATGTAAACTGGAAAGATCCAGTATCAGAAAAGGGAGAATGACTAAGGTGGGCCTCTCTCCCTGGTTGGGGGGGGGGAAGCACTGCCTTGGGCAATACACGCACAATACCGGTAACCCAGCACGGGTCTTTTCTGTGTCTGCCCGGTGCTGGAACCGTGCACTGGGAAGTTAAGAAGTTCAAGGAGGGGGTGTCCCGGAGGCTGCCTGAGAGGAACAAGTGGTTTCATCTGGAGCGGTGTTGCTAGGCTGAGCACACTCCTTCTCACAGGAAATGATGCCTGAGGAAACACTGAGAAAGTCAAGCTGGAGAGGAAAGCAGTGAGTTCGTACACACAGAGAGAATAGGATTAGCCTGCCCCAAATCCAGAAGCCGGCTGAAACAAAGGACAGACCATTTAAAATAAATAAATAATAAAAAAAGACATGCAAGCTTGATGAAGAATCAAACATCGGTCTTTAGAAATGAAACCAAAATACACTTACTGAATTTTTAAAAATCCAGCGCCTAAGAGGACATTTTAAGAGAGAATTAGGAAACTGGGAGGCAGAATAGAGAATTTTCCAGAGAGAGAGAGAGAGAGAGAAAATGTGAAAGAAGCACGCAGTCCACGACATAGAGGAAGATAGCCGAGAATATCCAGAGGAGAAGGCAGAGGCGGCAGCAGTGGTTGATTCAAAGACCAGATGAGAGAGACATCCCAAGGTTGAAGAAACGTGAAAGACTGTCGGAAACATGAGGCGTGCAGTCGGCGTGAGGACTCTCTCTTGGATGACATATCAGTCAGGGCCTCCAGAGAAAGAGCCGCTAAGAGATTAGATGGCCAGATGGACAGATATATAGGCGTATAAAGAGCTGTATTGCAAGGAATTAATTTCTATAATTAGAGAGGATTGCAAGAACCTAGAAATCTAGCCAGTTTTCAATCTGCATCTTGGAATCTCTTGCCCACCTCTGATGCTACCAGACAGGAAACCACTCTAGCTTCAAGAAGCAATTTCCGCTCCTTTCAGACAGATAGATAAATGCTGCCCACAGCATGAAGGGATCCCCCTACTTAAATGTTAATCCATTTCCAAACCATCATCACAGAAACATCTAGAGCAATACTGGAACAACTACCTGGCTACTCAGTGACCCAGGTGAGATGAGACACAAAATTAGCCTTCTCGGAGTTTCATTAATGGAATTCCTAAGTAAAAAATGACAAAGGAGAAGGTTTAGAATGACACACACACACACACACACACACACACACGCACACACACACACTAGTTGGCATATAGAGGAATGAAATTTGGACATACAAATGTTTTTCTATTTTTTCATAGCTCTGAAAGCATTTGAATAATACCGTCAAATTTCTGAGGTTAAAAAACAGTGTTAAGGAACGTTTTCTTTACTCCACTACTCAAGAGGAAGAATGAAGTCCAGCTGATAGAGTTCCCGAGGCCTCCGTCATGGCCACAGAGCATCGCTCAGTCACGTGGTGACCACACCTAGATGTGGTGCTAAAGCCAATACAGCAAAATGGGCGCAGGCATGAAGACCCGGCAAGGAGCCCCATCAGCAAGTCACCAAGGGCAGCCTCCGGTACTTGTCCTCTCGTGGAGACAGTGGCCTTCTACCCACACACCAGGGACAGAAACAAAGAGGGAAGAGGAGGGCAGCTGGGCACCAGCAGTCACTCTCTCTCCTCACCCTCCTGACCGTGCTGGGCTGACCCCTCCGAAACCAAACTACACCTTACCTCCTAGGTCCCCGTGACAGGAGAAACAATAAATGCAGTTAGCCTGACTGGTAATCATATCGTGTAGATATACCAAAATGCCATGCTGTGTGCCTTAAATAGACACACGCATGTCTGGGAAGAACTTCCCGGGGAAAATTCATTTTAAAATTGTCCAGCTTTATTGTCATCAGAGATGCTGTGATTGCGATTATTGCTGACTGGCTAGAACAAGATGAGATGCTATTTTATATTTATAAACCTGACAATGTAAGAAATGGCTGGTGGAAATTAAATTACTACAGTTATTTTTAAGACTGATTTGGTCTGTAAATCCTATGAATATAAGAGGTTGCTATTACCCGACAAGTCTAAATTTCTTATGATGTCACTTCATGGTGTTTAAAAGCATGTATGATATCGTATATCACAGGGGGACATGTAGGTGACCCACACAACTTGAGTCTTGGATCCCTGACTAGGGGCAGCCAGGGGAAGATGAAGAAAGTGCAGACACACATATAGGAAAGCTGGGTTGAGTGATGACTGCTACCCCAACAACCTGGAACCACAGACTGTAATTAGGGACAGCACAGTGGGAGGAGCTAGCTAGTCTCCAGGTCTCTGTAGGGAGCAGCCTCAGGCTTTAAAAATCATGAGGATAAGGCTGTAGCTGCCAGTCTTTGCACACACTGTCACTTAGTCATAGACACTGGGACTCCTACAAAGGGTTTTGTCAACCCTCTTGAACCTGGACTGCATGGGTGATGGCTCTGCCAATTTCTCATGGTCCGAGGACTGGAGTCCTCAACACGGCATTGCCCATGTCAACACTACACATTCGCTCACTCAGGGTTTCTCCATTCTCTGCAGATATGAGTGGAACATGGGTGCTACCGATAGACAGGGAAATCCTACCTGTATGTATGTATGTATGTACACAAAGGCCTCAACCCTATACAAAGAACGATAGGCACTGAGGAAAACGGAAGCAAGAGAGGTCATCCTCCCCAGGGAAGAACAATCAATTGGTTGCCCAGTGCCAAACTGTCAGCCCTGGAAATATAGATGCCAGAAGCGTTATGTGGACTGAGCAGGTTGTATTTAAGACTATACGTGTTTACATATATTCATACAATAACCATCAAAGAGAGGTAACAAGTTTGAAGGAGAGTGGAGAGGGCCCTATGGGAAGGTTCAGAGGGAGGAAAATGGGAGGAAGAAATACTGTAATTATAATCTTAAAAATTAAAAAAGTATAAAATTATGTGGAAAACTGCTAAATTGGGTTAGTGATTTCTTTTAAAGATTTATTTATTCTATTTTTTTTATGTGTAAGTATGGTTTGCCTGCATGTATGTATGTACACCAAGTGATGCATGATGCCTGCAGAGGTCAGAAGAGGGCACTGGATCCATTCCCTAGGACTGGAGTTATAGACAGTTGTGTGCCAAGTAGGTGCTGGGAATTGAACCCAAGTCCCTTGCAAGAGCAGCCAACTCATGACTCTCCAGAGTGGTTTGCCATAGAGAGGGAAGGAGGAAATTGGGTGATTAAAGACATGGGAAGATTTCTTCGTACATGTACACATCGATTTACCTTTTGAAAAAACCAGTAATATGTGACTCTACCTTTACACAATCCCAAGTGACAAGAAAAAGGATTCTCCCTGGAGGTGGCTTTTCACTTGTCTGATATTTTATTTGTATACTTGGACAGAATGTGAACTGTGATAAATGCTGGCATCTAGGTGTGAAGAAGGGATTTCAGTGAAGTCATGCTGTCGTGATTCAGGTCATGTCCACCATTCACGATCTGAGCATTCGTTGGCCATGTGGGTATAGTCTCCTCTCTCTCTTCCTCATGCCTGCCCCACAGGAAGCGTTTACTTCACTCTTTGAGAAGGGAAGTCCGTGACTCAGAAAACTAAGTTACGCTAACCTATATGTCTAAACTATATACTAACTGGGGAGTGTCAGCCAGCATGGACAAGCAGACCGCTGCAGTCCTGGTCCTCAAGACTAGCATGGCTCAAGTGTCCCGGTCTCCTTACCTTTATAGCCGACATGTAAGTGTGTCTACTCAGCCCCTCTGGGTGGCAAAGAAGCAAAAGCTGAGCAATGTGTTCACAAGTAGTAAGACTGAGCCAAGAAAGAATAATTTTCTAATTAAAAATTTGAAGTTTAAAAGATGCTTAAAGTAGGAGTTGATCAAACACTTGGTTCTAGATGAGGTCGTGATTGGATTTACCGAATATATACTAGCCTTCCTAATAATTATAAAATTTCTTGTTTTAGGGCTTTCATAAGAACACAAAACTTAGCCGGACGGTGGCGGCGCATGCCTTTAATCCCAGCACTCGGGAGGCAGAGGCAGATGAATCTCTGAGTTCAAGGCTAGCCTGGGCTACAGAGTGAGTTCCAGGATAGCCAGGGCCACATGGAGAAACCCAGTCTTAATATAAAACTCCAAAATTGTTTTCATCACACTTGTTTTTACTTAGTGTATGTATATCGGGGGTGTTGTGTGCGTGTGTCATTGCCCGCATGTGTCACAGCACATGTGTGAAGAGCACAGGCCAACCTTCAAGCATCCTTTCTCTCTCTCCATTGAGTGAGTCCTCGAGACTGAACTCAGAAGGCCAAGCTTGTTACCAGGCACCTTTACTCACTGATCCATCTTACCAGTCCCAAATTATTTTTCTTTTTTTTTTTCCAAACAGGGTTTCTCTGTAGCTTTGGAGCCTGCGCTGGAACTAGCTCTTGTAGACCAGGCTGGTCTCGAACTCACAGAGATCCACTTGTCTCTGCCTCCCGAGTGCTGGGATTAAAGGCGTGCGCCACCACTGCCCGGCCAGTCCCAAAATTTTTATAAATTGATCAATACTGCTGTATCTTATGGAATATTAGGTGTGTATAGTGGGTTGGATATGTAGGCATGTTTGGGACACGCCTGTGTATATGCGCTTGTGTGGACATGCACCTACATGTCCACTTTGTTAAGAACATTGAGAACAAATTAATTCTTTGTGACACAGACGTGGAAGAGAAATATGTATGTTATGCTCTCACTTGGCTGTCGGGTTAGATGGCGATGTTTCCTCAAGTTAAAAGAACCAGAGACATCACAAGGAGCAAAAAAGCACAAAATCGGCCCATTTACCCAGGAGTGATGGAATCCTGATGTCATCAAATCTGTCTGCCCTCAGGTGTTAACCTGCAAATGACAACTACGGGTTTAAACTGACTCTCTTGCAGCCCTGGTGCTAGCGATCCAGTTACACAGTCTAGACTTGGCTATTCTCCGAGATCCGGGGAGGGTTTCCCACACTTAGCTAGGCTCTTACTCCAAGAGTCTGGGGATGATCTCCCCGCATTACTTACACCTCTAGAGTAGAAGTCCCTCGAACAAGAGCCCCACCCTTAAATTCTAGCTGTCACTAATTGTTTCTTCAACATTTTGATGAAAAATTGGAATGAAGAATATACCTACTAGCGAGGACTCCAACAACTCTGCCACCAGGAGAGCACTCATTCTTCGGTGAGGACCCTACATCCCTGTCTGCATCCTTATCTCCATCCCTGCCCACTGCTCTCATCCAGGTACCCAATCAAAGTTCCCATCGCTGAAATACAGGTGTATTTTCTAAACATGATGATGTCATGAGACCCAGCTCCGAAAATGAGAAACCTGACTCTGAGTCCCAAAAGTGTTCGGTTCCTATTTGACCTGTGCCTCTTCTGAAGTCCTTTAATCTTTTGGAAGAGAAATCAAGTTTCGGTAGTAAATTATTTTCCTTGTGGCTGGTTTTCTAGGAAAAGTTGGCCCATAACATACAGTCCACTGCTTTCTGTTTTGGCTGGTCCATTCTTACTTTGCCTCCGTCATCTCATCATTGAATACATATATATTGTATGCATATTAGGTGCGTTATTATATGCAAAAAAACTATCATGAACACTGGAGAGAATATCTTGTTGCAGTGAAATTGAATACATATATATTGTATGCATATTAGGTGCGTTATTATATGCAAAAAAACTATCATGGACACTGGAGAGAATATCTTGTTGCAGTGAAATTGTTGCATGAGTGGCCCCCGATGTCACTGCATTTTAAAGTGACTTTAGCGCTGCAGAGGAGCAGTGGAGCCCAAGTGTGGCACTCTCATGTGCCCTTATCCTCCTTGCTTCTAACCTCTTGCATAACCAGGGAACGTTTATAACGATCAAGAAACTAACATCCGCGCAGCGTGGGTAACTGTGGCACACGCTTTATTTGGACATCGCCCTCCGGAAGTCACGCTTGCCAGGAGCGTGTCCTGTGCTTGCCCCCGACCTGCCGTCCACAGCAGTCTGCCGTCTCGCTCTGCAAGGCCCTGCGTGCAGGCTCCGGGAGCAGCCCGAGTTAGCACTTGGCTGGCTGTTGGAGCCTCAGCCCCGCAATCTAGAGGCTGGCCCCGAGCGCCTGTGCACACAGCAGGGGCTGCACACCCTGCTAGCTTTCTCCGCTTCTCCCGAGACTCAGCACAATGAACAATTAACATCGGAACATCTCATTTACTAAATTAGCATCAATCACAGAGCTAATTAAGTGAAAAGTCAGGATTCAAACGGTGGCCCAGCTTATTTAATCTTCACCACAAATGTAAGTCACACTCTTCTCACTTTATACATTGAAAATGGAGCGCATGGACTTACTTTTTATTTTATTTTATCAAAATAAGGCTCCTTAAAGGACACAGTCATACAGAACAGGCTATGTTACCTATGTCTGCCCACATGTGTTCCCAACAAGGAACATTTAACTGAAGGGTAATCAGGGCTTCTATTCTATTAATATTCTAGTCTAGTATATTAGAATCTGCCCAGCACATCTTCAGGATAAAACTGAGGCTTTGGGATTACCTATGGGATTTTGAAACCAAAGTTTTCTGCCGTGGTTTCCACATCTCAGTAGTAAAACATGGCAGAAAAACTATACAAAATAACGGACTCATCACATATTTCAGAAATGACATTATGAACAAAAACCCCTAGAAAGAACGGTACCTGCCGACACAGGTTGGCTGGGAGACTGCGGCCTGTGAGGAGGTTGGATGTGGCAGATCCACAGGTTACTTTAGCCAATCTTGGGCTAGTACCAGCCCTCGGAGCATCCACTCCTTGCCCACCTCTGTGTCTGAACTGACATCTTGGGCTAACAGATAAAAACCTTTGAGATCTACCAATAGGCCACCTCTTCCCACCGTCCCCAAACTGTCTTCAGAGAGCATCTTGAGACTATGGAAAAGCTCCCGTGTCTTGCCATCACCACCTCTCTGACATCCCCACCACCGCATTTTAAACTTGCCTTGACTAATGACTGTCCTTGTTCTGTCTGAGTATAAGACTTCATGAAGCTGCTTCCCTGTGAGAACATGGATTTGAGGTAACCTAAATCTGTGTTTCTTGGGTTGTGGTCACTCAAATGACTCCAGAATAAACTACCTCTTATTCCCTCTAAGATGAGAAGTGTGGCTTTTGTTCATTTGTGTTTGAATTGACACCATTCATTTTTATGAGTAGTAATTCATAAAGGACAATGACCTCTAAGTTTGAAGTTCATGAGGCTGGGGCATTGATTTTCATCTCCATGGTGAATCGATTCCAGTCTTCACACAGCAGATTTTCATGGTTTAGATTCATCCAGTTTCGTTAATTTTTTGTGTTACTGTCGACCAATCAAGATTTGCTTAAGCTTTTCATACTTAAAAATGTTTAACCACATGTGCATGCACACACACACAAACACACATGCACACACACAAACATATACACACCTCTACACTCACAAAAAGATAAAAAACTAAATGAATAAATCAAAGTAAATAAAATATGTTCACATTCTATCTTACGTTTTGGGGTGCAAAGGTCTTAAAGATGGTTATGGAATTAAAAATACACTGAGAACTAATTTTGTTTCTTAAATTTCAAAGCACTTAACCTTGTCCCTTAGTGGGATCCCAGAACTTCCCGGGGAGCTGTCAAGCTTTGATGCCTTTCCAGTCCACAGCCCAGGGTCCAGACCGTGTGACGGCGAGTGTGGCCCGAGGCCAGGCTCCGCTCACACCTGCCACACAGACAAGTTTTCAACTTAAAATCAATGGGGCCTCTTTGTTAGGCTGAGATACTTTTTAAAATAAGTTTGCAGTGGAAGGTTCCTGGCCAAAAGAGAAAGAGTGCTTTTGTTTCCAGGGACTAGTCTAACCCATAATATTGCAGTTTTCAGGAAGCCTACTTCCTGGCACCTTCTGCAGCTCTCCATGTTGTTTTTTTGTTTCATTTTGTTTTTGTTTTAAACAAAACATGTTTTCCAGGATTTTTTAAAGATTTTATTTTTATTCCCGTGAATATATGTGTATGGAAGTACATGCATAGGAGTACAGATGCCAGCAGAGGTCAAAAGAGGGCATCAGGCTCTAGAGGGATCTGGAGTTACAGTGGCTGTGGAAGCCTGACCTGGATGCTGGGAACCAAACTCTGGTCCTCTGAAGAGCAGCAAGTGCTCTTACTCACTGAGCCACATCCCCCTGCCTTTCTGTTTTAACAGGAACTAAGATAATAGTATGTTGGTGTTCGGTTTAGGTATTAGGAATATTTAACTGTTTTCCCAAATCCTGACATGAATGACGTGATCTCCCATGGCCAGCACTCAAGAGTCCTGGGTTTCTGCCACTCAAGGCAGTGCTCCAGGCCTCCAGAGATCTTCAGCTAACAGTGTGTCATAGTTACAGTGTGACATAGTAACTGCCTTTTGCCCATCACCTCCCCACAGTGCCACCCCACAACGAATTGATCTATTTGCCTTTCTTTTGTTTGTATCTTTTATTTTCTCTTAATTACATTGGTTTCCATGCTTCCAACGCCCACTCTTTACATGGCTGCTATGATTAGAAACTCTCATCTCCTTTCGGACCCGACTGAAGGTCTATGTCTTGTCACCTTGGCTTAGAAGTGGATAAACAGTGACCCACTTATGCACGGGAAGCTCAGGTCCTTCATACCTACCCTAGCATACAATGAAATCTGCCATACTCAGAAGGCCAGTCAGCCGAATGCTGTCAAAAGTCTATTCTATTGGCTACAGAGGACACGTCTCAAGTTCTCCTAGTCTAGCTCCACAGGGTCCTTGTGCTGAGAGGATACTGAATTACTGTGGGAGAGAGAGAGCGGACCCGAGTCAGTCAGAACCACTTTGTGATAAAGATTTCATCACTGAAGATGACAGTGAGCGTCTGAGAGACAGGACTCACACCCATACAGATTAATATAGGACACATGGTGTTGCTGAAATGAGCTTAGTAAAAATGCCTTTTAGCCCAGCGGTGGTGGCACACACCTTTAAACCTTGTACTTGGGAGGCAGAAGTGGGTGGATCTCTGTGAGTTTTCAGCCAGCCTGTTCTACAAGAGCTAGTTCCAGGACAGCTAGGGCTGTTACACAAAGATACCGTCTCAAAAACAAAACAAACAAACAAATAAAATGCCTTTTAGACGTGGAAAAGCAGCCTAGTCAGGAAGCCCACTACACCTGAGGCTGCACCTGATAAACAGAACCCAGTGACACTACTCACTCAAGACAACCAGACACCGTCTGAGAGCCCATGACACCCACAGGCCAGCATGTCAGCAGAGATCAATAGAGATGCTGCTCTGCACATCTGGACGCCACCTTGATCTGCTCTGCACATCTGGAGAGACACCACCTTGATCTGCCCTGCGGCCGAAGAGTCTCCCCCGGGATCCTGACCCTCGAATCAGAGACTTCCGTTAGAGACAGGACCTGACCTTCAGCTAAGACATGTCCCACGGGTGAGCAGCCTTGGGGAGGCAGGCTTAGGACCATAGTTAGGAATTTAGTGTGAACCTTGTGTGAAAACCCTCAGCATAATAAAATACAGTTTTGTTATGGCAACTACAAGCATCTTCTTTCTTGCTCACGACCGATCTGTCCCATGCACCCTTGGGGTGGCTCTTGTCCCTTACATCCACTTTTCTCAATTCCTCTTATTCCTGTCTGCATTTTATCTGTTTGTCAAATAATAGAGGTATTTGACTTCTGTTTTAATGAAGTGCCAACTTAGGTTGCTGGTGGGGTAGGCTCGAGTTTATCAGGTGGTGCAGGAGAATTGTCTGTATTCTGTCAATCATGTATTAAATAAATGCTGATTGGCTAGGCAGGAAGTATAGGCGGGAAAACCAGACAGGAAGTAGAGGGGAGAACAGGAGAATTTGGGAAGCAGGAAGCTTCCCTGGCATTCCTGTGCAGTCTATCTGAGAAGCAGGATGTAAGCTGCCTCGCTGAGAAAAGGTACCTGCCATGTGGCTGGCATGGATTGGAACAATGGGTTAATATAAGTTATGGATGCTGGTAGGAAGACTGAGATAATGGGCCAATCAGTGTATAACCTAATGTAGACTCTCTGTGTGATTTTCTTTGGGGCTTGCCGGCTGTGGGGTACTGGGCGGGACAGAAACCCCAACGAGCCAGCCCTCATGTTACAATCAGGGTTTTGGATTTAAGATCTGCCCCCTTCTTTACATCTCTTGGCCATCCCACCCCTCATGTAATTCTGAAAAACGGCTCCCAACATCCAGTCTTAAGGCAGAAGCCCATACCTTCATTGGAATTAGTTCCTGCCACAGAGGTTCGTCCTCGGGGTTCTGGCTCCTTCCTTCCTGCTACCATCTCTCTACCGCCCAGTCTTGAGGTGCAGTGGGGTTCCTGACTGAGCTGCTTTTCCACGGCTAAATGGTGTTTTTTCCACTACACTCACGACAGTTGGAGAGATGACTCCAGGGGCAAAGGGCCTGTCACAGACTCATGAGAACTGGGTTCAGACCCCCCAGGACCCATAGAAAAGTCGAGTCTGGCAGTACAAGCCTGCAATCCCATGTTCTGTGGGGGCGAAGACAGGATGATCTTGGGGATTTGTTATCCAGCTACTCTCATTCAAACTGTGAACTCCAGGCTCAGGGAGAAACCTTGTCCCGAAACGTTAGGTAGAGAGCCATAGAAAAGGAACCCAACACTGACCTCCATTCAACAGGGACACACGCAGGTGAGCAAACCCCCACGCATGTACACACATGCGAGCTGATAGGGCCACGAGTGCAAAGAATGGTAAGACAAACCGTGCGTGGACAATTTGTTTCCGTGTTGTATTAATTAGTTAAGGAAGTTCCCTCTCTGGTGTCACACGCACACACAGTACAGTGAGGAAAAAAACAATCTCGTCGTATCAAAGGACAGAACAATCAGAACTCTGAGAGGAAAATATATAAAAATAGCTGTCGACCCTAAGAATCATAAAAATAATTGTTGGTCCAGGCGGGAACTGGCGACTTAAGAACTATGTAAAACGGCACAGAAAAGGATTGAACTAAGGTATCTGCGGCCATAGGAGTGGGTGGTGAAGAAGCCAACCAGACCTTGTGGGCTACAATGGCACCCTGCCTACAAGTTACACTAGGGCAAAGGTGGCAGAAAGCTGGTGGGGTAGCAACCTATATGTAATTTGACTTAAGGCCCACTTCATGAGATGGAACCCGTGCCCAACACTGTGCATGTGACCAAGAACCTGAGACCAGATAGCCCTGGGAACTAAGGTAAAACCAAATGCTGCTGTTCTCAAAAGAAATACACGAAGCACTAAACAGACTCCTACAGACTTTCTTTATACTCTCACACCCATGCCTTGCTCAGCCATCGTCAGAGAAGCTTCCTCTGGCTGCAGACGGGAATAAATACGGAGACCCACAGCCAGACATCACGCAGAAAGTGAGAGACTTCAGAGCACTCAGGCCTAAATGGGAGGTTTCCATCTAGTCCCTCCCTCAGGGCTCAGTATGCATGTGTGGCTATTGTAGGGTCCTGACCCGGTGATTCAGTACACATGTGTGGAGCCCGGGAATCTGAGATTTCCAGAGTCGGGTACCCTGACAAGTGTGAGTACAGCCATGATCTATAAGAGCATCCATCAGCCTAGGGAATGTGAGGATGCTAACAGCGATAAAAATCACATCCACAGCATAAAACTAACACAGGAAAATGTGTGTGGGTCCAGGCTGGGACAGGGCATAGTGTTTGTGTGCCGGCCCACAGTTTATGTGCTTACAGCAGGTATTCAAATGGACAAGAGGGTAGCATCTCACCTGCAGAGAGCAACAGTGCATGCTGGGGATCTGCAGAGAGCAATAGTGCATGCTGGGGATCTGCAGAGAGCAACAGTGCATGCTGGGAACCTGTAGAGATCTGCAGAGAGCAACAATGCATGCTGGGGATCTACAGAAAGCAACAGTGCATGCTGGGAATCTGCAGAGAGCAACAATGCATGCTGGGGATCTAAAGAAAGCAACAGTGCATGCTGGGGATCTGCAGAGAGCAACAATGCATGCTGGGGATCTACAGAAAGCAACAGTGCATGCTGGGGATCTGCAGAGAGCAACAATGCATGCTGGGGATCTACAGAAAGCAACAGTGCATGCTGGGTATCTGCAGAGAGCAACAGTGCATGCTGGGGACCTACAGAGAGCAACAGTGCATGCTGGGAACCTGCAGAGAGCAACAGTGCATGCTGGGGACCTGTAGAGAGCAACAATGCATGCTGGGGATCTACAGAAAGCAACAGTGCATGCTGGGAACCTGCAGAGAGCAACAGTGCATGCTGGGGACCTGTATAGATCTGCAGAGAGCAACAATGCATGCTGGGAATCTACAGAGAGCAACAGTGCATGCTGGGGACCTGCAGAGAGCAATAGTGCATGCTGGGGACATGCAGAGAGCAACAGTGCATGCTGGGGACCTGTATAGATCTGNATCTACAGAAAGCAACAGTGCATGCTGGGGACCTGCAGAGAGCAATAGTGCATGCTGGGGACATGCAGAGAGCAACAGTGCATGCTGGGAACCTGTAGAGAGCAACAGTCCACGCTGGGGATTTATAGAGAGCAATAGTGCATGCTGGGGACCTGCAGAGAGCAACAATGCATGCTGGGTATCTGCAGAGAGCAACAGTGAATGCTGGGGACCTACAGAGAGCAACAGTGCATGCTGGGGATCTGCAGAGAGCAATAGTGCAGGATGGGGACCTGAAGAGAGCAACAGTGCATGCTGGGGACCTACAGAGAGCAACAGTGCATGCTGAGGACCTACAGAGAACAGGGAAGGCTGGGGACTTTCCAGAAAACAGGGATATTGCTTCCTTGGCCCAGTCGATGCTCCCTGTGCCTGGGGCACAGGACATGAGCTAAGGATGAACAGTGATCACCCCGGGTCTGGGTGTTGTTCGTGGGCAGTACTGGGAGGTAAGGCCACGGATATTCTAAGAAGCAGTCAGATGGTCCCAGCAGTGAGGCGCCAGCCTGCCACGTGCACCCACAAGGCCCTCCCATTACTCCTCCAGGAGAAGGAAGAAAATGTAGGTGCTTGGCAACTTATCTCAATATTTGATTGCCATACTTCAAAATAAGGATATATATATAGAACTAATAAGTTTTAGAAAATTACAACTTTTTGACATCTCCTGACACCATGAACTCTGAAAACCCACATGGCTCTGGGACATATTAATATGCTGCTTGCATAATTTTATTTTAAAAGTGCTTCTTAAAAAAGTTAGTGCTTTTAAAATAAATATCACATTGCAAAAGAAAGTTTTTTTCACACTATTACAAGTCTTGCTTTAGACTTTTTACATTCTTTGCGGTGAGAATAGGTTGTATGTTAATTATATAAAATTTGGAAGATTCATAAAATGAAGGAAAAAAAACCTACAAAGCTACAACCCAGAGAACAATTAATACTTTTTTATATTTCTTTCTCATCTTCTTTTTCCAAAGTAAGTGGTACCTTACCGAATTAATCAGATTTTTTTTTGAAAACTATTAAGACTGCTTTAAATGCACATCACATTTCAACTGTAAAGGAAACCTAAGCATCAGATACGGGCATCAGACCAAGCATTTCCATGGTTTGGCTCACGAGATGCATTCTATTTGCACAAATTTGAAGGAGGCTTAGGGCTGCTCATTTGACCTCTTTGCAAAGACTCTGTGAAGGAGGCCTGTGATCTAGCCACATCGTAGATGGAGAAGCCGAGGTAAAACTACACTACTGGTCAGTCAGAGAAGGAGATGATACCAGAATGCAAGAACACTAGCTTGAGGCTGTGCCTCCAAATAACAAAGTAATCTCTTTTAAAGTAATGGATGGAGGGACACACAAAATCATGCCAAGGGCCCATGGCGCGTGAGAGAGCTCAGTTTTCCTAAAGGCAAAAAAAGAAAATGAGCGTGCAGAGGTACAGAAGCCAAGAGGCTGATGCCGAGAGTGGACAATGCCCATGGGTGGGGCCAGAGCTCCCACGGGCAGGCCCGCTTCAGCCCAGAGTCCCCGCGCAGCCCCAGAAAAAGAAGAGAGTGACAGTGACAGCAATGATTCATGCCTTTCTCATGATCTCTCCTCCTGTCCCAATAAGGCTACCGCAGTTCCACACTTACTATAGGCAAAAACGCAAGGAACAGTCTTCAAAACACATCAGCTACCAGCAGGACTCCCGGAGACAACTGAAAACTCTGAGACCCAGGTGATCCCTTGGACACTGGGCCCTCTAACCAGGGCCCCACTCCTTCTGCTAATCCCTGGGGAATTCTGCACAGCCCTGAGTTGTCCAGGAGCTTGCCTGCTCAGGATAGGCAGAGAGATCCTGCAGACCTAGTGTGGAAACCCAATACAGTGGCCCAGAAATCTTTAGAAAGATGCCATGCAGGGCCGTGGTGCCCTTCACATGACAAGGGTCAAATTCTACTTCATATGACAGAGGACCTTTGTGACGAGTCCTGCCTTGCTCCTGAGTCAAATTCAGGTTTCGGTTCTAATTTAAAAGGAAGTGTTAAGACCTCTTAAGGCTAACCTGAGAAGGAAACATAATTTGAATTTTAGTGCTTAGAGAATCCCTCCCCCTGGCTACACACGCTAACTTGCTTACATTTTAACTAGACGACGCTAAATCTTTTATTATAGACTTATTAAAATTTTAGAAAACTTCCTTTTAGTGACTGAATTGCATCTGACCAGAGATTCCTGGGAGTCTGCAGTACAAACCACCCTTGACAATATGGATAGTGGCTCGCTTGTCCCCTCCCATTGGAATGAACATGGCAGCAAAGAGAGACAGGAAAACACAGAGAATGATTCCACAGTCGCTTGCTTTGGTTTTTTTTTTTTTTTTTGATATCACTATATATTTGGTTACTTTTCTATTCTCTGATAAAACACTATGGCCAAGGTAACTTAAAGAAGGGAGAGTTTATTTGGGCTGATGGTGCTGGGTAGAACCCTTGTTCATCGTAACAGACAGGCACAGCAGCCAATACAGCAGCTCAGAGCACACATCACATCGACAGGCACAGCAGCCACTGAGAGCTCACATCACATCGACAGGCACAGCAGCCAGTACGGCAGCTCAGAGCACACATTGACGGGCACCGCAGCTGATATAATAGCTCAGAGCACCCATCCTCTGCTGTAAGCATGAGGCAGAAAGAGTGATTACTGTGAACGGCGCAAGGTTTTCAAACCTCAAAGCAACACTCCCAGCGACATACTTCTTCCAACAAGGTCACAGCTCCTAGATGCCCCAAACACTGCACCAACTAGGGACCCGCTGTCTGAATACATAATCCTCATTCAAACCACCACTATCAGTGAAGCCCAGCACGTACAAAGCCCAACATACATAGCTTTAGTTAACGGCTCCGTCATCAGATCTCTCAGAGGGCGCTCTCCATTCAGTCCCTCTCTGCCTAAGAGCGCCGTGGAAAGCCTGGACGCCTTGTGGGTATATGATTGGTGCTAATGGGACCCTGGGCTGAGAACAACAGGAACCACACTAGTGTGAAATCATCTAATACATATGAGATTACAAGATGCCGCTCACTTCCAACACCTGAAATTACTTCTCTTGGAATACGTATTAACTTGTCCTTCTTTCTGCTGGACACTGGCCTCTTACAGGCCAGAAAGCTTGCTCCTATCTGTTCCCTTCTGTCTGGGACATAGTCAGGGTTAATCTATGACTCTAGACGGAAGGTTCCAATGTTTCTGAGACACAAATTTGAAAGTGTCTCTTCAGAGCAAGTACGAGTCATTTCCCAGTGTGAAGGAAGAAGGACTCATGGGACACTGTTTATTGTCAAATCTGGAATTACCTAGAAATCTGGCCTCCAGGTACACCTTTGAGGGGTTATGTAGCCTCTGGGTTTACCTAAGATGGACAGGTACCCCCTGTGAGGGGTTATGTAACCTCTGGGTTTACTTATGATGAACAGGTACCCCTGTGAGGGGTTATGTAACCTCTGGGTTTACCTGTGATAGACAGGTACCCCTGTGAGGGTTTATGCAGCCTCTGGGATTACCTATGATGGATAGGTACCCCTGTGAGGGTTTATGCAGCCTCTGGGATTACCTATGATGGATAGGTACCCCTGTGAGGGGTTATGCAGCCTCTGGGATTACCTATGATGGATAGGTACCCTGTGAGGGGTTATGCAGCCTCTGGGATTACCTATGATGGATAGGTACCCCTGTGAGGGGTTATGCAGCCTCTGGGTTTACCTATGACAAACAGATACCCCTGTGAGGGGTTATGCAACTTCTGGACTTATTTATGATAAACTGTCTTGATCAAGTTAATTGATAGGAAGAGACCCATCTACTGTGCAAGGCAGACCACTCCCTGAGCGAGGACCCTGAACTGCAGAAAATGGAGAAAGCGAGCGGAACGCTAGCTCGCATCCCTTGCTCTGTGTTCCTGATGTAGAATACACAGAGAGATGTCACGTGACCACCACAACCGTGCCATTGAACTGTGAGCCATATTAAACCCTTTTTCCCTCAAACTGTTTTAGCCAAAGAATTCTATCAGGGCAACAGATGAAGAAACTAAGACATCCTGCAGGACAAACGGATTGCAATCCCGTGAGTAAATGCTCAGGGCTGTGGCGACAGCATTTCACCCAGTCTGCAGGGACCAAGACAGCCTTGGAAGTGGTACCGTGACCCATCCCGCCTGTCCTCTTGGAGGGTTCTAAACACACATGTGAGACAAACATCTGGGCGGGTCTTCAAGGGTTTCTAGACTACACTAATTAAAGTGACAAGATCCACAGATGTGAATGCCATCATTTCATGAGCTGGGGTCCTGGCTGCATGAAAAGGAGAAAGGGAAGGTTGGAGACTGCTGGAGACCAGCTTCAACAGGGATACCACTGACCAGGGTAGGACCATGGGGATTAGAAAAGTCAGTTAAGAGGACGAAGACTCGAGTGAAAATAATAAAACAGAAACAGGATAGTATAAGTAGGAAATTCTAGTGAATCCTAAAATCAGCCACATTTAATTTTCTATACACTTTTATACCCTAATAAGCAGGGGAAAGAAGACAAAAGACTGCTTTAACATGATACAAAGGACAACTAGAACTGTAATTTGCTTCAATACTTTGAGATGTCAAGTCATTAGCATTCTGTGGTTTAGGCAGTGAACCCCTATAGACCAAGTATCCTGAAGGCAGCCACTCCCAAGGTCAGACCTCCTATTTCAAAAGAAGAAGCAAAAGTGTGCTTGCATATCCTGGCCATTGATCAAGGCAGAGAGGATCTACCTGTATGGGCCATCTTAGTGTTCAAAACACCAAGCAACCACACCCTAGGTCAGAGTGTGTAGCCACACTTCTTGTTAGCAACTTTGAGCAAACTGAAACTCTCTGACCTTCAGACAGGGTGGAATAGGCTCACATTTTTGGGCCTCCACAGAGCAGGCTCTGTAATTAAGAGCATATGTTATTCTTGCAGAGAACCCGAATCCAGTTCCCAGCACTCACTCACAGGGCAGCTCACAGCTATCTGGATCTCCAGCTCCAGGGGAGCTGACAACCTCTTCTGGCCTCCACAGACACCATGTGCATAAATAAAAGGAGACAGTAAACCGAACCCAGTAATTCATCTCTCCCAGCTTCCTGACTGCAGTCTCCATGTGCCCAGCTGCCTCAGCTTCTGCCACCATGCCTATCTGCCATGATGGACTGCGTATCCTCAGACCGAGAGCCAAGATGAACCCTTCCTCTTTGCACTGTTTTCATTTTTTGTAGGATACTTGATTTTATTAGAAAAATAACTGATATGAAGTGTTTTTGGGAAAAAAATAGCATATTCACATTTGACTGTATCAGGTTTGGACAACAGAAAGCTATTTCCCACACGTCTTTAGCAGGGTGATCAGGGTCAGGACCTGGTGCCTGCAGCTGAAACACACTGCATCCCCAGTATACTTGGGCTTGTCCACAGCTCCCGAGCCTTGCTCTGTCCATCTGTGTAGGAAGGAAATAATGTTCTTGCCTTAAGTACACTGTCCTGAAAATCAGAAAAGCCAGGAAATCTCAGAGCCGACTGCCCACTTGGATCAAAACCAAACACTTCCCCCCCGTCTGAACACCTATCTCAGGCCAAGTCTTATAACTAATCCAGAATTAGGATGAGGGCACAGGAAATCCATTGCTTCCAGGAGGCCTGGTTGTTCAATTTTATTTAGATGCTACAAAAATAGACTTTTATTTCAATAATAAAAGTTTATATTTAAAATTGATCAAAGGTTCCAAGAAGTAAAAGAGCTTTGTAAAGAGTTTAGTTAATACACATCATTTGAAGTTATTACCAAGTCCCCAGAACTGGGACACAGCCCCGTGGCAGAGGACTTGCCTAGCATATACAAAGCCATGGATCCAATCCCCAAAACCACAAAAAACAAAACCACTAATAAAAGATTAACCATGTCCTAATAATGCTACTGGGCATATAGCAAGTACAGTGAAAAGCCAAAAGTTCCCAGCTGTCTTTGAAGACTTGCTTTCTTGGCATCAAACCAAAGAACATCTGTGTTGGAAGGGAGAAACAGTCTTCCACGTAGTGTGGGTCACATGTCCAGCTACCCAGTCCGTGGTTCTTGCCCAGTGGCCACCTGATGACCTGAGTGCCCCAGGCATGCATTGGGAACTTGAAGTCTGTGCCTGTGCACTGGTGATGAGCTCATACTTTGTCTCACACAAACTTGAACACTTGGTCCCCAGCTTGTGGCGCTGGTGGAAGGCTGTGGCATCTTTATGAGGAGGAGCCTTGCTGGAGGAGGTGGGGTCATGGGGTAGTCTTTGAGGATTTGTAGCCTGACCCGAGCAGATGAGATGCCATCAGCTAACTTCTGGCTTCTTCCACTGTGCTGGCCCTGCCTGCAGTTAGCCTGCTTCTGATAGCATGCTTGTCCTGCCCACTGGCAGCCTGTGTTTGGAATCACGACCCAAGCAAGCCGTTCCCTCTGTTGCCTTTGTCCATATGTTTTCTCGCAGCAGCAGAAAGGAAATGGCGACGGTGTTAGTTAGGAAGCATTGCAATGCTGGATGTCAGGGGTAGATGCGCCCTGTGAATTCTGTGACAGAGCTGTACATCTCCATCTTTGTAAGTGGCGATTAAAGGGCAGGTGTTCATCTGGGAAGGCCACTTGGACACTCCCCAGAAGTGATCCGGCCGGAATGTCCAAGTATAGAATGCTGCCTGCAGGGCTGGAGTCACAGTTTTTCAGTTCTACGTAAGGGGTGGAGTTAGAGAGCAAACAGTAGCTGCACATTTGGCCATCAGTGGTGAAAATCTGCAGCACTCTACACCCAGCATGGATCTCACACAGTTAGATTGCTGTATTCATCTTTCTCACCACAGAAACCAGATGTAAGCCCCTGTAAGCCTGAAACCATTAGAAATAATCTTTTTCTTTTTAAATTCACTCAAATCTGCTTTGTGTGGATTATCCTCACTGTCTGGACATCAGTGCCAGGAGTCAGATGGCATGTAAATGATTTGTGTTTACAGACCCGGCTGGAGTCTTATAGGACTGCAATGGAAAGTCAGATCTGTGGGTCTGGAACATGCTGTCTGGATTTCAGTGTAGTCCTACTGCGTGCATCCTTAGTAGCTCTGTGATTTAGGTAGGTCAATGAATCATTCTTTTAAGACATCGTTTATGGTGATGATGGTGATGGTGATGATGAAGATGGTGATGATGCCTGTGTTCGTGTAGCACACACATATGGAGGTCAGAATGATGGTGATGGTGATGATGAAGATGGTGACGTTGCCTGTGTTCATGTAGCACACATGTGGAGGTGAGAATGATGGTGATGGTGGTGATGATAGTGATGATGAAGATGGTGACGATGCCTGTGTTCGTGTAGCACACACATGTGGAGGTCAGAATGATGGTGATGGTGGTGATGATAGTGATGATGAAGATGGTGATGATGCCTGTGTTCGTGTAGCACACACGTGTGGAGGTCAGAGGCAGCTTGCAGAAGTTGGTTCTCTCCTTCCACCAGGTGGATTCTGGGAATCAAACTCGGGTCACCAGGCATGCACAACAAACCTCTTTATGTGCTGAGCCACCTCACCAGTAATTTAGCAAAATTAAATTATCAAAATCGTCTAATACTTTCAAATTTCATACTCTTAACTGTACATTTGGGATAAACAAATCCATTCAAGAAGACATGGGAGCAGGTATGGTGGCGCATGCCTTTGATCCCAGCACTCAGGAGGCAGAGGCTGGCAGATCTTGGTGAGTTCGAGGCCAGCCTGGTCTACAGAGTGATCCCCTTTCTCAAAGAAAAGTAATGCTGTGGGGGGGGGCTAGTGAGAGGCTGGCACTTGCAGAGGTTTGGTTTTAGCACCTACATGATGGTTCACAACTGTATGTAACACCAGTTCCAGAAGGTGCTGATGTTGGTCCTCTTTTGGCTTCTACAGACATATCATGCGTGTGGCACACAGATATACATTCAGGCAAAACACTCGTATACACCAAAAAGAATGTATATGTCCAGGCGATGGTAGCACACACTTTTAATCCCAGCACTTGGGAGGTAGAGACAGGTGGATCTCTGTGAGTTCGAAGCCAGC
>JAQHUG010000026.1:12824215-12840468 GCA_028555095.1 Dicrostonyx torquatus
GATGTCATGGTCATTTGTTAGACCAGACACAGAGAAGCAAAAAATCTCCAGGTCCTGAAGGCAAAAGTCCCCAAGCCGGGGAAACCCATAAGCACGTGGGAGCTCGTGACCTGACTTACCACCAAAGCTGCATGGGCCCGAGGATTCTCACTGAAGCAGGCTCACCTCAGAGCCTGTGACTCAAAAGTTTCTTAATAACTCCAAAGTGAAACTCAAGTTAGCATATAGCTCAGTACGAGGACGGTGGCAGGTGAGTCACTGACAGGGTAATTGTTCCCTGGGATCTTGCTGTCACCCTCCTATTTGACTTATCCTTTATAGAAACCATGTTGCTAAAACAAGTCTGCCCCACTGGTTCTGCCACAGAGCCTCTCTCTTGCCTCAGCTGACAGGAATTTCTCTGGCCATCCTAGCTGAAATCACCCGTAACACAGTCAGAGTCCATGTGGGCCCAGGGTATATGGGATAAGATCACAGAGATCATCGGCTATCTTAAAAAAAAATAGCTTGTGCCCCGGGGTAGCAATGAGGGGAGAGGTTCTATATCCAGGACGATGGTCCCTATCGCTTCACCGGCTCCATGTGCCCTCAGGGGTAAGCAGGACCTCAGTGGTCCTACCCTCCCACAGTGCTTCTGGGGCTTGGCTGACTCAATTCATCCTATTTCCCCAAGGTTCCTGTGTGGCAGAGTGCACCCTGGATGAGTTCTTAGCCTCAAGGGCCTGCAAAGAGCAAGACTACCTCTCATGGCAGCCCGCATCGCTCTCTGGGAAAGCCTGCTGCGCACACGCGCTGTGTCTCAGTTGGTTTAGGATGTGGTAGGGTGTATATAGATGAACTTATAATTCCGAGTCAGTTATTATACTGGGATAATGCATGATTTTTTAAAATGTCGCTGATAGTGTTGGGGACCTGACTTACTAGTTAAGAGTACTTGCTTCCCCCCCCCCAGAGGACCCAGGTTCAGTTCTCATCACACATGCATGCACACACATGTGCACGTGCGCACACACACACACACACACACATGCACACACACATAGCCTGCAATTCTAGTTCTAGTAAGGTATCTGACACCCTCTTCTGATCTCTGTGGACGTGAGCTGTGCACAATGGTGCACATATATACGTGTAGGCAAAATGCCCAGACACAAAAAATAAAGAAATCTAAAGAAACATAACCTGAGTATAAAAGAGAAAAGAAATGACTAAAGGCAAAAACAGAGCCATGTTTTGTTTTCCCATGATGGCAGCATGTGTGTGTCTCTGTGTGTGTGTGTGTGCGCACGCGCGCACGTGTATGTGCGTGCGTCTGTGTGTATGTGTGTGTGTGCGTGCATGTGTGTGTGCATGTGTGTGCGTGTGTGCGTCTGTGTGTGTGTGTGGTGGGGGTGTATGCTTATTCATCTATGCATGTGAATGAGTGGGCTCTTATTTGCTATGACACACATGAGGATGTCACAGGACAACCACAGGCGTTGGCCCTCAACTGTCACCTTGCTCGAGGCAAGGCTCTCCATTGCTCACCTGTGTGTACACCAGAGCTGGCCCAGGAGCATCTAGGGAATCTTGTCTCTCCCTCCCTCCTAGTTGTAGCAGAATGCGGTTTACAGATGAGCAGGCTCTGGGGTTTTGAACTCTGGTTTTCACACTTGTACAGCAAGCTCTTGATCCCCTGCGACACCTCACCAGCATGGGGGGGGCAATCCTTCAAACCCTCGACAACTCTGTGCTCCGAAGGCATTCCCCTGCCTTATAGACTCACAAGTGTGTGACGCACACCCCTTGTGAAGCCACATTGTCCTTAACAGCTGTGAGTGCGATGTGGTTCTCCAGCAACCCTAATGCCAGCCTAGATGCCAGTCAGAATTGTTCTATTTCCCAAGCAGATGCCAAGCCTGACTGACACTCCTCTGCCTACCAAAGCTGTGGAGGTGGGCACCCTGCCACTGGGGTTAAAGGCTACTCATGTGCGAAGGGGGAGAGAGGCATCTGTCCAGCCGTCCACAGGCAGCCACCTCCGCTGAGTTCTCACTGGAAGCCCCTCAGCCTCACCTGTGTGTAATGGGTGTGTTTCTTTCAGCTGTCCGCTGTCCACACCGCCTTCCTGTTTGTTTGCTTCCCAGTTAAACCCTGACTTCTTTTTTGATTTGAGGCCCTTCTTTTAAGAGGAGGAATTTAAATCTCAGACTTTATACCTTGTGTGCACTAAAGACATCGGTTTGCTGGGAAGTCATGTCGTGGGCCAAAAAGGTTAAGGCGTAGTCTCCGGGAGGGGAGAGCACTGCCCCAGAGTCACACACCAACAGTTCATAATTAACCCTAAATTAGGGGGTGCACAGGGAGGCTGAGAGGATCCCACGTTAGCATGCTTGATGCCCTTCAACCCACTAAACACTGGCCTGAAAGAGGACTTCCGAGGATCAGAGTCCATTCCTGCGCCAGCAACGCGGGTTACCTAAACATGTACACACCCATTCTGAGGACAAAATAAACGCTAGACAAAACAAACATCAAAACCATCTGAACTCGCACGCGAGGAGCGGAGAAGCTGGTCCTTCACAAGGATTTACTCCCTCATGATCGCCCATGGGAAAGCTAGAAGGATTGGCGTCTTTCAGCAGCTGTGTGGGATAGAGACATCGTGAGGCCGAGAGACCAGCGGGGCAGCACTTAACGTTTCTGCCTTGATTTCTGGGATCGTCTAAGGAACTGTTAATTTCTTTCAGTCAGAATAAGACAGACAAAGGAGCACCGTTCTGCTCCCCAGATTAGAAGATAAAATTGTCTTGTAGCAAATACGCCCATGAGCATTTAAGCTTGGTGAGAAAGTTGGGGATGTATGTATGTATGTATGTGTGTGTATATGTGTACGTGTACACATATATACATGTATATACATATATGTATTGTCTGTATGCATATATGCCTATGTATTTTTCATCTTCCATATTTTAAATTTTTATTGATATAATTTCCTTATTAAAACAGTCACTCACTTCAAGCCTTTATATATAATAATAACGTCAGCCTGTTACTAACTCTCCTGTAATTTAAATTAGTGTTGATTGATAGATAGCCTCCGGCTTCACTCCTGGGTAATTAAAATATTGCCTATCTACTACAAACGAGTCCCAATGGTTATTTTAAAATCCTATCTAATGACGGAGGCCAGCGGTCGATGGAATAAGTGGCATAAACATGAATAAACCATAAGCACTCTCCTAAGGAGAGAAGGAAATATGAATTCCCCGGGGACAGCCACAAGCAAAGGGCCATGACCATTAACTGACTGACACACCTTGGGTTTAACTGGATTACAAGAGGCAGAAGGTCCACTTAAAGATTCAAATGCAAATATTTAGCTTTTTTAAAACGAAGAAATAAAATAAACCGCCATTGTCTTCCAGCCCGAATAGTGAACTGGAAACGATGAGCCATGGCCTTCCAGCCTCCTTGTGAGCCTGTTGAGCCACAGCCTTCCAGCCACGGTGCGAGCCTGTTCGCCGCCCCAGGCTGCCTTTCCTCCATCTTTACTTCCGTGGGGTTCCATATGCTGCAAGTGTAGGGTAATACAAACCCCAGATCACTGGAGGCTGGAATCGTGACATAGTGGATGGAGAAGCCTTGGGCAGAGGTGAGGGGTCACCTTCAATTCTCCACAGTGGGAGTTTCAGATAAAGCCTTAGACAGGTGACAACTCTGAGTGTCTGTAGCAGGGTCAGGCTGTTTGGAACCGGAGCCACGCCGACAGACGTGTTCACGAGTCACTACCCAGCCAATCAGCCTCTCCGACGGCCTTTCTGATGTGGTCACTCATCTCTTAAAACCTCCTGAATACGCCCTAAGACCTACAGCTTGCAACATCCTACCTGCGTAAGAATGTGCGCCCCGAGTCACCAGCCCTACGCCCACAGCTGACCCCACCGGAGATATGAGAGGGCCCCAAGCTCAGAGCAGAGGCAGAGGAGTGGAGAAGGCTCTTTTGCTGTGTCAAAGCTCAGGCTGAGCAGCAAGTCAGAGACTGCTTTTGTGGGCCTGAGGAAGGGCAGATTCGGGGACGACAAAGGACCCTGAGGCCAGAACTCTGCACTGCGCATGCCTACTGCCACACAGTCTGCCTTTGCTAAGATGGCTACTCCCTGCTGCTACGTGGGGCTTCTAAATTCTTAAACTGGGTAAAATGTAGCCCTGTGTGGTTGTACTCAGAGATGCTAGGATTTGTTAAAGCTCCTTTCAGACACTTTCAGAATGATTGCACCAACTTACTTTCTTATCCTCCTCCTCCTCCTCCTCCTCCTCCCCCCCCCCCCCCCCCCCCCCCCCCCCCCCTCCTCCTCCTCCTTATTTTTAAATAGGTCTCATTTACATGGCCCAGAGTAGCCTGGAACTTTCTATGAAGGTAAGGATGAATTTGTAGTCCTCCCAGCTCCGCCTGCCAGGATAGCAAGTGTTTACCACCATGTCTGGTTTTTTGCCATGCCGGGTACCAACCCTAGGGCTTCCTGATTGTCAGATAAGCTTTCTACTATCTGAGCCACAGCCCGATCACTTTTGTAACTGTGAGTGGCGGTGACCTAGTGTCACTGTGATGTGGATAATTTGACAGTAGTCATTGAAACTCATAATCAAACCACACGCCTCTGTGACTGAGGTGGAGTACCTTTGAGGACCCGCCTCCTCTGGGGTCCTGCTATGTGATCGTGATTCCCAGACCACTAGGAAGGACAGAAGCTTGCTCACTAATTTTTACCTCCTCCCCTCCCCTTTTTCAACTGAACATCCATGGTGCCCTCACAGGGCCCTCCTCTTCCTTAAATTTTGTCTGACAGACATTTTATCACAAAATCAGGAACAGTAACTAATTGCTTGGGCAGGTGAGCTTAGGTCCCTAGTGGCCGTACTGGGGGTGGCACCTGCTGACCTAACCCACAGAGCTTTCCTGGTTAGTAAGAAGCCTCAGGGAGGGGACACTCTGGACACTGTCCCTAGATGCTGTGGGGATTAAAGGTCCCAAACAAAATGATCCCTTGATACTTTCTGGGCCAGCGGATGGGGGAGGGGGGCTCTGTAGCCACCCCCTTTGTCTCTAACATTAGTCCCAGAGCTTTAAGTGTTCATTGCCAGGTGTGGGGTCATGCCAGCTTGGGGAGGCCCCTTCCCTGGCCCCTCCTTGTGGGGACTGCACACCCCTTCCCTGGTGATTTCCCAGCTGCCAGATCACTGTTAGTTAATGTGTTCCCTGATCCACCTCCATCTGCAACAACAGAGCCCTGCCTGTGTTTCCTCACAGAGGCAGAGGAGTAGACTCCAATCAAGTGCGTTTCACACCCCAGCAGGGGAATCTCTGAGGCCAGGAACCAAAACAGACCTTTTCTCCTACACAGCTATTTGGCCAGGGCATGGATAGGCTGACTGACACACGCCATCACAGAGCTGCAAGATTAAAACACCAGTGGGACCCCCCCAACCCCCAACCCCTGCAAGAGCGGGCAGAGTTTGGAACACAGACCGTACTAACAGCTAGTTAGACTATGCAGTGACGGGAAATGGCTTCATCCGCGTTGGCGATGCAAGGCCTGCCACCCTGGAACCCACTGTGTCAGTCTCTCACAGAACCAAGCACATTCATACCCCACAGCCCAGCAAGCGTGTACCCTGGCATCTGCACAATGGAGTTGAAGATGCACCCACCCAAAAATCTGTTCAAGCTTATAGCAGCTTTCGCCAAACTACAAACTCAGAGCCAGCCAGGACGCCCTTTCTTCCCTGAATGAGTAGACTCACCATGGAACATCTAGAGAATGGAAGATCATTCGGAGATAAGAAGTAAGCTGTCAGACACCAAAATGACATCAGGGAACTTTAGACACATGCTGCTAACTGGAATGAACCAGTCTGAGGAGGCCAATGCTGTGTGAGGCCAGTCGGATGGCTCTCTGGACAAGCAAGACCATGGAGGCTGAGGTGGCCAGTGGGAGAGAGGGTGAGAGGGTAGACCTCAGGGGATCTCCAGCCAAGGCCATCAGCTGGGCCGAATGATCCCTCAGTGCCGCAACCTGGCACCCACGCACTTGACAAAACAGGAATGCACAGCGCAAAGATGACAGAATTGCCAGGCGCTAAGAACGGCAGAGCTACTGAAGACAGGGGCCAGACATGGGAAGCAGCTTTCTGAGAACGTATCCTTCGATGCTTTTGTAAAGTTACAGTTTGTCTAAAACTATAAGGTCCATGGCCTGCAAGATGGATCAGAGTGTAAAAGTGCTTGACACAAATGCCCGGTGACCTGAGTCCTGACACCATGTATAAATGTCAGGTGTGGCCAACATCTGTAACCCTAGCATACTCATAGGTGAGCCAGGAGGCAGAAATGGGAGAAGTATCTGGATGCTTGCAGGCCAGATAGCCTGAAGTACTCAGCAAGACCCTGCCTCAACCAGGACCAGTTCCCAAAAGTTGTTTCATGATCACCCCCAAAGCATGCTACGGCATGTGTGCATCTGGATTCACAAATGCACACATATACATCACACACACAGTCATAGCTAAAAGATAAAACACGAGGCAAATTCCACAAAAACAGGCACACAGTCTAGGCATAATAGTGCACGCCTTTAATCCTAGTGTGTTCAGGAAGCAGAGGCAGGCTCTTCTGTAAGTTCGAGGCCAGCCTGGACTACACAGTGAGGTCCGGGGTAGCCAAGGCTACATAGAGATGCCCTGTCACAAAGCAAAATGGGGTACCCAGGAGTGGGCATACACCATTGAGGGATCAGAACGAATGGCATCCTTCGTAAGCATTTAGTTACTAAAAACTATGTCCAGGTTGTACATCCATTATGCCGAGAAATATGTCCAACCCCGCTGGGGGCAGTAATGTTTCTGGGGGGGCTCTCCTGCCATCAAGCATTGACCCGGTGAGCACGTTTTATTGGCAAACAGATATTTGAATGACTTAGAATCTCACCAATAGATGTCCCATTAAATAAAATGTCCCCAACCTCACCTTCAGTAGGATAGACCCAACAGACGCAAGGAGACAGATGGCTAGACCCACCACCTAGTCACAAGAATTCGATATTCATTTTGTAACTCAAGCTCAAATCCTTAACATTAACACAATGTGTCCTGGAGTGATATCACAGGCCTGTGATCACAGCTACACAGAGGCAAAGGCCAAAGGGCCCCATGAGGGTTCCATGCACCAACCAACCAGGATTAGGAGTAATTCAAGGTCAGTCTGGTAACTTATGAAGCCTTTGTCTCAAATTAAAAACACATGAAGGGCTAGGGCCGCATCACAGGGGCACAGCAGTGCCGGACAAATACCAGAGTTTGGGTTCAATCCCCAGAACCCCCGTAACAATAACTCAGTGTTGAGAAGACATCTGTGTTGTTTCACGCAAGAGATGCCAAAGGCCACCTGGGCCCACACAGTGGAGAAGAGCGGGCACCTGTGGAGGCTGGCACAGGAGGCTTGTGGTCTGAGAACAGCAGAGCGTTCCTCAGGGGGTGGAGGAAGCTGTGAGCTCCCGCCTCTCCCCACCCCCATTCTTTTTTCTTTTCTTTTCTTTTCTTTTCTTTTCTTTTCTACCTTTTGACTGTAAGATGTGAGTGGCAGATCTTATGTGAAAAGTCTCAATTCAGCACGAAGATCAAATCCACTGAGCAGATCAAACCAGATCTCTCGACGGAGAACAATACGTAATGAGAAGTTGTTTTTACCAAGCAGACAAGCTTCTCCTCCAGTGACAAGGCCACAATGAGCCACCCTCCTGCCTGTGACAGATATGAGGCTGCCAACAGGCAGGGGACACCCAGTTGGGATCCATATCAGCAGGGCAGGTCCCTACTCTTCTGCGTGGGGAGTGTGTGCACACTCGTTTGACCCTCTGCCTACTCCTAGGATTCGCTCCTACTCAGCCCAGCAGTACCCTCTTCTAGGAAGAACAGGGAACGCCGGCAGCCACTCCGCACAGCCTCTGCCAGCTGCTGCCACGGTCAACCGTGGGCACTTAGCTCAATGGGTTCGACGTTGGTGTTTTCTAGTTTTCCTTTCGTCTGTGGCTGTCTAGAGCTGAAGAGGAACAGAGAACTCTGAGAAGATGTTTGTCCATCGGAGTGCATCTGAAGGGAAAGAGAGGAGCTGCACTAAAGTAGAGGATTATGGAAGGCCAGGTACCCAGACCAGCACTTATCACAGCGCCTCGTGGGACAGTTACAGGAATCCTGTCAAACCACTCTTTTTTTCTTTTATTTTCATAATAGAAAAGAGTCGCAAACACGAAATTGTGTGTGATGTTTCAAAGCTGATGTGGGAGTCCCTTCTGTGTGCTATGATTACCATTTTTGAATAAAGAAACTGCCTTGGGGGCTGGAGAGATGGCTCAGAGGTTAAGAGCACTGGCTGCTCTTCCAGAGGTTCAGAGTTCAATTCCCAGCAACCACATGATGGCTCACAACCATCTGTAATGAGGTCTGGTGCCCTCTTCTGGCCTGCAGACATACACACAGACAGAATATTGTATACATAATAAATAAATATTAAAAAAAAAAAGAAACTGCCTTGGCCTGTTGATAGGGCAGAACTCAGGCAGGCAGGGAAGACAGAACGGAATGCTGGGAGGAAGAAGAGTGGAGTCAGGGATGCCATGGATCCACTGCCACCAGAGATAGATGTGCTGAAACTTTGCTGGTAGGCCACAACCTTGTGGTAATATACAGATTAATAGAAATGGGTTAAATTAATATGTAAGAGTTAGCCAATAAGAAGCTAGAGCTAATGGGCCAAGCAGTGATTTAATTAATACAGTTTCTGTGTGACTATTTTGGTTCTGGGAGGCCAGGACGACAAGTGGCCTCCTCCTTCTCCAACACAAAGCAAGTCAGAAACAGGCTTAGGGTGCATAGTTCAGTACCACAGCCCAGTGTCTGGCTCACAATTATATTGTAGTGTTCCAGAATCCCCCTTACGTGTGAACTCACATGCACTCATCTACACATCCACACCCTTGCACACTCAACAGACACACACTCATGCACACTCATGAGCTCATGTGCCCATTCAGTCACACACATGTTCACACACATACATATGTCCATGCTCACACGTATGCTCACTCACTGTAACCACACGTGACTATTTTCCCATTTAACAGGTGTGACTTCACCCTGTACAATAAGCCTGTGGTCACTGCTGCCAGCTGGATGCCACCCCGCTCCAGAGGGCAGGCCTTGGGAGAAGGGCAACTGATCACCGAGTCTCAAAAATAATTGGGAGAAACTTTCTTGAAAGAGGAACTTCTAGAGCTAGGGGGAGCTAATGAATAAACATGAACTACCTATTGTTTGCGCAGTGCATGCAATCCTATAATAGACAAGAATTAAAATCATATAGATACTCTCTTATAAAGGAAAACCTTATGTGACACGGCTTATTTTAGAACTCTGTCACAACAGGGCTGTCATTTTCACGTCAAAAGGGAGTTCATTTCTTCTGCGCTGTCCCACTCTTCCCAGCTATTGTTCCCAAGATCGCTAAGAACCGAGAGTGACTTTCTGGGGGTGGTTCTGAGGAGACAGAAGCGAGCACCCCTCTGGAAGAGCCTGCTGGCACCCTCGTCTTGCCCTTTCGACTCTCTGTTTTCTCTCTTCCTGGGGACTTTCTGCATGGCCTCTCTTGTCCTTCCTGTGCCCACAACACCATCAGCCATGAGCACTTCATGGCTGTTGAAGATGCTCCCAGCTGCCCCAGTACCCAACAGAGGTGACACTGGCAGCCAAAGCCCTCAGAGTCCATCACTGAGGGAAGTCAGGGCAGGAGCCTGGCAGCAGGAACCTGGAGGCAGGAACCTGGAGGCAGGGGTCTGAAGGCAGGGGTCTGGAGGCAGGGGTCTGGAGGCAGGGGTCCGGAAGCAGGGGTCTGGAGGCAGGAGCCTGGAGGCAGGAAGCTGGAGGCAGGGGTCTGAAGGCAGGAGCCTGGTGGCAGGAACCTGGAGGCTGGAGGCAGGGGTCTGGAGGCAGGAGCCTGGCAGCAGGAACCTGGAGGCAGGGGTCTGGAGGCAGGAAGCTGGAGGCAGGGGTCTGAAGGCAGGGGTCTGGAGGCAGGAACTGAAGCAAGTAGAAGGTCACTACTCACACTGCATAATTTTATGTCAACTTGACACAAGCTAGAGTCATCTGAGAGGAGGGAACGGCCATTAAGAAAATGGCTTCCGTAAACTCAGGTTGTTTGCAAACCTGAAGGGCATTTTCTTAATGAGTGGTTGATGAGGTGGGGCCCAGCCCATTGTGGGTGGGGCCATCCCTGGGCAAGTTGTCCTGGATTCTATAAGGAAGCAGGCGGAGGAAGTTGTGGGGGGCAAGCCAGTAAGCAGCCTCCCTCCATGGCCTCTGCATCAGCTCCTGCCTCCAGGTTCCTGCCCTGCTTGAGGTCCTGTCCTGGCTTCCTTCATTGCTGAATAGATGTGGAAGTGTAAGCAGAAAAACCCCTTCCCCCCCCAGCTTGCTTTTTGGCCATGGTGTTTCATCTCCGCAATAACAGCCATAACTAAGACACTGCTTACTGATGTGACCCTCGTGGCTTTGCTCCACTTGCTTTCCTGTACCACCCAGTGGTGTAGGAGAGTTCTTCTCTATTTTATGTGTTTTCATTGGTTAAAAAAAGACTCTGCCTGGCCTATAAGATAGGACATAGCCCTTAGGTGGGCAGAGTAGACAGAACGGAAGGCTGTGAGAGAGAAGGAAGTGTATGAGCCGCCATGAAGCCGCCAGGGTCAGACATGCTGAATGATCCCCGGTAAGATCACCACCTCGTGGTGACACACAGACTTTTATAATGGGTTAGTTTTAGATGTGAGAGCTAGCCAAGAAAAGGCTCGTGGGCCAGACAGAGTTTAAATGAATACAGTTCTCGTGTGGTTATTTCAGGTACAAGCAACCTGCGGCTGAGCAGGCTGGCGGCTGGGGGCTGGGAGCCGGGTGCCGGGAAAACGGCCCCACTTCTCGGTGGTGGGACACAGCCGTCCTCCTAATTACAACAACCCAGGACCACCTGCCTGTGGTACCACTCAGTGATCTGGGCTCTCCCACCTCAGCCACACTGGAGAAGATGCCTCACCGGCTTGCCTGCAGGCCAATCTGATGGAGGTCTTTCCTCCTCTGAGGTTCCTCATCCCGGGGAACTTCAGCTTGTGTCAAGGCCAAAACCTGAGGAGGACAGACAGCACCCTGTCTCATCCGTCATTTCTTGGGGGATCTGAAGACGCACGCTCCTTAATCTACCACTTGTTCCGTGTAAACCAATGCATGTGTTTAGTAATGAAGAGCTCGCCCTTGATTTCCACAAAAAACACCATCCCCAAACACCCCAGAAAAGGTGGCCAAAAGCTTTCCCTTTAATTCCTCATTTTGCAAGCCAGGACCTGGCCAAGCATTCTCCTCCGATGACAGCGGTAATCCCACGTCTTCTCTGTGTTGTTTAGCCTCAAGATTATTTACTCCAGATTTCACAATCTTCTGTAATAATCACTCACTTTGATGGCAAGCAGATTTTTAATATGACTCAGCTTAAGATTATTATATCGTGAACATTTTAGCCAATGGCCAAAGCAGTTTATACCTAGATTTAAAATGAAAGGAAGCCATCTTGAAATTAAAATGAAACAAACCCACAGGACTTTTACACCCCATGTGCATCTTGCATCTTGTTCCTATTAGCAGTGAGCAGAATTGTGCATGTGAAGGACCATGGATGATGTGCTTGTGTGTGTGTGTGTGTGTGTGTGTGTGTGTGTGTGTGTGTGTGTGTGTGCATATAGGTTTAGGGGTGATGCTGAATGTGTGTATATGTGTATGTGTATGCATGTTTCTCTGTGTATGTCTCTTTGTATGTGTGTATGTGTGTGCGTGTAAGTTTAGAGGTGATGGTGAGTGTGTGTGTGTACATATAGGTTTAGGGGTAATGCTGAATGTGTGTATATGTGTATGTGTATGCATGTCTCTCTGTGTGTATGTCTCTTTGTATGTGTGTGTGCACGCGTGTAAGTTTAGGGGTGATGGTGTGTGTGTGTGTGCTATTTCCTCTTCACTGTCTGATAGAGCAGTTAGTCGTTCTGAAAACACTGCAAACAAGGCGGGATGATGCAGTTGGAAAACTCAGGTCACATTCCTCCACTGGGCAAAGCTGATGCAGCTGGTCATCTTGTCCCTTCCCATCCTGTAAGAATGCTTACTGGACTTGCGCAGACACCAGGTTCCCCTCCAGGGCATGGAGAAGACGAGACAGTGTGTGACATTTTTCACAAAGCTGTTCAGATAGAAGAGCAACAGGGAACAAAGGAAGCTTCCAGTTACGCTTGCCTCCTCGGGTTGGTGAGAAATGAATGGAAAGGAAGCCTGAAATTCCATCTTCGTGAGTGCAAGCTGGAACAGAGGCACGGGAGGAAGTGTGCAAACACGGAGGTCTGTGGTAGCAGGCCTTCTTGGATCTTCCGTCCCTGAACCGTGACACCGAGATTTATTATTCATTAGGAATACTCAGCCTTACCTTAGACTTGTTTCTAACTAGCATTCATAAAAACTTGAATTAGTCCGTTTCTGTTCATCCACGTGCTGCCCCAAGGTTTGTTTGCCTCATCTAAGTACCATTCATCCTGCTTTCCTGCTTCCTCTGTCTGTCCGTCTGGCCTAGCTGGCTCCCCTTTTCTCTCTACCAACCAGCCCTGCCTATCCCTCTTCTGCCCTGCTACTGGCTGTTTGGCTTTTTATTAGACCAATCAGGTACCCTAGGCAGGCAAGGTGAAACAGCAACGCATCTCTACGTAGTTAAACAAATGCAGCATAAACAAATGCAACACATCTCTCCGTAGTTGAGCAATTATCCTGCAGCACAAACAGATGCAGTACATTTTACACAGTGAAGCAAATATTATATTTCAGACAGAGGCCCTCAGTTCTGACATCAGTCCTGTAACGTCCATACATGCTGGGACATGGCTAATGTGGTCGCTCCCAGACTCACAAGAAGACAGAATCCAGACATGATTCTCCCAAGCCTGCAACCGCTGAACAAAAACGTTCAAAGAACATCTCACCTCTGCTGGGTAAAGGAAGAGTACGGCTGGAAGCAAAGACCATACAATTCCCATAAACATCAAACTGCCTCACTTACCCCCCACCCTCAAAAAAGGAAACTTTCACGGGAAACACAGTGATGACTCTAACCCCTGGAGTTCAGTTTAAAGCAACCGCATAGTTGTAACACGAGGGCTGGATTGTTGGGGTTTCTGTCCCGCCCAGTACCCCACAGCTGGCAAGCCCCAAAGAAAATCACACAGAGAGTCTGCATTAGGTTATAAACTGATTAACCCATTAGCTCAGTCTTCTTACTAGCTCTTGTAACTTATATTAACCCATTGTTCTTATCTATGTCAGCCACATGGCCGGTACCTTTTCTCAGCGGGGCAGCTTACATCCTGCTTCTTAGATGGACTGTGAAGGAATGCCAAGGGAGCTTCCTGCTTTCCAGAATACTCCTGTTCTCACCTCTACTTCCTGTCTGGTTTTCCCGCCTATACTTCCTGCCTGGCCAATCAGCATTTATTTAAAACATGATTGACAGAATACAGACAATTCTCCCACACCACATAGTAAGAGGTGTCTAATCTGAGGGAGGATGTAAGGACCCTGACAAAAACTAAAGATAGTGGGGTGCAGTGGGACCCACCGTTGGTCCCTGCTCTCAGGAGACAGAGGCAGGCAAATCTCTGAGTATTGTATGCCAGCCTGGTCTCCAGAGGCAGTTCTAGGCTAGCCAGGGCCACACGGTAAGACCCTGTCTCAAAAATAAATAAAGAAATGAATGAATTGATAAATAGGTAGGAACTGAAGACAACAGACTCATCAGAAACGCTAGCCATTCTGATTAAAATTTTGGCCAAACAGTGTTAAAATTACCCACTCACTGGAGTGCCCTGGACAGCTGGGCACAGCCCCTGTGAGATTCAGAGCAAGGCCAGGGGAAGAAAATGACAAGACTAAGAGCAGAGCCCAGCAAAGCCAGGACGCTGTGACCCTGACTGTCCTCTCTGCCTCCCTGGAGTGTCATGGCCCTCCCACTTCTGGTATAAAGTCTGCAGGCAAACTCGCTCTGTGTGTGAGCTTTCTAAGCCGACTGGAAAACAGAGATCAGAGACAATTCTCTCTAAACTTTTCAGGAGAGTTTGTCAGGTTCCGTTGTGCCGCTCACTGGACGTACATGTCCCCGTCTCGCCTACAAAGCAAATGCCACTGATGTTATCACTCCGGGAGACTTCCTCGGAGAGCCACAGGAACGAACGCAAGCCCTTTCTGCTTTGGTTGGCCCAGGACACGGGATTTCCTGTGTTCTAATCCACCAGGCTAGCTGGGCCCAACCCCTCAGGAAGGCTGTGCCACACATGTCCAAGCGTGGTGTCACAGGTTTCCCCAGTCTCGGTTCTCTTTGCTAAGTACTGCACGCTCAGTCTTCAGTCACCTAGAGAAGCTGACGGTGATTTTAATTTTAGACGGAGACAATGAAACCAACAAATTCAGCAATCCCTGAACCCTTTCTCTGCTTTCTCTGCTCCAGAGTCTGCAACACGTCCTAACTCTCTTCTCACCCCAAGGACGATGAACCGACAGATGCCACACAGAGGAAAACATCCTGAAAGCAGGCCCGAGTAGCTGCTTTGTTGGGCGTCTGTTTTCTTGAGATGAGCAAGGCCATGTGTGACTAGCTGAGCCAGGAGACACCGCCCTCCCCCCACCCCAAGAAATATCTCTCAGGCTGTTCCTGCTTTCATTCTTGTGAACACACGTTAAAGATAAATCTTGCCCCGGAATGTTAAATTTCCCCCGTGAGGATATTTCAGCCTCTACTTGCATAACAGCAAGACCTCTGGCTCCTCCTTGCTCGGCAAACGTGCTCAGAACGAGGAGAAAGAGCTTCAGAACACCAAGCTAAGGACCGTTTTCAAAGCGAATGCACCCATGAAATCCCAAGCTTGGAGGTGTCACTCTGTAGAGCCCCAGACAGATGCTAGATAATGAGGATTCAGATTTCCTTTTTGGTCTTTGTCAGGGTCTAAAAGATGCGTAAGCCATGCTCCATCTTCTTATAATGACCTCCGTTATGACACGTCACCCTGGGGACCATCATCTTGCTCCTACCTTGGCTGTAAACTATAAAAGTGTGGGGAAATCAGGAGGCTCTACGTAGTCAAGAGAGGGGTACGTAGTCAGGCCCGCGCTGGACGGAAGAAGATGGCAAGCTGGGACTGCGAGTGGTGATGCAGAAGGCCCCTCTGGCCTCAAAAGAACGTGCACAGGAAAGGCCATTGAGCACGGTAGGGGACACCGAGCTTCTTCCCAAGCCTGCTGATGATAGTGACAGGCCCACTGAGTGATAAGGCCTGGAAACCTGAAGCCCCACACCACTGATTTCAGTGGAGGTCCCAGAGTTAAGGAAGCAACTAGTTCATGGTGAGACGCCAATGAAGGCACAGCCTGGGGCCTGTGTGATGTCTCCCGGCACTACCCAGGAAGCAGTCAGGAAAATGTCCCAACGCTGGAGCTTGTGCTGCCATTTAAAATCCGTTTAGAGAGAACTGTCCAGCCTGAGAAGACACCAGGGAGACCTCAGGCTCTCATGGCTCCCAGAGCTTGGACCAGAAGCTGGCGCAGAATCTCCACGCCTGGGCCCTGCCATGGTTATCATCAGTTCTGACCGTAGGTACTCATTTCAGCACGCAGCTCTCCGGCCTAGATTCCACAGGTGAAGACCTGGGTGCTTCTTGGATTTTTCTGTGACGTTCTCCATATTATTGTTGCTGTATTACTGAATTTTAGTGAATACAGAGAGAGAAAATTGTGCGTATGTGTGAGAATCCATGTGAGGCTTTGGTATCTACGTGTTCTGCAGTGGGTTAGGTTAGCTCCTCAAGTGTGTAGACTTTCCTTACAGAGGAACTAGAACAGTGAAGGGGACCAGCATGGCTTTGTCTAGCCTGTCAACATCTCCACTGCACACCACAGTCTCCCTGCTGGGCTAGAACACAGAGAACCACTCACTCCTGCCTGGCTGTAACTTAGCATCCATGACCAGCCTCTCCCCTCCCCTGCCTCCTCTTCCCTCCCCTCCACTTCCTCTCCCCTCCCTTCCCCTCCCTCATCTCCCCTCCCTCCATCTCCTCTCCCCTCCTCTCCCCTTCCCTCCACTTCCTCTCCCT
>JAQHUG010000026.1:12841072-12851312 GCA_028555095.1 Dicrostonyx torquatus
CTCCTCTTCCCTCCCCTCCCTCCTCTCCCCTCCCTTCCCTCCTCTCCTCTGTCCCCATTCCGGCAACAGCCATTTCACTTTCAGCTTCCGTGAGATCGCCACTCTAAGGGTGTGATTATGAGGTACTGTCTTTCTGTGGCTGACCCGTTGCATCCACCCATGCTGGAGCAAATGAGGGGTCCTGTTCTCTCCACGGCAGCATGGTATTCCATAGTGCATGTGTGACATGCTTGCTGCACCCATCCGTCTGCTGGGGAAAACTCGAGTCTCTCTTTCTTGTCGGTCCCACGACCATTTGTATTGCTAGGATGGAAACACCCTGACTGAAGAGCAGCTTCAAGGGCAGAAGGGCTTGAAGGCCGACAGCATCAGGTCACAGGCCCTCACTGTGGGGAAGTCGAGGCAAGAGCGCAAAGCAATCAGTCACAGATAAGAGCAAAGAGAGACGAGATGGATATATGGTGACCCCTCAGCTCTCTCTGCCCATTCTGACCCAGTTCGGAATCACAGGAATGCAGAGTTGCAGGTGTACCCCCTTTTCAACTTTTGAGGGCCCCTCCTCGGTTTCCTAGGACAGCTGAATTAGTTTATATCTCCGTGTCCCTGTCCAGGGCACCAGTCCCCTCCTCCTCCATCTTGTCAACATTTGCTTGACTTCGTCTCTGTCGCTCAGAAGGGAGGGCCGTGTTCTGGAATGCTCTGGTTTGGAGACCTGGTAAATGCTCAGCACACGGATTTGTCTTCAGCAAGGCCCTGTGAGATGACTCCTACACAGAAGTCATCGTGTCCCCGCTCTACCCCATCCTCGATAAGGGACCAGACGCTTAGGACCCACCCTTCCCCAAGAGCAAACACGGTGACGTTCTCAGCTCCCTTCCTCTGCCTTCCTGGGAAGGCCTCAGTTTCCCCGACATGATGTCTAACCAGGAGCTATTCTTTAGCTTCCCTCTATAAGTGAAAACATTGTTTTAAAAAGTTAAATGCCAAGAAACTATAAAGATCGGTGTGGGGGGGGAGGGCTGATGGACAGATGGATAGGAGGGATGTAAGGGAAACACTTGGTTAAAGCAATGACTCACACTTGTACGCGAGAGCCCTCGCATTTTCTTCCAAACCCGTGTTAAAAAAACGTTGACAGCTGCCTCAGGAATGCGCTTCAAATTCCCTCCCAATACTGTAATTTCCCTGACTTTCTATAATTCTTCTGCCTTCATCTGTGTTTTGCTTTCTCGATTCCTATGCTAAATAAGACAGGTCACCATGTCATGGGTGGAGTCCTTAGCCCTCAGGAGAGAACCATGATCAGCAGAGAGGTCTCTTGGGCAAAGCACAGCCAGCAGCTATCCCTCTCGCTGGACCTGGAAAGCCCAGCCTGGTGCGGTGAGGAGGGAGGCTGAATGGGAAAGGACCCGGGGTGGGGCTGTCCCGGTGAGAGGTGAGCCCCAGGTCAGGAGAGGTATGCCAGGCTGTGGGAGGACACAGCGCAGGCGGAGACTGACAGGGGAGTGGGCTGAGGCTGTGCAGCAGGACCAGCCCTTCCCCTCAGGAGCCAGTCACAAAGTGAGGCTGGTGCCTGGAGAAGGCAGCCTGGGAAACCTGAGGTGAGCCCGGGTCATGGAGCAGCATTAGTGGGTGAAGGACTCAGAACTGTCCCGGACAGCAGGAGTGCAGCCAAGATGAGAGCAAAGTCATCCCAGGGGCTGGGATGCTTGCCCATGCCGCTTGGGGCACGCTTGAGAGCTTCAGGGTGTATCTTACGGTCACCTTTGCATTCTGAGGGTCCTGAGGAGCTGGGACAGGGTTCAAACCACCACCATCAGTTCCTGGGGAGAAAGGGTGATTTGAAGATGAGAGACAGAACCCTAGGAGCAGCCAGGTGGAAGCTGGTGCTTCAAGTCTATGCCCCTGTTTCCACGAATGGGCTCATGCTGATTTCTACCTACAGTGTATATAGCATCGTGTGTGTGTGTGTGTGTGTGAGAGAGAGAGAGAGAGACAGAGACAGAGAGAGACAGAGACAGAGACAGACAGAGAAAGATCATGAGAGGCACCAAGTGCCCCCCTTGTTCTCTCCCTGTGCCCAGCAGACCTGCTCCAGGTGAATGATCCTGGCTTTATGTGGTTTCTATGGAGCTGGGTGCTAGTGGTATGGGAGGACTTATTTAAACACTCCACTTTTTCTTTCTTTTATTTAGTTAATTTTTATTTATTTATTGGTTTTTCCACAGCAGGGTTTTGTAGTGGCATTGCAATTGTATTTTAATAAAGACTGCCTGAAGATCTGAGAGTAAAACAGTCCCACTGGTCAGCCTTACAGATCAGGCAGTGGTGACACACACCTTTAATCCCAGTAGCCACCCTCGTTGTCATAGAAACCGGGCAGTGCATGCCTTTAATCCCAGCACTAGAGAGGATTATAAAATGGGAGGAAACAGCTCTCAACACACAATTTCCTTCTCAGACTCCAGGAGGCAGGATTACCATTTCAGACTGAGGTCAAGGTAAGAGCCAGTGTCTGGCTGTTTTGCTTTTCGGATCTTCATGTTGAACCCCAATATCTGATCTTGAGTTTTTATTCATCGTGCATCAGGGTTTTGCCACCTCGTGGCCCTAGCTGTCCTGAAACTCACAGTGCAGACTAGGGTGGCTTTGAACTCACAGATGCACCAGCCTCAGCCTCCCACAGGCTGGAATTAAAGACACGTGCTACCGCTACCAGGCCAGGTTTTCACTAATTTCTTTAAACAAGGGCTGTGAAACAAGGGCTCAGAACCAGCAAGAGAGGGATTGGGGAATGGTATGTCACCATACTGGTAGCGATGCTGGATCCTGCCTAGTCTGTGCACAGGGCAGACCCAGGGTCTAGTCTCTCAGAGGTTAAAGTCTTCATCTGAAAAACATGCACACCTTCTTAGACCAAAATGGAGGGGGGAGGGCCTTGGGCTTCCCACAGGGCAGGGTATCCTGCCCCATCTTAAGGAAGCAGGGGGAGGGTGGTGGGTTAGTGGGGGAGCGGGAGGGCCTGGGACAAGGGGAGTAAATGTAAATTTTTCTTTTAACAATAAAAAAAGTAAAAAAAAAACAAAAAAAGAATATAAACAATAAAAAAAATGGGTCATTTCACGTCCCCGAGACTTCTTCCTATGGGCCTTGCACAGAAGCACACATCTCCAGCCTGTGCCGGCCTCAGCCAGTGTCATGCCTGGCTGTGTCAGCTCTCTGCCTCTTCTACCTCCCTTCCTCCCTCGTCTGTTTCTTAAGGTCAGGGTTGACGGCCAGACAGAGATGGATCACAGGCCTGCCTCCCAAGCTTCCAGGAACAGCCGGGGCTCTGGCACCACACTGCTCTGAACCCTTCCTGAGTTCACCTTCCCAGATGAGTGGACCTCTCCATCTTGAACACGTTCAGCTGGCCTCGGGACTCTGTGATTAGATGAAAAGGAAATTTCATGATCTGTTGACTGCAGCCAGGGTCGTTGTGAAATGCTGGCGTTCCATCTGCCTGTCCTTTTTCCAAGGCAACACCCTCTCGGGGTCTGATGGAGCCCCCGAGTCTCGCCCTCTCTCTGACCATCTCAGTCTTGTGCATCGGCTGAAAACGTGACATTAATTCATCGGGAGACCCACTGGGGAGGAAGACAGACAAGCCCCCCTGTGCTGATGTCTTCTTGATCTCGTTAGGGTCAGAGGAAAGACAGGAGACAGTGGTTTCTAGGGTCACATGATCATCCCTCCAGTGCCCTGCTCAGACCTTTCAGATTCATGTGTTTCTCTGACTGATCACAGGGCTTCTCCCTCCATCATGCACTCCTCACAAAAGACCCCTCCCCTGTAGATGTGTTTGCTGTCAGTAGGAGCTCAGATTTTTCTTCTCTTTGGGAAGCATCACTGAGCACGGAGATGTGACCAGCAGTCATATGTATTGTTTAGGGTTTCAGCAGCTACTTTTGGATTGGTTTTTTTAGAGGGGGGAGGGGCTTAAATCATTCTCATTGGGGCTGAAGAGATGGCTGAATGGTCAAGATCACGTACTGCTCTTCCATAGGATCTGAGTTCTGCTCCCAGCACCGTATCAGGCAGCTTACAACCCCCTGTAACGCCACTGCTGGGTCCTATTACTCTGGACCATGTCCCCCATGGGCACCTGCATTCGTGTGCACATTATCTACATACATATCTACATACATACACATAATTCAAAATGATAGAAAGATCCAGAGCGCCATGGAGCACACCTTTAACCACAGCACTCGGGAGGCAGACACAGGCAGATCTCTGTGAGTTCTTGGCCAGCCTGGTCTACATAGTGAGTTCCAGGGCAGCCAGAGGACACAGAGAAACCCTGTCTCCAAAAAGAAGGAAAGAAGGAGGGAAGAAAGAAAGAAAGGAAGAACAAAAGAAAGAAAATAAATAAATCCTAAAATTTTTTTCTTCTCATCAACACACACTCATTACTGGGTTGAGGGTCCCAGTTCATTGTGCCAGATTACAGCTTCCACTAGCCATCCACGCAGGGCCAGTCACTCCCAAGGCAAAACCAAGGCCACTGAGCACAGAGGCCGGTAAATCACGTGTTAGGGAAAACCAACCCAACAGCACGGAGCATGTTCTATAATAGCAGCCAGGTTTCTGTTTCAGGAGGAGCCTGTTGGTAAACACAATAGATAACTTTTGTTACAATCTTCCTTGTGCTTTGTGGCTGAGCCGTTCTGGTTGGTCAGGGGCTGTTCTTTCCCCAGGAGAATACTAAACAGATAGTGTTTGGTTTGGTCACCTCATTCTAACCAGCACCCGGCATCTAACCTCTTAGAGAAGCACCAAGCCGTGAGGTTTCCGCCAGGGTCGGGGCTTCTAGTCTATTTTGGGATAGAGAGTTTGTTCTCTTGACTGCCTCCCAGATGGAGGTACCTGAGTCTGCTGTACGGATCCTACTGAAGTGTTCTCTTGTAGAGACAGTTTTTATCTGGACCACATGGAGCCCGCTTCAGGGTTTGTCCGAGCCACAGTGTTGGGCCCCAGCATAGAATCCACGGGGCAGGTCTAAGGGCTCTGTCAGACTGAAGGGACAGAGGACAGATGGGCAGAGCGTCTGCTTGAATTTGCGCTACTCTTTATCATAACATAGCGTCTTTATTCAAGGGACCTTGTCCATCCTGCAAGTGTGGCTCACTCCAGCAGGATGGCTCAAATGATTAGGAATACTTATCATATTGCAACCTCCCAGTCTTCCCTCATAGAGACCTCTTCAGAGGCAGTGTATAATCTCGCACCTTAAGTCGTAATCCTGTCTGAGTAAGATAGGAAAACCTAGACTATTCTTAAATTTCTACAAACAATTTGAACTCATGTTTTTGTTATGCAACTCTTAGTCTCTATGAAAATAATTCCTCAGCATTCCCAAGTCAGGCCCTCAGATGTGGGCATGCGTGCCAATGATTCTTCTTGGCTCCAGTGGGAATCCCGTTGACAGTACTGGGGGCCATCCCTTGGAATCCTCTCTAGCAACACACAGAAGGCACTGGCTTCTGTCAGAGACAGCAGCCTCTGAATACAGACTTGGGTTCCAGGCAGCCCTCCAGGGACTAGCCTTGCAGCCTCCCTTGCCCACAACTGAAAATTGGCTGGGTTGTGACCTTTCTCTGCTGCAGGAAATCAGCAATGACAGTAGACATAACATCTACCGGAAATGGATTTCCAGAATGGGGGCTCATGCCCTGCCCTGGGAGACGGTACCAGGTTAAATGAGAGCCTCGGTCGATGGAGACGTTGACCATGTTGTCAGAAAGAGGAACGTTACTTAGAGCTCTGGTAACATCTGGAGACTTTAAGTCCCCCGAAGTTCCTTCAGAAGCTGTGACTTAAGCTTGGGAAACAAAGCCGCTGGCTGAGGTACTGATTCGAGCCAAGGTTACCAGTGGGGTGGCAGGTCCATGACAACTGCTCTGGTCTGGCTTGCTCTGACCCTTCCTGGAGTCAGGCACGCCATGAGCCTGCTTCCATGCATGTCCAAGCTATGTGCCCACTTCTGCTGTAGCATCTGATGGTTCAGATGCCAGCAACTGACATTTCCCTTGGAGGGTCTCATTATGAAGAAAAGAAGGGATTCTTGTTTCCGGTGGCCACGAAGCCATTCAGAGAAGACCCAGCTTCCTTTGCCTCCTCCGCCCTACCTTTGTTTCTTCTCCTCTTGCTTGGGCTGTTGCTAGATGATGTGACTGAGGTTTCCTGGATGGACACAAGGTACCCTTCATGTCAGATCCCTCAGGGAAGCTTTGAGGGTGCTACTGAGCATGACCCCTGAGTAGGTAACTTTCTGTGCCATGAACCATACCTGCTAAAAGCTGCCAGTGTCCCAGAAGTTGCTCTGTTTGCTGAGATGGCTTCCCTTCTCCTGGTCCACGCTCCTGAGTAAAACTGCAAAAGAGCATCTTGGTGGCCAGGAGGCTTGATAGCCTGGGCGCTGCAGAGATCTGTTCCCTCTGCTCTAGCCTTCCTTAGCTGCACTTCCTCTGTCCCTGGGGGCAGGTTCTCTAGTAGGGAGAAACTGTGAGTCCTCAGAGCTTATTGTCTGGGGAGCTGTCTCTGCACATGCTCTAAAACACAACAGGAATTCACAGTCCACACCTCTCAGTTATCTGCCTACGGGGATCAAACAAAAAGTCACCACTTAGTGGATTGGTATTTACCCTCGGGGGCAATCATGGGAACCAAAAGGCAAGCATCCTGTCCTTGAAAGGCCATCTTCATCTGAGATGATGAAGGCTAGGAGTTAGAAGGGCTGGCTTAAACGCCTCCTCCACAGGAAGTGGAGACACTAGCATTGCTAATGCTCCGAAGGATCACTGGAACACAAAGCGCGACTTGTTTCAAGTGTGTGCCCAATGTCGGGCACAAATCATGCCTGCCAGCAAGGTGTCCTGAGGTCGAGCACACGAACACTCGGAGCAGATCCTCTTGGCATGTGTGGTATTCACTCCGGGCCTGCAGTACAGGAGTTCACAGCTCATGGGCCATGTCCTTGAGAGGATTTAGCTTCGCTCTTATTGCAGAAGCTAGCAGAGGCTACCACCTCTCCGTAAGCCTCACTATTAATGTAGAAACTAGTAGAGGCTACCACCTCCCTTTAATGCTCACTAGTACTGCAGATGCTAGCTGAGGTTACCACCTCCCCTTAACCCTGCTTCTCTGCCACACTGAGAGCAGCCCCCTCTATCTTGATGGCCCTGCTGTGGCTGTGCTATGTCCCCCACTCCATCCAGTCTTCCACTTCATGACAAGCTACCCAGTCAAGACAACTGCTCCTTCTCTCCAGTTTGCAGGCTCCCAGAGGATGCTGGGGTTTTTCTGGTGGACACATGCAGGGCTTCACGACAGAGCTGGCTCTCAAAGCCTGGTGGAGTTTCATGAACAAATCCCACAAATAGATCACGATGGCGCAAGACCACAAACGTGAACGTTTGTAGGGAAAGAAGGCCAAAGCATCAGGGCTCCCGCAGAGCTCTACCAGCTGCTGGAACCCACACTTGGGTGTCTGCTGGCACCAACCCTGGGGCAGGAATACCAGGGCCCCTCTACAGACTGCAGCATAGAAAATAATTCTCCAACTGAGCTGAAAAGCCAGAGTACTACCCAAAACACAACAAAACCAGGCTTGAGTTTTCCCTCGGATAATGAACGCACCGCGAGCAGTGTCAGGCAGCATGTTGGCAGAACACAGAGGCTGCTTGGCAGACAGCCTGCCTTCTGGGTTCGCAGGAGGTTCCTCGCTAGGACCAGGGAGTGCCTGTCACCAGCACACAGGGATGGAGTTTTCCATCCCAGCGCTCTCTGGCTCAGGACTTGGCAAGACAGGTGATTCAGGTGCGCTGAACTAGATGGCCCCTTAAACAATCTGCTTTAAAACAAGAAGCTCTGATGGATGAGGAGAACGTGGTTTTGGTCTGAGATCCCTGTCTGGCTCTCCCAAAGCAGGGTCCTGATGACAATTCTGCTTTCGTCTTTGTTCAAACAAAACACCCGAAAGTCTCTTCTGACTGGGCCAGGCAGCCTGAGCTGGGTTTACTGGTTGAACAGGTCATGCGTATCTCCTCTTGTGGATCGGCAGAAGGTATGGCTGCCCTTCCTCTCACTGTGCTCCCCTCTTCATGTATCTCATGTGTCCCAAGGGTCACATTTTCCAGCACACCCAGCTCTCACTGGCCAACTACATTTTCCACATCAGCAATTTCTAAAATGTGCTCAGTGTCAGAAATGGTCCCAATCACTTATGCCATCTCTGGGAACCAACCAGAAGGTTGACCAGAACCCCATCATCTCCAGCAAGAAAACCCTTTTCTGTACCACTTGTAAGGTCAACTCTCTTTGCGATATTTCCTCTCTCCTTCACGCTCCCAGCCTCCCAGTTCCTCTGCTGATCTCTGAGGATCTCGAACCCTCGCTCTGTGGAGAGTCCTTCCCTGACTCCAGCAGTTGCTAACAGGTAGCTGGCCCTTTGCCTCCAGCAAACCATCTTAACCATCTCGGCATCCCTACACTAATCTAGAAGCCAAAATCTGAGCTGCTTAGAATGGAAGATCCTGACATTTGACAAACCACTATGAAATTTGTAATTTATGCCCTGGCGATGCTGAGGCAGGCATGGGCAGCCCGTATATGGTGGTTCTGCTGGACTTGCCCATATTGGGTTTCATGGTCTAAGTTGATGAGGATGACTAACCAGGTGTCGTCCTCACAAACCACTATACCCCATCTGAATTTCCCTCCCGGGCTTCTTCAGAAACTTCAGCCAAGCCATGTTGGCCTGGGTGAGTGTCAGGGAGTGTTCTCTTCCGCACAGCCTTGCCTTGTTCCCCAAGTCCCACTTGGCCAACTCATCACGTGAGAGACCCCACTGCTTCTGCCACCTTCTGAGTTATTTCTAGGGGTTCCCCTAGTCCTTCTGTTTCCTGGTATTCAGAAGGAGCCTTACATCCTGGTTACTTCATCATGGGGCTAACCAACCTTCTATGGTCTTCCATCCCCCTCTGGGAAGACCAAGCATCACGGGCAACCCTTTATCAAAACCCTTGACAGATAGCTTCCCTTGGCCACTTCTATTTACCCATTTATTTTTCATTTTGCCTTACATCATAAGGCAAATATGCTTTAGACTTAATGAGTCAATATCGTTATTTTAGACAATGTCAAGGTGCCCATCAAGAACCTGACCTTAAATACCTAAGGACATACTAACCACCTCTTAGAGTTCCCACCACATTTTTCAAATAGCTGCCCCCTGGGGCACCAGTCTTCATTACATGGGCCTGTGGGGGTTTCCAAGATCCATTCAGGCCATTGCAGGGCTCCCTCTGGACCCTGAGTGGCGACAGAAACATAAATATCTGCTCCTCTCATCTGTGGTAACCTAAGGAGTCTTCCAAACCGGGAGAAGGGAGCTGTTAGGCCTTCCATGTGAGCACCTCTAACGCTGAGTCCTGGCTAGGTGTTCAGAGCACGCTGTGCGGCTGGTGGTGCTGTCTCCTCTCCAGTCAGGGTGAGAAAACAGACGGATGTGACGCGAACTTGTGAACCCAAGGAATCTACTCCAAGATACCAAATAAAATACAAAAGTCTGTCGCGCCTACGCTGTAAAGTCCTGGAGCAGCAGGACTCCCTGTCAAGGGTCATGAGAGGTTCATTCAAGTTGCTTGAATCTGCACTTTTTTTTTTTTTTTTTTTTTTTGGATAAGGTCTGGCTAATTAGCCCAAGCGGACTTCAGACTCTCAATTTTCCTGCCTCAGGAGATAGCTGGGAGTATACCACCATGCCTGAATCTAATTTGTATTTTTAAAGTTTCTCTCATTGGTATTGGTGATGAAACAGTTCTCAGGACTGGGTTAGGGAAAGACGGAAACTGTTAGCACTGTGGAGTTCCTCATGGCGACGTGAGCATCGTCAGTGGTGGTAGCTTTAGGTGTGGGGTACAGGCAAGTGGCTGGAATGGAGAAAAGTGTTGAGGGTTCTGTAACATATAGGGTGTACCAACCACCTTCCAAATTACAATGATCTTTGAGCTTGAAGATACACGGGACAGAGGACTGTAGACATGAGGATACACGGGACAGGGGACTGTAGACATGAGGATACACGGGACAGGCGACTGTAGACATGAAGACACATGGGACAGGGGACTGTAGATGTGAGGACACACGGGACAGGGGACTGTAGACGTGAGGACACACGGGACAGGGGACTGTAGAC
>JAQHUG010000026.1:12853265-12869344 GCA_028555095.1 Dicrostonyx torquatus
TGAAGGTATGTGACTGGTACGCAAGGGAGGGGAGATCCAGGTAGGCAGTGCCATCCTCCGAAGCTCACGAAGCAATTCACATATTGCACAGATGTAAGATATGACAAAATGCTCCACCCAACCCTGGGCACCACTTCACCCTCTGCTCTACCTCAACCTCTGCTGTACCCAGTCCTAGGCCCCACCCAGTCCTCTGCTCCACCAAGCCCTAGACCCCATCCAGCTCTCTGTTCTACCCAAACCTAGGCTCCACCCCCACTCTATAGCTCTCTTACAAATCCAATAAGAAATAAAAGCCCACAACATGATTTACAAGTGTTTGAAAAGCTCCGTCTCAGAGCTAAATTCTTGGTCCTATGGAGAACATGAGGACTTGTTTGTCTTTAATAAATTATTTCTTAATGGTTTTTTTTTTAACCACACTTCCCCATTCTAAGGATCTTAGTTGTAGAATAAAATTCCTAACTTTTGCACATAAAAACACAATGAAGTAAAAAGCCAGATTCTAGATCCTCTCCCTGTAGAGTCAGATTCCGGGATTTGGTGTTAACTCTAGCCAGATCTATTAGGACAATGATTACAACCAGACAAGCCACAGCCCAATGTTTGACAGATAATAAGACGACGTTTGAAAGACCAATAAGGAAGGTGGGCCAATCACTGCAATTTCCTGGACCAGCAAGACGTCACTGTGTCGCCTGGCTGCAGCATCAGCTCTTCCCAGTCTGTGTCCCCATAAGCCTGGCATGGCACAGCCATGGACAAATCAAATATTGAGGCTCATTGCGCTTATTGGCAAATGCTCCTGGCACCAGAAAGCAATGAATCACACTATACACAGTCTCCCATCTGAAAGGGATATTGAGAATTTGGACTTTGTTTCTCTTTGTCTCTTCTTACAAAGGAATCAGCTACATGCAGAAAGGGATACAACAGGAAGCAAAGACTCCGTTCTTTATCGCCAGGCCAGAGCCCTGTGCCCAGCTTTCATTACAACAGCCTGTCCGTCCTCCAGTGTCTCTTTGCAGAGTGAGTGGAGCCGCTCTCAGCAGCAAAACCGAAATCCCCACTAGGCTTGCTTGCAGTTTCTCCACAGTTCATGAGGGGGCATGATGTTTGAAGTCCCCATCTCAAGTGGAACGGTTTAATTTGATACCGTAGTATAGGAGAAGAGGTCTAGAGGGTTGATCATAAATTCAGCCATGACAAATGGGTAAGAACATGTTGAGAAATCTGTCCCAGAAAATGTCCAAAGGTCTTTGCTTTCCTAGACTCTTATATTCAGCCCGTCCCTCTCTGTCCCCTGGCCTGCTATAGTCCAGAGGGATGACATGGTCCAGCTGGAGTGTCTGACCCCAGTCATGACTTGAGACCATTTGAGGAAACACCTACATCCCATCTGCTTCCCACATCAGGCTCACGGCCACCCCAAGCTGCTGTTCCCACAGAAGAACCAATTCTAGAAGGAAACTTGGGCAGAAGGAAACAGTAACCCAGAGCCAATGAGCATCCTGTCCCCATCTCCTCCTTTGCTTCTCTGCTCCAGGGCAGCATCCTCTCCACAGTGAACTGCAGCCCTCCAGGGGCTAGGAAGACATCTATTAATCCAGGAAGGTGAAGCACCCACCCCCAATTGGAGCACCATGACGGAAGGGTAGAGGTTCCCCTGTTAGCCCCATGGTCGTGCAATGGGGAGAGCATCAAGCTGGGGATTCTCAGAAGAGGCAAGTGGAGGCATCCGATCAGGGTCATCCCCACCTAAACCCAAACATTGACATGACAAGCTTACAGAGAACAGCGGATCCCAAGGCTGGGTCAGACAGGCAAGGTGGCATCCCTGAGAGTGTGGGTGTTTGCCGTCTTTCTCACTTAGTTGTGATGGAACGAAAGCCTGAGTCAGCACACCAGCTGCTAGTCCTCGCGGCGTACTCCAGGATGAATCGTAGGGCAGGCCCATCCGAACCAAGGTACCTCCCAGCAGCTTAAGAAAACCTCCCAACTGGTGCTGATGTGCACGGCATTGACACTAACACACTTGTTGCCAGGCATACTGGTCCTACTGCATCCATAGGAGTCTGTCCCAGTTCCTGTAGGGCTGGGTCCCCCACCTCCACCTCCAGGCTCCCTCTTTCTCACCCTCACCTGCTGGCTCATCTACTCTGCTTGGTCCCATTTCCTCTTCACCCAGGACCACCCTTTCTCTCCAAACAACAGACAAAGGGAAAGTCGGCTAACCAAGAGAAGGTGGGATAAAGAAGAAAGATACAGACTGAGGAAAACAATCTGCACTTGGGGAGTGTGTTGGTGTGAGTCCCATCCATGCTGACCAGTTACCAGGGTGAAATGAGATGCTTCTCACTGGGGAACTGGGAAGAAAAATCAAAACTAAGCTCTCTAAATTCAAACATCTGCCAACCCCAGGGAAATGCTGGCCAAGGGCACAATTAGAAATGAACGTTTACATAGAAAACATGAAAAAAAAGGAATCTATCAGTTAGGGTTTGGTTTCGGATCAGAATTGAAACACCACAGCTAAGAAACAGAACAAGCCTACATGTCCGCCAACAGATGAGTGAGTGAAGAAAATGTGATAGACACACAATGGAATATTATCCAGCCACAAAAAAGTTAAGAGATCATTTTTTGCAGGGAAATGCATGGAACTAGATATTATTATTATGTTAAGATAAATAAGCCAGACTCAGAGATACTGTGTGGTTTCTCTCATGTGCAGAATCTAGGTGTGTGTGTGAGGGGGGGGGGGAGAGAGAGAGAGAGAGAGAGAGAGAGAGAGAGAGAGAGAGAGAGAGTCTGACTATATGTGAAAAACCTGGGGAAGAAAAGAAGTAGGTATAGGGTGGAAAGATGTAGGTCATGTGACATGAAAGGAAAAGGGGGTCTATTTTGGGAGGGAGAGGACAAGCAAGAAGGGGACATCAAACTTTAGGGTTGCTCAAGATGGCAATGTCCCTACAGTAGAAGCATCTTCCTAAGTGATGGGACCCAAGCCTGCTCGTCTTAGCCTTTGTGGATTCGTGTCTAGTTGACGGGTATTCAGATTAGACTCTTGAGACAAGACTATCCTCATTCACTGTTGGATGCTGGACTGAGCACCCCACTCACCCTGCCCTCCCTTAAGGCTGGGCAAGGCTACACCTCTGCATGCTCCCCAGTAAGACTGACTCTGCTCACGCAACCGAGTCCCAGACTGAACCCTCTGGTGCCTTTTGGTGTTGTGGCCATGACAGCACCTGTCACACTTTGGGTGTCAGAGGGCCCGAAGAATGGAGGACTGAGGGCAGACGTCCCCATATTCCAGGGAGCTGGGAGTGCAGTAGCTCTCTGGGCACATTTCCGAACTTGTGGCTAACGTTCTGCCAAGGGACACAGAGAGCCTCCTTCCTGTCTTTTATTTTTATGCCTTAACTTCCTCACATACAAATTAGTGTCATAAAACTTGGGAAGGGACTTAGTTCATTTTTATTTTATGTATATGGGTGCACTGCCTGCATGTATGCCCGTCAACACGATTCTTGCAGCAACATTTAAGAACCTGACAATATTGGAAGACGCTAACAACCAACCGGAGGAAATACATTGAACAGACACTATTATTTATTTCTCAGAAGACTTTATTTTGGCTGGCATCTTTTACAGCTATATGACCCCTTTAAAATTTTTTGGAAATAGGTTTTGTTTTTCCCCTGGTTTTTCAAGACAGCGTTTCTCTGTGTAGTCCTGACTGTCCTGCAACTTGCTCGGTAGACCAGGCTGGCCTCAAATTCACAGAGATCCACCTGCCTCTGCCTTCTGAGTGCTGGGATTAAAGGTGTGCGCCACCACTGCCTGGTTCTGAAAACAGATTTTTTTTTTTTTAATTCGACTCCTTCCAGATCTTCCCCAACTCTCCACCCACTCAGATCTGCACCTTTTCTTTTTTTATTGTTAGAATACAGGCATCTAAAAATAATAATAAAATAAGATAATATAAGAACAAAAAAAAACTGAAATAAGATGAAACAAACCAACAGAATAAAAAGAGCCAAGGAAAACACAAGACATATATATAGAGACACATGTTTGCCCAAACAGAAATCCCACAAAAATGTAACACCACAACGATATTATCTATGCGAAAGATCTGTAAATTAAAAAAGAAGAAATAAAAATAAAGCCAGACAAAGCATTAGGAGACAAGGAATCTCCAGTGTTGCCACTGAGTTAGTTTTGCGTTGGCCACCACAGTTGGGCACGGGCCTGCTCTTTGTACTAGTGACACTCCACTGGAAAAAAATGTCTTCTTTGCAAGCAATTATCAATTGGAGATAGCGTCCAGGTCAGAGATCTCCTGTCCACTTCCCGTCTCGACTGGGATGCCGTCTGACTTAGACCTGTGCAGACTCCATGGGCTGCTGCGGGCTCTGAGAGCTCATAGGTCCATCAGTCCTGCTGTGTTTAGAGGGCCTTATTTCCTCGGTGTTTCCTTTCCTCCGGCTCTTACAGTCTCTCTCCTCTTCTGCAGAGTCCTTGAGCCCTGAGGGGAGGGATTTGATGGAGACAACCCTCTAAGGACAGAGTGTGCTGAGGTCTGTCTCTCATTCTCTGCACACTGCCCCATTGCGGGTCTCTGTATTTGCTCCCATCTACTGTAAGAGGGGGTGTGTCTGATGACAGATGAGCAAGACACCCATCTACAAATATCATCGGAAGCCATTTTATGATCATGTTCCTGTAGAGGACAGTAGTATTTGGATTTCCTCTAGTCCCTGGTCTGTCTAGTGTCCGGTTCTGGGCCACCTGAGCAGTGCCAGAGACAGTGGGTTCCATCCCATGGAGCGGGCCTTAAGTCCAATCAGATACCTCTTGTCTTTATTTCCCAAAGCTTCGTGTCACCCTTCTCCCTGCAGATCTCTCAGGGAGGTCATCCTGGAGACTGAAGCTGGCTGGGTAGCTGGGTTGGCTTTTTACCTTCTCCTCTGTAGCAGACAGAGTCCCTTCAGGACCATGAACGCTGGTCAGTGGGAGAGAATGCTCTCGGTAGACACCAGCTCAACCGCTTCACGGTCAATGAGGTGCGGAGGTATTGTCTTCAGCTACGGGGCCTTACTCTCCGTTTGTGGAGAGCAACCGGGCTAGCCATAATTTAGAATCGATACATTATAACATTCCTTTCGGCTCCAATCAGATTAATTGCGCTATCAATATTTTAGCCTCAGAGACCATTTAAAGGCAACGAAAGCTATTTATTAAATGCTAAGCACCTTAAGCCAAATATTGGTCACGTGTAGCATCGTGCGTCTACCCCAGCTCTCACCAGTCGGGAAGCAGCTAAGGCTGCATGACTCTCGCACAGCAGAGCCCCCTGAAGCCTGCAGCTTAAGAAAATATTAATAGAGAGGTCTTTGTGCAGAACAGTCTTACGACCAGCTCTCTTTGGGGTGGGGGCTTGCTTTAGTGTCAGAGGGAGAAGCCATAACTCAAAACTATGCATATTAGAAACCGTCACCCTGGAAACAAACCTCAGGCCGGCCCCAATTCCTTCAGCTTTTGCCCGACTTCCAGGAAGTTTATTAAATCAAGGCTTTTGGCAATAAAGTCAGCTGTCCCCCTAAATGATTTTAAACACACAGATGAGACTATTCGGCCACGCCGGGCAAGGCTGCCTCAGAGGACCAGAAGAGCTCCGCAGCACTCTGATTCTGCTGAACTGGGTTAATTGGGGACCCACCATCTCCAGGGAGATCATGAGCCGCATTCTTCTGATTAGTTCTCATTCTGTTCAGAGCCTGCATCCCTCCCCCATCCTCGGCCCCACAGGGAGAGGCTGGGTCATTATGGGCAAGGTTCGGAGCAGATGTTTAAAAACATGTTAAATCAGTACAGGGGAGCCCTGGAAATTATTTTAAAGAGAATTCAGTGTCTTGCTTGTGAATATGTGGTTCTGGGCCTTTCCTTCCCTCCTTGGAGCCCTGTGAAGGGCAGAAGGTCTGTGTGCCCACACCATCCGCTTTCCTCCCGCTGCAGGCTCGAGGCTGTGGTCCATCTTCTCAAAACAGAAAGCTCCTGCCACGCTTATTCATGTTTTGTTTCAGGGAAAAAAAATGCAACTGGGGTCCAGCGTCTCCTCTGCTAAGCTCTGAGGTTAGCAGGGTGCAGATGCCATCAGTGCGGGCAGAGCAGCCTAGCAGGAGACCCAGCGGGTAGGGAGCGCTCAGCCAGCACCTGCTAAAGGAGTCAGCGGGTGTCCAGCAGATTACAACACAAACCCAAATTTCACCTTTCTCCTCAGAGGCATGCATGGCAGGTGGACAGGCTCAGTGCAGCTGCGCAGAGGGAAGAGCAAGGGCTACTGCTCGTTCCCTCTGTCCACGGCAATGACACTAACTAGTAGCAACCAATTATGACTCATAAGCGTTAGAGTCCCATGAGAGAGCCTGGCCCGGATTCTTGGACTAATGATGCTGAAATCGCATTGAATTAGCCTCAAACAACAATGCCCCTCACAATGGATTTCCCTTGCACACCTCGTCAGTTTGATCTTCCCTTCCCTCTACCCTCTTCGGGACAAATTGAAAGTCATTATCTTGACAACATAGAAAAGAAGAAGAGGAGGGAAGAGGAGGAGGAAGATGGTGTCACCACCTCAAGGGAAACACTTGATATTTTAATTACTGCTAATTGTCATGCCAGAGAAGAAAAGAGACGGTGGCGTTCGTTAAGTGTGGGAGACAAAGTGTAAATGGGGCCAGCAGGTTAACACATCAGTTATATTCTGACAGTTTAAAGAGTCCATCAGACGACCCAGGCAGCCGAGTGACTGAGCTTCCTCACTGCCCTGCCTTGCTCTGCCGAGGTGAGGGTCACAGAACCCTAAGCGGCGGACGTCCGGACTCAACAAGACCAGCTTGAAGTCTGACAGTTCTGAGTCCTATTTCTGAAGCTGGTAAGAGCTCTGGTTGAACTCACAGCTCCTAATTCAACTGTCCCGATTTAGAAGCCTGTGCAAGCCGGCACATCCTCACTCGTCCATGGCAAGTCTTCTTACTGCCACATAAGAATTGGCCATAGATTTTTAATTTAAGCTCCTGAGGGATTTGGATGCCTGAGTGCTTGAGTTGAGCCTGTGTTGCTGCCATGTTGATGCTTGTAATGTCTCCGGGCATCATTAAATGCAGAGAGTGACGGGGAACTGCATGAGGTGTCTGTGGAAAGCGCCTGGCGCCCAGTAGGTGTTTTAAAAATAAACCGCAGATTCCTTCACTTAAAATAGATTTTTTTCATTAAATTTGATTTGTGATAACCATTCAGTTTTTAGAAAGTCTCCCTTGCAGAGAATTACACAACTTAAATTTGGGAAAGAGAAAACAGAACCAATTATTTCCAACAAAACGGTTCCATGACAAAACTCCAGGGAGCAAGGAAAGTTCAAAGAGCTCTTGAATGGGTAGGACAGGTTCTACAGGTTTTTATCTGGGGCAGCAACCACAAATGTAATTTACATAAATCATAAATGCAAAGATTAATAAGACATTTTCTTCTCACGTGTTCATGTTTAGTTCACCATGTCTCCCGCATTTCCACCATCCGAGGGTGTCCCAAGATCCAAGACACTTCCTTCAACCTTCTCCTAAGAATATGGGCTTGTAGCTTTGAACCTGACCCAGACACCTTCACAAACACATCAGCACACAGAAGTAGTTTATATCAACCTGCTAGTTCTTGGAAGTTTGCTAGCGGCTTGTATTTTTCAGGATAGCCCAGTGTCAATTACAGACTTTTAAAATGCAGCTTCACGGACGAGAGAGATGGCTCTGCAGTTGAGAGCACCAGCTGTTCTTCACGGGGACCCAGGTTAGATTCCTGCACTCACACGGTGGCTCACAACCGTCTATAACTCCAGTGCCCGGGATCCAGTGCCCTCTTCTGGCCTCTAAACAGTGCACTGACATAGATTCGGGAAATCAGCCCACACAGACAAAATCATAAAGTAATTTTTAAGTGACGGCATTGTCACCGCCTCTTCTCGAACACTGCTGCATTACAGTGACAAGGTGACAGCTCCATGAGGAGAGGTGCAGTCTGTCCTCCTTGATTTGGGTTCGCTCCTGCCACCGGAAGTGACCTCGCTTACCCTGAAACACTGACAGCCACGGCGGGCAGTTCTGGTGAGGAAACCCGGTCTGCGATGCCAAGGGAGGCCCCTTTGCGGCCTACGGGAAAGTGGTTTCCAATAGCACAGGAAGGAACAGGGACTGGAGGCTAGCCATCAGGCATCACTCAGGCAAACGGGGCTCAAGCTGTGTGGTCCCCACGCCCCAGTTTAGATCAGCCGAACCAGGCCAGCTGCACTGTGGTTCTTTGACATTTGAAGCAGGACAAGCTAGTGCTGGGTACTTCAGGGCGTTTCCCTTACTTTTAGTCTCCAGGAGCTTCCAGCTGGACTCCTAGGGCCATCTGAGTGGCCATGAAGAACAGAGAAGAAAATCAGATAGCCCCGAGTGTTGACTTATGACCTTTTAGATCTAAGGGAAAGAGGGTTGCCTCCTAGATGCCGTGCTGGGACCAGAGGAACCAATGGCCCCTGATCCTGACACTCCTACAAGGGCTTATCTTCAGGAGGGGTAGCGGGCACAAGCTGTGTCTCGACAGTGTAGTGCCATCTCTGGATTGGAGGCCATGTTGCTTCCACCCCAGGGCTGCATGTAGTCGCCGCCATCTTTTGGTTCTCCTCTCTCTTTCCAGTGTGATCTCTCTCGGTCTCTGTCTCTCTATCTCTGTCTGTGTTTCTGTCTCCATGTTTCTTTCTGTGTCTTTCTGTCTATGTGTGTGTGTGTGTGTGTGTGTGTGTGTGTGTGTGTGCATGGGCTTATTCAAGCAAAGCCCACCCACAAAACACTCACCAGTGCGGATATATGAGGAGGCCAGAAGTTGACATCAGGAATGTCTTCCTCAATCGTTCTCCACTCCATGTTTTGAGACAGGGTCTCTCACTCAACAAAAATCTCACCATTTCGGCTAGACTGCCTGGCCACCGAGCCCTACCCGAATTTAAACGGGCGCTATGGGTCCTCACACTTGTGCCTTACCAAACACCTTCCCCGCCTCCCTGGCCCCTTTACAGGGCTCTTACAAGTGCCTTCCCCGCCTCCCTGGCCCCTTTATAGGGCTCTTACAAGCGCCTTCCCCGCCTCCCTGGCCCCTATACAGGGCTCTTACAAGTGCCTTCCCTGCCTCCCTGGCCCCTATACAGGGCTCTTACAAGCACCTTCCCTGCCTCCCTGGCCCCTTTACAGGGCTCTTACAAGTGCCTTCCCCGCCTCCCTGGCCCCTTTACAGGGCTCTTACAAGCTCTTTCCCTTGAAAATTCATGATTATAAGAAAAGAAGTCAGTGTTTCCCAGGTCCTAAGAGACGCGTCACAGGCAGCGTCCCATCCCTTGCCGACTCAGGACTGCAAGACAACGTCAGCTCTCACCAAGGTGAGGCTGAAAAGTTCTCCTGACTTTTTTCACAGATTATATTTCTATATACTAATACAGGTAGTCTTGAGAAAATACCCTTAAACTCTACTGTTCTTTATCAACCTAAATTCCTAGGTCCTGGGTACCTAACTGCACAGCAAAGGATGGCCACACGTGTGCCCATCTCACCTTCCCAACATAGATGCCCTCCAGGTGGATACTGACCACCGACCTCACAGCTCTGTATCACTGGGTCACCGTGAGCAGAGACGACGATGTCGTGGCTGAGCGGGTCTCCGCTGGCCACACTCACAATGAGGACTCTATGCCTTTGCCCAACTTGTCACATGGAACCAATGTTATGGGGGCAGAGGCATGAAGAGGGCAGAGGTAGAGACGGAGATGGGAACAGGGATCACATGAAAGAGGGCACTAGGAAGCACGAGGAGGGTGGATGCCGACGAAATGCAAGGAGAGGTACAGTGGGCAGGGCAAGAGGGCAAAGGGTCACAGACAGGGGATGCATAAGAAGGGGCAGGAAAGAGAGAGGCAGGAAAGTGGGTGAAGAGAGACCAGGGGTCGGGAAAGGGGCAGGGAGAGGGTAGAGAGGGTGAGGGGCCTGACTGGGGGCTATGTAGGGGACAAGGAAGTGACACCTGATGTAGCCTCCTGCTTCTCCACTGCTTAGTGACAAGCCACTGAGGCCGGTGAGGGAAGAGCACTGGGCTCCTGGGGACATTCTGACCAACCTGGCCCTGACCTTTGCCCCTCATGTCTCATCACTGTGCACCAGAGAGCACAGACCCCAGACAGATTCTGACTCAGGACCCCTCGTCCCCACAAACACAGAGACAGGCAACAACACTAACTATTCCCACCATCTTCCCAAGAAACCGCATTCCCCGGCCCACTTACAGGGCAGCTGTCCATAGCCAGAGGCAGAGCAAAGACTGGCACCATGGTAGACGCATCTCAAACACTTGACACACAGCTTAAGCTGGTCACTAGCCCTTCACCTACAAGGAGCAGGAAAGGAGTCTGGGACACACCCGTCTCCACCCCAGATTGTTGGGAAGATTCAAGGAGTCCTCCCTAGAGAGCTCTTAAAGGAGTCCTCCCTAGAAAGCTCTTCAATCCATGAAAACGCTTCACTTCAAGCCACAACTTCTCTCCAAAGTGACAGCAATGCTTAAACCCCACAATCAACAGACACCCACATTTAGGAAGAGAGATCAGAGTACAGATCAAAGTGTTCTCGGGGTTAAAGGGCAAGGACAACTCTCCTAACGCCCATCCTATATTCTGAAACTTGATTACAGGCCTATATATGCATTTTTACGATGAACTGGGAAATCCCATTCTTCACTCCTTACAGGCACCAAGGGATCCTCTCTGCTGACTCTGGCAGAGTGAAGCCATAGCTCCCTGTGCAGGGGTTGGAACAGTAGACCTGTGTCCACTCTTGGACCAGCCCTTCGCAGAAGAGAACTGATCCAAATGAACATGGAGATGCAGAGGTGTAGCAAGAGTAGCCATTCTCGCTAGGAAGACCCTTCCACGGCTGCTCCGGGGCCAGACCTGGAATCAAAGGCACACGCTGTCCTTCAAGACCATGTGTGTATCCGTATGTGTACATACATGTGTGCATGTTCAGGTGCACGCAAGTGCCTGTGGAGATCAGAGGACTACGCTGGGTATGTGCCATCCCTCGGGTGTTGTCCATCTTTACTTTCATTGTTCTTTTAAGACAGCATTCTTTCACTGGCCTGGAGCTTTCCAAGCGGGCCAAGTGGGCTGGACAGTGAACCCAAGATCCTCCTACCTCCGCCTTCTATCCTGTTCATAAAGCACAGGGGACAGAATCATTCCTTCGTCACCCGAGGACAGGTTAGACTGGAGGACACGCGACTTATCTGCAGGTCTTGGGACACAGATTAAGGGAAGATCCTTCTCTGAAATCGCATGGGGGAGGGGATGCAGATTAAAACGCACTGAGTACCAGCTCACCCCAGTCAGAAAGGCTGTCACCAAGAGGACCAAGGACAGCAGGTGTTGGGTAGGATGGAGGAAGGATCTTTATCACTCTTGGTGGTGGGGAGGGTGGAAACTGGTGCCCCCACCATGAAAATCAGAACGGAGCTTCCTCAGAAACTGAAATCTAGAGCTGCTATGTGGCTTAGCCGGTCATACGCTGCAAGGACTCCTCCGAGTCAACACGCCGCAGGAGTGCGTGGTTCCAAGCCAAAGGTGTACAATTCGCCGCAGCTGGGGAGCGAAGCCACAGGAATGCTGCATGCACCCCGGCTTTCTGTCTGCGCCTGGGTGCGTTTACTATCAGCTTCTGGCTTCTCCAAAACTGCAGAAACCATTTTCTTATGAAAATGACCCCCTCTTCCTTTTCTGGTCCCGCCCACGCTTGCTGACATTATTTAATTTGTCTTTCGCTCTGGCCTCACAGCGACCCTTTCTCCCACACGCCGAGGTGCCCCCTTTTGACTGTTTATTTCACCAAAGACAAAAGCAAACAATTGAAACAGAGAAACCGCCAGCGGCGGTGCCGACAGGAAGTCATGAGACATCAATGAACTGGAAGCAGGGAAGATCAAGCAAGCCACTGTGTGCGCCTCCACAGCTTGGGAGGAGTCTCTAGGACTGGTCTTACAGTGTGAACAACTATTTAGCCACTGCTAAACCAGAATAGGAAATGTTCAGCATAGCCTGTGCTGTCTGGTCCACCCTTGGCTCCAGGCTGTGCAGCTGTGTGCCAGTCGCACCAGCCACAGTTCCTCCCTCCCTTGGTCCTAACCTGTTAGCCCTGCAGCATGCTACCCCAGGTGCGTTCAGTCACCGATCTCCAACCGTGAATCACGTTCACTCTTTAGCCACAGAGTCCCCAGCTGAGGTTCTGCAGCTCTTACCACATTTGGGGATTTCTCTCCCCAGGATGTTAACTAAAAAAAAAAATCCAAGTTGTCTTTGAAGAACCCTGAGATGGTTCTTATGCTAATTGTATAGGGCTCAGAGTCCTGGCTGAACTGCGAACTCAGCCAGTGATTCACCAAACCAGGGGCTACAAGGTTCAAATTCACGAATGTAAATTTGTCTAGTCTAAGTCCCCTGTGGGCTCCGTGTAGGAAGTGAATGTGTATGTGCTCCCATCTGGACAGCAGAATCAGGGTAAAGGGAGTCTCCAGGGACCTGGGTTACTGCCGGAAGTCAAGGAAATGTCCTCTTCCCTCTGGGTCTAGTCGACATGCCCACACATGGCTCAAGACACCAGCCATGCTTCCTGCTTGCTATTCCTAAACACGAGGGCCAGGTAGCACACTCTTTTTTTAAAAAAATTATTTATTTATTATGTATACAACATTCTGCCTCCATGTATGCCCCCATACCAGAAGAGGGCGCCAGATCTCATTACAGATGGTTGTGAGCCACTATGTGGTTGCTGGGAATTGAACTCAGGACCTCTGGAAGAGCAGGCAGTGCTCTTAACCTCTGAGCCATCTCTCCAGCCCGGTAGCACACTCTTTAGAGTTCTGTTTGGCCAGCAAGTCTGGGTGGAGGAGCTGTGTGCCTGGCAACTTGGCTAGCCCCCCAGCACCAGCTAATTCAGCAGAGGTCTGCACTATGTCTGTCTGCCCACTGTAGGCAGAGGGCGTTTTCCTAGGAACATGTGGAGGCACAGTGGCCCCCACATGGGACAAAAGCAAGTAGGGTGTGCCCAAAAACCACACAGGACCCAAGGTTCTGGTGTTAGCTTGTGGAAGCCCTTTCTGCTTATGCCTGGCACCTGTGCCAGTTTTCCCAAAGACCCGCCTTCTATAATAGCTAACGATGCTGAAACTCAGGCTCTCCTTCGTCTTTGCTCTTGGTTTTGGAGCAGACTGGGGAGAGGATGTAGTTGTCCTGAGCTGCTCCCCACTCGGGGGTCCCGGTCCAAAAGCTTCCCTTGGATATGGATCCTGCATCTTTTGACCACAGGTAATGAAGGTGATGAGACCTCTGTCCTCCATTCTTGGACATCAGGTCGCCAGATGCTCTGACTAAGGGGCCCAGACCCTGGAGCCCTAGCAGGTAGTGTCTATCCAGAAGGGTGGCCGAGCAGACAGCAGCATCCAGGGGGAGAAAGAGAAGATCCATGGGGCAAGGTGGGGCAGGTCCATCAGAAGGAAGGCAGGGCAGAGTCCAGGCGAGAGGAGGCGAGCCAGGACAGCTCCCAGTGACCAGGACTGTTTGGTGGACCCACAACACAACTTCCCTTCTGTCTGCTCAAAATAATTAGAAATAAATACTGTTGGAGTCAAAACAGTCCATTTCAACGTGACTTAGCCTGACTCACGACTTCGCCACATCTGGTCACACTGCCCTCTCACACTGCAGTTGTGGTGGCCTCCTCTCCATTAGAGGAAGTGCCCATCTTGTCACACTGCCTCCACATCCGTTCGTGTCCCCAGCTGGCCCCTGTGAGGTCCTGGCTACATTTCTGTGGCTACTGTCGTTCTTGCTGCTGCTGGTGAGATTCTGAAGAAGACTGCGGATCATCCAAAAACCCGAGGGCCTCTCCTTGCCCCGGCATACCCTACAAGGAAGCCATTTTGATTTTTATTTCCTGTGTTTGTGTGTGCAGGTGCCCATGTGTGTGCATGCATGTATGTATGTGCATGTATATGTGTACACATGTTTGTGTGCGCAGGTGCCCATGTGTGTGCATGCATGTATGCATGTACATGTTTATGTGTGAAATTGTCCATGTATGTGCCTGTATGCATGTATGTGTATGTACGTGTCTATACATGTTTGTGTTACAGGTGCCTTGTGTAAATGTATGCATTGCATGCATATGCATATACATGTTTATGTGTGCAGATGCCCATGTGTGCATCTATATACATATATATGTGTATATGTGTGTACATGTTTGTGTGTGCAAGTGCCCACGTGTGTGCATATATTTTTTGTGTGTACACATTTGTGTGTACAGGTGCCTGTTTGTGCAGTATGTATTTATGTGTATGTAGATGCATGTATGTACAGGTTAGTGTGTATAGGTGCCCATGTGTGTGTATGAGTATGTGTATATATATATATATGTGTGTGTGTGTGTGTGTGTGTGTGTGTGTGTGTGTGTGTGTGTGTAAGAGAGAGATAGAATGTGGTGTGTGTGTGTGTGCGCGCACATACGCACCAGAAAACAACCTCAGCTGCCATTCTTGAGGTGTCACCCACTTTGATTGTGACACACTGTCCCTGTTGGCCTGAAACTCTGACAGGAGTACAAGAGAGCAGCTCCTGCCTAGCTCCTTTCTACCTGGGCTCCGGGTGACCAGACTCTGGTCCTTACGCTTGCCATGCAAACACTGGTGACTGAGCCACCTAGCCTTTCACACTACAGCCTCATTGAGCAAATCCTTATTTCTGACACGCTTCAGCTCCCTTCCCAGTGTGGCAAGTTGGCGCTGGACCTGCTCATCTTGTGACACTCTGACCTGACTGAGTTGTCATGGGTGAGGAGTGGACCCTAGGGCTCCAGGACTCCCTGTGGATGCTTAGCCACCCTGCAGGTTTTGCTTGGCAGCGATGTTCCTGCTTCTGGGCACTCTTTGACAAGTTATTACTGTGGGATTAAGGACACGTCAACGCCGGTTTATGGTCCAGCTTACTATCCGGTGAATCTGCTGCCATTGACACCACAGGCCCGGGTTAGACAAGGTGTTCTGATTGGTTTGGTTCTTAGAACAGAAGTGCCTGCTCTGGGGGGTCAGAGAGAAGAGAAACTCCTTTCCCAAAGTGCCCAGATCCTCCAAAGCCTGACGGTGACTCAGATGCTGGAGGCTGGAGAAACAAGACTGTAGATGACAGAACAAGACCTGATCCCCCGAGAGCACAGAATGCTCCCCATGTCCCATCTGCAGCCCAAAGACCTGATCCCCAAGAGCACAGAGTGCTCCCCACATCCCATCTGCAGCCCAGACACTGCTGCTGGTGCAGCTCACAGTGGCTGCCAAATTGCAACTGTTTGGTTCTTTATTCCTCGTCTCTTCCGCTTATTAATTCTTCTTCTTTCTATGCTTTCAAACATCCCTTCCCTCCGGGTACCGCATTTGATTTTGGCTCTATGTTTAAAGTCTTTGCTCATGTCTTTTCTCAGGAAATGTACACAAACACCAGCTGTCAGATTTTATTTCAGAGAAGGAGATGGTGGGGCACGGGTGCCACCCGAGCAGTGAGTGACATTAACTCGGGAGACCTCAGATTCTCCGAGCAGCCCACCTGTTCTGTGCACCTTACATTTGTCCCATGTTTAAGAGAAATGCTTCACCCACAACTCATGGAGAAAAATGAGAGGATAAAGAATTCCCAAACACGCCAGCCGCCCTCTGCCCACAAGCTGGGCAGGATCGGTGCCCACTGTAATTGCCGGGCTCCGGCAACATCAGAAAGCAATTCTGTTCCCTTCCCACAATTTACAACCTCCCTCGAGCCCTTCGGGAGAATAACATTCCACTTTAAAATCATGCCACACTGTTTGTCATTTCCTATAGTCACTGAGAAGCCCACACTAATGGAATGCCTTTTGGCCAGAATGAAATGAAGCCAGGAAATGCTGAATATAAAC
>JAQHUG010000026.1:12984557-13024826 GCA_028555095.1 Dicrostonyx torquatus
AAAATAAAACAAAGAACGATCAAAACAAAATGGTCCATAGAGTGCCTCTTACCCAGTCTTGGTTACCAACCCATGGGACAATGCCACCTGATTTCGACAGGATCTCTCCCTACCCTGGTTAATTCTCTCTGGAATTGCTATCACAGACTCACCCAGAATCTGCTTTATTGATCCCCAGGCTCTTCTCGACCTAGTCAGATTGATAATCAGCACTGACCACCACAGCAATGGTCCTAGCATCTGCTTTAGCCGGAGAATAGAAGTAAAATCATCTCACGACCCACAAACTCTCTCTAGGGACTGGAGACAAGACTTGAATGTTAAGAGCACCGAATTCTCCTGTAGCGGACCCAGGTTCCATTCCCATACAGTCATAGATCCCTAGCACCCCCAGGGTGGCGCACAAGCGTTCCATAAATCCAATTCCAGGGGGATCTGATGCCTTCTTTGTCCTCCAAGGCCACGGCATTCACGTACATGCAGGCAAACACTCAAACACATTTTTAAAAATCTTTTAAAAATTATTTGTGGATTTAATATCTTTTTATCAAAGACTTTATATTTTGAATGTTTTATCTACTGGTTTAAGGGAATATTTGCCTCGTACCCCAACTCTGACACCCAAGGTGGTACAGATGTAAGATAATTGGCCTTCAGGGGCCTTTATAGGGAAAATCACACCTTTGACCTAATTTCTATATCCAGGATTCTAAGACATATAAACTTACATAGCCAGTCAACTAGTATCTTCTGCTTGCTTACTACATTCTTTATTAAAGCAAAGGGCTACTATCTTGAATATTATTCAACAAAGGCTAATTAAATCTATTATGGTACGCTGTACCATGGAATACCATGCAGACAAATTTTTAAAAAAACAAAGATCAGACTGGAGAGATGGCTCAACAGCTAAAAACGCTGGCTCCTCCTGCAGAGGACCTGAGCGCAGTTTCCAGCAGTCAGACGGCAGCTCACAGCTGTCTGTCTGTAACTCCAGTTTTAGGGGATCTGAGGTTCTCTTCTGACCACTGGGCATGCACGTTGTGGGCATAAATAAAAAAACACTCAAATGCATAAATCAATCTTTAACAAAATCAAGAAGACGAAGCAGATCCGTCTGTGCTGATAAGTTCTGGAATACACACGAGTGAGTCAAACAGGGTGAAGGGGAAAGTGGGGAAGGGTGCCCTGTTACGGTGAGACGTCACCCGGACAGACCTCTGTGGGTACCATCAATGGGGCTGACCTTAGGGCAGGGTGGGAAGAAGGCACATAGCACAGCTCTGCGCATCCTTCTGGGACGGTCCTTGTGACTGCTACCTCACATTCCTCAGGGAAGAACGTTAAAGTGCCCATAACGGATTTATTTTTTCCGAATGGTCAAACAGTTCTTTATTAAGTATGCTTCTCCAGCTAAGCAGGGGAAGCTAATTTCTGCTTACCTGAGGAACAAATATTCCCTTTGTATTATTGAGTCTGCCCACAGAAGGGCTAGAAGGGAGCACTGTTACATAACCCTCCTGTTTCTTCCCAAGGCTGTCCTCCCTGGGGGAAAAGGGCAGCTGTCAGGAGCATACTGGGGATCTTCAACTCCTGGGTTGCATCTTTGGGTCAAAAGATGACCTCTGTTGCAGTTCCAGGATGCTCGGAGCTGGTCCTCTAAAGCAACCGTCTTTCCAGCTACTGGTCTTTCAGGTTGTCTAGTCTGCAGAGAGCATGCTTTGCCCATCTCTCGGAGGGATCTTCGTTGGCTTCTCCCGTGAGCTACCATCTACCCTGGAGCGCAGTTATGGCTCACCCAGACTTCACACGCTATGCTTACAGCCAAGGAGACCTGCGGGCAAGGATATCTAACTCCAGCCTCAATTTCACAGACAAGGGGTGGGGGCACAGAAAGCACCTGAAATCTTTCAGATAAAAGTAATTTCGCATCAAAAGCTGAGGGGCAGAGTAAGTCTAAGAGTAGAGACTCAGTTTCCATTCCGTTCTACACTCTGGTCTTTTCCCCGAAACTCACCTCTCTCCAACACCATCTTTGACCCCCCCACACACGTGACATTTTCCTTTACGGTGTGCAGCCAAAGAAGCTCTTATATCCCTGAAAACTCCCAGACAACTCCACCATCCCACTCTATAAGACGTGTGCTTTTGTATTTTTTTTGTTTTTATCATTTTTGTTATTAACATAACTTCCTTCTTCTAATGCTAATGCCGGTTTTTAATGTCAGAGTATTTTTCATGATATATAAAAAGTTTTCAATGTACTTAATTCTATTGATTCCTTTACGAATATTAATGAGTAAGAGGATCAAGTGGGTGAATGTCCGTTAACTTTCAACAGTCACTTTTAACAAGTTTTCAAGGCAGAAAACTGGTTTTACCTAGCGCACCAATAGTTCCAACCCCCTCCAAAGCCAACCACTCATGATCATTATGTAAAAGCTATCAAATCCACTGTTACTCTGATAGCCCAGACACTTCCTTATGGGAAACTACCAACTTGCTTCTGTCATTGATTCAAGAGACAATGGAAGAGCCTGTCACAATGCCATAGCAGAGATCATCATGGTTCTGAGACTCCCGGGAATGCAAACTGCAAGCAGGACCTTCCCAGGCTAGTCCTGTGCACAGTGACCAGGGTCCCAGGCCAGTCCTGTGCACAGCGACCAGGGTCCCAGGCCAGTCCTGTGCACAGCGACCAGGGTCGCAGGCCAGTCCTGTGCACAGCAACCAGGGTCCCAGGCCAGTCCTGTGCACAGCGACCAGGGTCCCAGGCTAGTCTTGTTCACAGCGACCAGGGTCCCAGGACAGTCCTCTGCACAGCGACCAGGGTTGTCCCATACCTGCTTCTAGGCACCAAGAGCACAAGGCCAGGATCTCAGCAACATTGTCCATGAACCAATCACATCTAAAGTGGAAGCTTTCTACTTTTTAAACACCCATGACAATCATTTAATACACTAGACAATTGAGATTATTCCCTGTCCATAAGCCATCTGAGGAGAAACGTAGGTTAGAATCTGAAGACAGAACGGCAAAGTCCTAGGTAGCAGAAAAAGGGGTGATAAGCCTGAGGGACCCCACAGGGGCTGAGGGCAGCGTTCTGAAGGGGAGATGGGGCTCAATGTGACGTCAGTGACAGGTGGCAAGCGATACATTGTGATTAAACCAAAGTCTCTAAGTCAATTATAATGCTTTGACCAGAAACTCAGAGGAAACGAAATGCGGATAGAAAAAAATGAGGTCTGTTCTTATGAGATCAATAAATACAACGGTGCAGCCTGCTTATCACAGGCACGTTGCACACGGACTCCCACACTTCCATCCGCTTCACGGGTGACTGCCACGGATGGCGTACTCTTATCTCTAAGTTCAAAGCCACAGAGAAAAGTGGAAACAAAAGTGTCCTGGCTTGCTTCCCGTTGCTGCGGTAGACAGCATAACCAAAAGTGGCTTGAAGGGAGGGTTTCTTTCAGCTCTCAACTCCCAGGCCACACGTCCATCAGTGAAGGAAGTCAGGGCAGGAACTCGAGGCAGGGCCTGGCGTTGAGATCGTGGAGGAAAAGCAGAGGGTATGGCTTTGCTCACCTACCTTCCTAATACAGCCCAGGCCTGCCAGCCTAGGGAGGGTATCACCCACAGTGGGCTGGACCCTCCTACATGAATTACCAATTAAGAGAATGACCCAGAGATGTACCCACTAGCCAGTCTGATGGAGGCAATTCTTCCATTGAGGGCCCCTCTTCCCAGGTGTGTCACGTCGACAACAGAGATCAGCATCACAAAAAGAAAACGGAGTGTTATGATATTGCATATCAAATTTCTCTAAATCGTTAAGATGAACATTGTATGTGTGGCTATTTTCCAGGAGTCTCATAGTATATATGCTGTATTTGGAGCCTGCTGGAGACTACAGGAGAACTATACTCTGACCATGATTTTTTTTTTAATGTGTACGGGTGTCTCCTCTGCATGTATGTCTGTGCACTTCATGGATGCCTAGTGCCCTCGGAAGCCAGAAGAGGACTTTGGATCCCCTGGGACTAGAGGTAGTTATAATGCGGGTGCTTGGAATTGTACCCAGGTCCTTTGGAAGATTAACCAAAGAGTAGGTCATCTCTCCAGCACCTCTGACTATGATTCTATAGCCATATATACACATGTCCATAGATTGAAGAAAAAGAAAACCTTCGATAGATACCTTAATAAACGTTCAGACCAATCTGAAAGGCGTGCTTCATTTCCCCCTTTTGACCAGTTATTAAGATAGATTTACCAAGGATAACAAGAAAGCCAAATGTTTAATCCCCGTGACCCAATATGACGCGAAACATGCATGTGAAGACACGCAAAGGAATGGTGGGGTTCTGTTCTTAAGTGCAAGCCCCAAGCCACTCGTTCCTACAACGCTACATGCTTCACACTTCAAGTAGAGACGCTGGCACACGATCTTCAAACCAGTGGATGCCACCACTAAAATGCAACCTCCCGTTGCTTCCATTTAACACCGACATTCCTTGCAGGGTTGGAATGAACAAACACATTGCCTTTTCATTCACTGTAACCTCAGAGTAACCCTCGGGGTCAAGGGTCAGCCAGATCCTTCTCTGGTCTTCAAGGGAGTCATCAGCTTGACCTAGATCCCGACAGGAACACAGTAGAAACAGCTGTGATGTGGCACTGACATCTCACCCACAAGCGAGGATCACATCACTGCCAGCTGTCACTCAACCCCTGTGCCACTCAGTGTCCTTTCCCCAACTGTCAAAGCAACACATAGGGCCACACACCATGTATACACAGAGACGTGTTTCTCACTCTCTTGCCCTGTGCTGTGGCTTCTAGGCCACACTCCCCATTTCCCACACAAAAGTACCCACAACACAATAGCTGAGTACCCACGCCCTCAAGGGTCTCCTGAGTTCGGTGTCTTCAGATGAACGACACAACTCTTTAGGTAGAATCCCGACTCGCCCAGTTCAAGGGTCGCCACAAAGTCTTTTAAGTTTTACGGGTTCAGAAAAACCAACGTTATTTCAAAATTATGATAATCTCCGACTACTATAGAAAAAGGTACACTGTACCACCCATTGTGGCTTGCAACACAATTCCCTGTAGAGCCCCATCATCGGGGAAACACTGGAATTCTATGGGGCTGGGAGCACAGGTTCCCACAGCAGAGGTCCTTGTTTTGTTCCTATTTCCACCAAAAATAAATAAATAAAAATAAATAGACGAAAAAAATGTTTGTTAAAACGTAATACTTGTTTCTTCTTTTAGAACTGGCAGACATGCGTTCATCAATTCTGAAAGTAATGCAACATGTACCTGGGTTGTTATTTTTACCATAACAGGGACATCAGTTCACGTAGACATCTTTAGTTCTTGTGACAGAGCAAACGTAGGTCCTAAGCAATAATGCATACAGAATTGATAAATGTGCTGGACGCCGTGGTGGTATGGAGTCGTTCCCTGCTATGATATAAAAATATCAACCACTCAAACGAACCCATGTGAAGTCCTTACCAGGTACCCATACACCCAACAAAACTACGTAAGCAATGGTTTAGCTCGTTGTACACTAATAACTGAGAAATAAATCATCAAAAATGCACAGTCATTAGAGATCACCTCTTAGGTGGTAACTGGGCAGGCTCAATCAACTTCCCCTAACACTCAAATGGACCAAGCAGGGAGAGCCACATCCCAACCCTTGGTTTCTCGATTTTGCAATAGAAAGGGGAACTTTGTGCCTCCAGTGACATTGAAAGAGATGGACCAAAGACTCCATCTTGGAGATACCAGCCATCTGATGCTCTGCCCCTTGGGAGCCTGCCTCCGTGGGCTGGCGACAGGAAAGAGGCAGGCAAGCAGGGCTGCTCTTTTCAGCTGCCCACCCATCTGGGTCCCATCACCCGGGTGAGTCTTCTCATCACCTGATCTACAGCTTAACCAAATAAAACCTCATCAGTCCTCCTTTGCATTTTACCTCTGCAACCCAGAAAGAGGCTTGGCTACATCATCTGGGCCTCCTTCTACCCAAACCCAGAATGCTTTAAGAGAAATAAAAGGTGTCTGTCTAGGTTTCTGTGATGTGGAAATCAGAGATCCAAGTATCACTTTTGTTTCATAGGGAATTTTCCATCTTTACTTTTTCTCTGGTATCATTCCAGGCAGAGACGAACCCAACTGCTTTCCTTCTCCATCTCCCCTTGAAATGAGATGCCCCACTCCATCTGCTCAACCCTCACCTCCAACTTCAGGAGGACCGAGGCCCTGCCTGTGCAGAGGATGAAGATTCCTCATGACGCAACCCTCAACATCCCTGGACTGGAGAAGCATGGGAGAAGACGGGGGCCCTCACTGCTGTCCCCGTCGGCAACAGGCACTAGGGCACATCACCAGCACCCCTCCCTCCAGATCGAGGGTCCTGAGCACCCACACAGGCCATATGTCCACAGGATAGGGTCTTCACCCAGTGCACAGACAACAAGCCAAGCAGGGAGAGGAGGCGGCCAGCATCCTCAGTCAGCCCTTCCTGGCTCCTCCTGCCTCCTTGCCACCCAGCCTCTCCCCCAGTGTGCCCCAAGTTCACAGGGATCTGGGTCTCTGGCACCGGCCTAGTCAGCTCTTCTGCACCCCACCCCCAATTTCCCACCTATGGGTAGGTCTACCCAGTTGCTCTGAAGACTGGGGCATTCCTGTGGAGCATCTCAGCTCCGAAGCTCTCGGCATGTGCTCAGTCCTCTGTCTCCTCCCCCTCCCCCTACCTGGCTCCTCGCTGCTGCCCCCAAACCAGGCAGTGGGTTCCTCCTCTGGGAGCTGGGGTTCTCCTCCACCTCCTCCGCCCTCAAGGGCTTTGCGCTTCTTCGACATCTCTGCCCAGGGCCTGGGGTTTGGGGGTTTTCTTTCCCCTCCCCCTGGGCCCTCCCCTCTCGGAGAGAGTGAAGGTGGGGTTAGGTGGAGAGGAAAGGGGTGGGGAGAAGAGGCCAGGGAGGGAGAAGGAAAGAAATTGCTGCCTCCGAAAGACTGGAAGGGATCTGGAAGGCAGGCAGGAGAGGCAGAGACCTGTGCTCAATCCCCAGGATTGCTTCCATCAGTGTGGCCCTACTCTGAAGCTCTCCTCCTCCTCCTCCTTCCTCTCTCTCTCTCTCTCTCTCTCTCTCTCTCTCTCTCTCTCTCTCTCTCTCTCTCTCTCTCTCTCTCTTCCCCTCTCTCCTCCTTTTCCTTCTATTAAAAGGGTGAGATGAGAGAGGAAATCAAAACCCAAAAGGAGAGGCTCCTCCAAAACCTCTGAGGTTTCCCGCTAATGTGGGAGGGGACCTGGGTAGGGTACTCTCCTCTCTCTGAGGACTCCAGGTCCTGCCTGGCTATGAGGAGCTGTGTTTGTGGCTGTGGGGGAAAGAACCACAGGCAGAATGAGGGATGTTTGATCGGGATGGTTGGGACGTGGTTTCAATGACTTGCCAAATAAAAATAAACAGAATGCTACAGAAGGCATCAGAGATCTTTCTGACACTGGGGATTCAGGACCCCCTTCTCTCTGATGGCCTCACGTGCTATCTCACAGAAGAGACAGGGGTGATGGTGGATAGGCAGAGACCCTGCTGAGGACCAGAGACCCGGCAGCAGGAAGGAAGGAGGAGGTTGAGGTGCACTACAGCCCTCTCTGAACCACCTCAAGAGGCACCTGCCGGCCTGGCTAAGCAGGCTCTGCAGTCGCAGCTGGAGCGCAGTGGGCTCTGAAACTTGAACTGGAAACTCCAGGAACCCTGTGGAGTGATGAGCCCCGGCTGTCGCTGGGCACTGGGGTCGGCTGCAGGCTTTTCCCCACCTCTCCCTCAAAGCCTGTGTCTCTAGCGTGACAGAGTCCAATGCTTATCGCTTCCGCTCCTCTCCCCATTCACCCCACGACATTCACAAACACCGCATAGGGCTCACGCACATTTTTTCACTGCTGGAGAGCTTGCCAGGGGTACATGCTGGCAAGGGCTTTTATCTTTTTTTCTCCTTAAGTAGAAAAACAAAAACAAAAAACAAAAAAAAAGGATTGGAAGTAAGTTTTTTTTTCTCTTTTCTTTTAATCCATCCCCCTTTGGACTCTTAGTGGTTAATGTTAGATTTAAAAAAAATTATCAACTTACCCGCCAAAGTATGCTCCAGTACAAAACTCCTTTCTGCTTCGTTTCCAGTTCACAAATTCAAAGCGGGACGGTGGAGACGGGTCTCTGGGACCGGTGGATCCAGGCTCCATCCAGAGGTGCTCAAAACAAGTCGCCAAACCCGGGTGGCGCAAGTTCAGGACCTGTCCAAGACCCTGGCATATGCTCCATGCTGCATTCTTATTCCAAGGGCTTCGGCTACTCGGAGTTTCCGCGCTGATCATCTCGCCAAAGGGGGAGACAACTCTAACAAAGCAGGGGGGAGGCTACCCTCTCCCGCCTGCCTTTCTGGGGTCCTCGGGAGAGCCTTTCTGGGGTCCTCGGGAGAGCCTCGAGGCGCCAATGAAGACTGGTCCATCTCAGCTCAGCCTCTGGACAGAAGCAACTTTAGGACCCACACACCTAGGAGTAGAGTGTGTCTACGAGTGTGCATGAGTGTGTTCACGCGCGTGTGCGCGTGTCCAACCCGTCTGCCCGCATATACTTGACTTGGGTAGGGGGGGTTGCGTGTGCTACGATGAGCCACTCACTCTCCCCGGCTGCTGGAACTTAGAGAGTTTTCCTTTAAGCCAGCAACGCTGATGCTTGGACACCCCCCCCCTCCCCGCGTCCAACAGGAGGCGATGACGTCTGCAGCCTCGTTGCCAGAGCAGTCCCCAAGCGGCGGCTGCTGTTCATTGACAGGAGCAGAGGCTCGGACGTCAGCAGCCGGACCTTGGCGACGCTGCTCCCGCGGAGACGGCTCCCACCCCCGCACCTGCCAGCCCGCGGGGGAGGAGGGAGTGAAATCAAAGCCGCGGAGGAGCGGATTGGGGCGACGCTGGGGCTGCGGAAGGGGGGTGACTCGGATCTGCCCTCTTTGTCCTGGAGCCCCGGAGTATATAAATAGTACAGTCTCCAGCCAGATTTGCACCCGCTCTCGCACGCCCCCACACCCCCCTCCCCATCACTTTGTGACGGGTTGGCACTGCGGGAAGGGAGGCAGGGGGCGGGAAGCAAGGAGTGGAAATAGATGTTGGGTTTTTTTTTTCCCCCTCTTCCCATTCATAGATTCGGCTGGAGTCATGGGGCCTTGGCTCTGGGAGTCGCAATGAATGAATGGATTCCTGCGCGCCCCGGGACCACCAGATCCGCTGAGGCGTCGCTTGCACAGGGGGCGCTCTTCCGTGAGGGAACTGGCACACTTGTCCAGGCACACAGAGACTGCAAACCACAACCCCAAGGAGGCCAAAGGCCTGTCATCTCTCTCTCCCCTCCGATCCCTCCTGAGTTATTCCCTCCCTGTGAAGCTCAGAGGCCAAACAGTCCGCTGTTTGAATTTGCCCACAGAGGGGCTCCCAAATGGAGCCTTTGGGAAGGGACTTTCTGCAGTCGGGACAGTGACAAAGGCAAAAGGAGCAGCCACATGATGCAAGGCTTTTGGTCACTGGTGTGTTGTTGGTGGCCAAAACCTCGTCCCTCCACCACCTAAGTACCCAAAAGCGCTCCACACCAGAAGGGAGGGAGCGCTGCAAAGGTTCTGGGTATTTCATTCAGCTCCATTTAACCAGAGTTCAGAGCTTGGGGAGTCCTTGGGGCTACAGGAGCTAGGGGCCCACACAAGATCACACAGGGATCACCGCCTACATCCCTGGCTGTGCTCTGTGCACTGAACAAGCCCCTAAAGGATGCAGATTCCCAGCACACAGGGGAGCTTCGTAAGTGCATCCCATGGAGAGGCGGGGATTGGATGGTTTTCAAGCTAATCTGAGCTATTTATTACCCCAGGACAGATGTGCATGGTTTGGACAGTAGAACCCAGGATGTGGGGGATGGGGGGATGCTGCACAGTGTTCCAGGCCAGGAATGGCCAATGGCTAGGAAAGTGGGGAGTGAGTAGGGAGAATCCCCACTCTCCACTGACCATCCTGCCCCCTCCCCCGCCAGGGAAAAGACCACAGAAGTGGCATTGCAACCCCTGTGCCAGCAGAGAGCCCTTCTCAGCTGTCAGGCAGAGAAAGGACAGAGGAATGTCCTCCTGACTCCTTCATCTAGCCCATTGTTCACGACAGATGGGTGGGCAAAATCATGGGACACTCTCTCACTTCTCCCTGTCTGGACCACCCAGAAGCACTTTGCTAGGACAACTGCCCCTGAGTGATGCTCTCTATTTTAGGGTCAGCACCAACCCCTTCCCTATTGGTCATTTCATCTTCCTCTCATCCGGTCCATGGAGTGCCTAGACCACACTTCCCTATGCGATGCCTCTGTGAATAACCTACCCTAACTTGGACACTGAGCCCTGCACAGCACCTGCATGTTCCCAAGGAACATGTCTCCCCATCTTCCTGATGTTGGGGTGTTCCAGGACCACTCACAGACACCCCCCCTTTGCTTTCCGTCACCTCTAAATGAAGGCTCTCACTCAGCCTGGCAGTTGTAAAATATGTCCAGCCTGTTACACTGAGCACACAACTCTCCTCTGAACTTGAGTTTCGAGTGAACTACAAGCGCCCCTGGGTTGCCCATCAAGTCTCAAGGCCACTAAACTCCACTGCACCACAGCCATGACAGCTCCACAGTATCCCCACATTGGTAAGTAGAAACAGCGTGTTCCTTGTTGACCTTAGGCCAAACCATGGTCATGAGATGGTCTCTTTCCTAAAACTCCATTCCATCTATTCCCTCAGCCTTCAAAGCCTCAGACTCAGGCACCTTTCAGCTCCGGCTAAAACCTCCAGCTCTGTCCACGGAGTCACATGGCCTCCATGCTACACCGGGGCCCTGTGCAGAGATCAGGGCCCCTGTAAAAAAATGCAAGATCATACCAGTTCTCAGTTGAGTCCTCCATGGCTCTCCACCAAGCAACAACCAAGATCCTATGACATTTACAGTTTCACCTTCAGTTCATCCCTTCTCTCCTTGTTGCTTGTGCCTACAGCTACGATAGTTAATTTTGGTTATCGACTCCATTTGATCAATAGACACCCAGGCTATTAGTGAGGCAGACCTTTGGGTATTTTTATGGTGGTGTTTCCGGAAAGGATTAGTGAAGGCACTAAGACCTGTCCTGAACATGGGAACCAGTATTCCAGGGGCTCGTGTCCCAGACTAAACAAGAAGGACAAGGGCGGGGGGCTGAGAGCCCATGTCCACTTTTCTCTCTGGATGGCACCACAAGCCAAGTCCCTCATGCTGCCACGCCGTCCCACCACAATGAATGGCATCTTTCTGAGTTATGAGATGGAATGAATCCTTCTTCCTTTGAGTTGTCTTTTGAAAGGGTTTTGTGGGAGGGGGGTTGTTTTGTTTTATTTCCCAGTAAAAGGAAAAGCAACTGATATAGCAAACAGAGGCTGAGAATCAGAGCTTTGCTGAGAGCAGCCTGGCCATGCAACCGTTAGGCTGGAGTACCGGTCTGTGGGAAGAACGTGGAAGAGACTGGAGATGCAGGCTGGGAGAAGCACAGATGCTGTAGGCAGAGCTGGCTGGGTGGTTCTGGTGGAAGTTTAGGTGCCTGGAAAAAGTGGGCAGTGCTCATGAAGTTTCAGAGGGGAATGGAAACTCAACTGGGAACCAGCTAAAAACCGTGTCACATTCTAACAAAGAATCTATCTACGTGTCCTTAAACCCTGGGGGAGTGTACATTCTAAAACAGGGCCCTGTGTTGTTTGATGGAGGGAATTTCAACTCAACATGACACTGAGACTGTGGCATAGTTACTACAGACTACATTGATAGAACAGAGAGGGGATGGAAATATGGTTTGGTTTTGAGTCTTATTAAAGTTGAGGGTGGATGCATTCTGACTATACCTATCAAAGAGATCATCACAATTAAAAGGAAACTACACCGGGAAAATAGGAGGGGTACCTTGAGGATAAGACACACCCATCAAAAGATGAGGGACCTAAAAATGCAAATTTACTTGAAAGGTGAGTACCTGCCCAGAAAGAGAACAATGGGGGTTCCCTGATGAAAAATCATCTCCCAGGAATATGGGTTTCTTGTGTTCAACCTCCCAGCCACTCAGAAGCTTCTGCAGCCATGGTCTAAAGGGGTCTGACTACAGTGAGATGTGACAGAACTTCCCCAAAGCAGGCACTTGGTGCCAATTTTGTAGGTACACAAAATACAAGAATTATGGGGTCCCAGAGGCCTGAACCAAGCTCTAGGAAGACACAGGATAGGAAATATGTCAAGGTCAGATTCCCTGGAAGGAAGCTCTAAAAGGTCATTGAATAGAACTATGGAGATGAAGTCTAAGGTGCAACGGAGACCCCAAGATCTTGAAGATACCAAAACTATGGGACATCTCCCAAGGATAGCCTTAAGCCCTGAGTGTGGCTGGCTTTAGACAAGAGCAATGTGTGCTGTGGGCAGCAGAGCTGGAGATACAGAGCCCTCCAAGGCTGCTGGAACACAGATGCCGCCATCAGCAGCCCCAGGTGCCAGACCAGGAGCTGCAAGATTGGGTGTGTGCCCTCCAAGGCTGCTGGAGCACAGATGCCACCATCAGGAGCCCCAGGCGCCAGACCAGGAGCTGCAAGATTGGGAGTTTGCCCTCCAAGGCTGCTGGAGCACACATGCAGCCATCAGCAGCCCCAGGTGCCAGACGGGGAGCTGCAAGATTGGGTGTGTGCCCTCCAAGGCTGCTGGAACACAGATGCCGCCATCAGGAGCCCCAGGTGCCAGACCAGGAGTTACAAGATTGGGTGTGTGCCCTCTTGGGGTTTGGTTTTCCTTTGGCCCAATCTTGTCTGTGTTCCCCTATCCTCTGTTGTAATAAGAATGCTCACCCTTTCTTGTTGAAACTTACAACTTGATTCTTGACTTTTCAAGGGCTCAGTCACTAGATTGCCTTTGAGTCAGAGGAAGCTTTAATCTTGGAGTTTAAAATAATGTCGGAACTGTGAGGGCACAGGGAACTCTTAGAGATGAAGAAAATGCATTCAGCATTGAGATGACCATGAAACTTTAAAGATGGGAGCTGCATGTCATGGTTTAAAAGAGACGCGTTCGGGTGTTGACAATACGTGGATTCGTGGCAATGAATTTCGACTGGAAACTTGACTGTTAAGAAACACGAGGGGATATTAGCGAGGGACACGTGTGTGAGGGTAATTCAGAGAGATTTAAGGGAAAAGATTCACTCTGAAAGTGGGAAGCACCACGGACTCCAGTCCCAAACTGAATAAAAATTCAGAGAAAGTCAGCAGAGATCTGGAACTCTCCTTCCTCCATTCCCTGATTCACTAAGATGTGAGCAGGCAGCCTTCTGCCTCCATGGAAGGAGCTGGTCCTAATGCAGTACCATCCCCGTGCGGTAGATTATATCCACGGAACCACGAGTCATGTAAGATTTCCCTCCTTTGAGTTGCTGTTAGGTGTTTCACGTGAACCACACAGGCAACCTCAGAGGCAGAGCCTCCTCGGCTGTGGTTGTCATCCAGAAGCTGGAGTGTCACCCAAATTCTGTCCTCCTATACTGCCACAGCCCTCCTTAGATGGACACAACACTGCCCCAACTCACACACCTGTCTCTGCTTGGTGTCCCTCCGCACCTGACTTGGGTGTACATCCCTTGTTTGCCGAGCACCTGTGTAGCTCTAAAACATCAGCTCCCTGGTGCTACGGATTTTTGCTTCTGCTTATAATTGGAAACACACACATACACACACACACACACACACACACACACCGGGCTTGATCTCAACAGAAGCCCCTCTCCTCACTGCAGGTGCAGAACACACAAACACAAGAGAGCTTCAAGGTGCTCAGAGCCTTGTTTGTTTGTTTGGTTTTGGTTTTCGTCAGAAGTCCCCAACATTAAACATAAATTTGTGGGGCTGGGGAGAAGGCTCGGGTTAGGAGTACACACTGCTCTTGCAGAAGGTCTGGGTTTGGTTCCCTGTACCCATTTTGGGCCACGGCCGACAATGCCCTGTAACTCCAGCCATGGGAAGATGAGCTCCCTCTGCCCTCTTCAGGCACCCACATCCAAGTGTACTCATCCACACAGACACTCACGTGTGCATGATTGAAATGTATAGATAGATAAAGTGGCATATTTTCTCTGTCTGTATAGGTATATCAAAGTCTCCACCTCAGACTCCTGTCCCTTTGGTAAGTCCCAATTAACAGTGAAATTCTCACAACCTGCTCACTTCAACTCCTTTCTCGTCCATCTTTCTTTCTTTGCATGTGTGTGTGTGTATGTGTGTGCATGTGTGTGTTCCTGTGTGTGAGCATGTATATAAGGCCAGAAGTCAATATCTGGTGTCTTCTTCAATCAGTCTCTCACTGAACCCAGAGATCAGCAATTTAACTATCCTGACTGAGCAGCAGACCTCAGAGATCTTGTCCCTGAATCACCCACCTTGGAATTACTGTGCTCAATGTCTTTAAGTGTGTGCTGGGGATTTGAACCCATGCCCTCACACTTACAAAATGAGCACCTTACCAACAGGTCCATTTCTCAGTCTTCCTTTACCTATGTGGCCCTTCTCTTCTCTTCCCCTTCCTTTTCTACCCAACCCAGAAGCCAGCCCTGAGCCTGAGAACAGCCACACAGGAGGTGAAGGTGCCTCTAAGCTGTCCTGCCCCTCCCTCACAGTCCGGAGTCAGGGTGCACAAACCCCTTCTCACCGAACATGGAAAGATTCAACAGCTACTGAGATTCCCGGTTCCTTGTGGCTCTCTCAACTGTGTAGATGAAAGGAATTGCCCACCAGGGGACACAGTGATGAAGACCTGGGGGGGGGGGGCTCAGTGCGCCCACCTGACCAGAGGAAGGATAACACCTGTGGGAATTGCCTGAGTCAGGTCACACAGGCATGCCATGGATGCCTTAGAGACAGGGCAGGGACATCCAAAGCCTGGAGAGCAGCTGGCTGGGAGTATTCAGATGTCAGCCACTGGGTTCAGCTGTTGGACTGATGACCGGAGAGAGCATGAGGGACCTCCAGGCCATCTGAGGGCTTGAAACTATACTTCGAGATCTCAAAAGATTTTTAAGAAAGAGATGAGATCGTGCCTTCTAGGTTTGAGGTGGGGAGAACGCTGGATGATTTAGGGGCTGAGATAGGAGCAGCTGAAGGGAGACGCTGCAGGGGTAGAGTGGAGGGGGAGCGAGCATGTGGTGACAGTGTGTGGAAGTCAGGCAGAGGGAACGATTTCAGGACACACATGCACGTCCTGTTTCCCTAGACAGGACCTGAAAGAACTTAAGTTGTGCCTCATTGGGATGGTGGCCCCATTGATGGGAGCAGACACACTCTGCACAGGCTCTTCTCTGGGAATGCTGTGGGGCTAGGATGCAGCCCAAAGACCTCTGCTGCCTTGTGCCTCTGAAAACTGAGTTCTCGACTAGGACGGATCAGAGTTGGGGGAAACTTGGCAAAGACTCAACAGATCAATGCAGAAGCAGGAATGGCTGGTCATTTTTTTTTAAAGATTTATTTATTAGGTATACAACATTCTGTCTCCATATATATGCCTGAATGCCCAAAGAAGATACCAGATCTCATCCTAGATGGCTGTGAGCCACCATGTGGTTGCTGGGAATTGAACTCAGGGCCTCTGGAAGAGCAGGCAGTGCTCTAACCTCTGAGCCAGCTCTCCAGTCTCGCAGCTGGTCATTTTGCAGCGGCTGATCTCTTTATGAGAATAAGGACCTTCCCCTTCACCTCAACCCGGCTTTCTCCTGCCAGGATCACTAATGGACCAAACTTTACAGCATCTTAGGGCTGAGCTACAGTGGGCAGCACAGTTGACTGAGCGTACTCCCTTCATCCTCCCAGGGCTTGGGTGTCCACGAGCAGTGTGCCTGACCATCTTCCTCTGGTTTCCACTGTCCCCCTTTACTGTCTGCCTGCTTCTTCACCCCTGCAACTGCTTTCAAAACCCCTAACCAGCCGGGCGGTGGTGACGCACGCCTTTAATCCCAGCACTCGGGAGGCAGAGACAGGCAGATCTTTGTGAGTTCGAGACCAGCCTGGTCTACAAGAGCTAGTTCCAGGACAGGCTCCAAAGCCACAGAGAAACCCTGTCTCGAAAAACCAAAAAAAAAAAAAAACCCTAACCACGGCCTTCAGAATAAAAGTCCTGAGGCTGCGGGACTTGGGACAGGTTCGGAAGGGCTTGGCTTTGGCACAAGAGCTGCTTCCCAGAGCCAGACTTCTTCCTTTTCCTTTTTCTTGGGAGAACATTTCCAGGTCCTTGCTATTCTGAGAAAAGAGATATTTAGATGCATGTGTTAATTCCAGCCCTTGAAAAGAGCAGAGCAGAAAACACAGGCAAAGGTGAAGTGGCTTGAGAAAGAACGCTCCCTCGGAAACACCTTTTCCAGGAGAAATGGCATTCCCCGTGGCAGGGGCTAAATATGTCTCCTCAAATTTACCTAATTCATACGAGCCAGTGTTTAGGATGGGGAGGAAAGGGGCTGTTTCGGTCAATACCCTCTCAAATGGATCAATGCTGGAAAGGATTAACCCTGTCTGTCATCCAAATGTGACCAAGCAGAAGTCAGAATAGCCACTTGACCGCAGAATTTTCTGTCTCAGAACTCTGTAGCTGAGGTTCCAGTCTTTCTAAACTCTTTAGCCATGGGCACTCTGCCTGGATACCACAATTCGGGCGATGTCCCATCAACCCGAGCACAGCAACTCCTATGCTTACGCGGATTTCCAGGTTGCGTGAACTTGCTTTCAAATGAGTATAGGAGCCTAAAAATGTTGTTAGCGTTGTCGTCGGGATAAGTCTGAAGATGAAGATTCAGAGTCTAAGGTTTACCTAAGGGCCCCGAATGCCCTCATATAGGAGGGAAATCAGAGCGAACGGCAGCACAGAACACAGGCTGTCTCCGTTGCTTGTTTCAGGAAGAAGCAACATAAGGAAGGAAGTTTGGCTTTGAGTCTGAGTCCTTCCTGGTGAGGAAGTCCTGGCTCCAGAAGCTTGGGCGTCTGGTCACATGACATCTGGAGTCAAACAGAAAGATGGGCGCTGGTGCTGTTCTGTAGTCCAAGACCCAAAAGCAGGGGACGGTGCTCTCTGCTCTCAGGCGGCTCTCCCAGCAGTTAACCAAGATGCTCCCTCACAATCCCGGGGGGGCTTGTGTCCTGGGTGATTCCCGTCAGGTTGACAACCACTGGGAGTCACGGCACAGGTGGTTCCTTTTGTCAAAGAAAAACATTGTGGCTATGAGTTGTGTTCGGATTTTAACCAATCACACAATTCCAGATCTATCAGCTATTCCCTCTCACTTCCAAAAGCACCATAGCTGAGTTCTGCTAACAAGGCTCACCCGTGCATCTCGCCACTTAGACTTCTGTGCGTTTAAATTCGATACGATACACACTTTACAGGAAGACAAAAGTGGGTTCGCCTGTAGTTAGCCTTTGCCCTCCGCCTCCTCTGCCGCCTGCGCACCCCTGGCTACAGAGTTCTCGCCCTCCTGCCCTTAAAGACCCCAGCCACAGCCGCGTATGTTTCCTAAGATAACAGGTCTTTTCTTACACGCGATGCTGTAGTCAACACAGGTCAACTCACTCCCCTCAAACAGCGTTTTTGTCTAATCTGCCTGCACCTCTGTTGGTCCATTAATACGAGAACATCGTTTAGAGCCCCCGCCCTCAGGATGGAAGGCCCAGTTCCTAGACACTCTCATCCTGGACAATTTCCGGAATCTTTGTGTATCTTTTATAATCTGGATTTTTTTTTTAAAGAATGATCCTCACCTCCCCCCCCCCAACTTGTTGTACCCATGTACTTCTGGGTGTGGGTGGACTGCTACTTCCTCATGATTGGGTCCAGGCTGTGTGACTCATCTGGGCACCAACGGAGGTTTGGATGGGTGTCGCCTGCAGAATATCTGGAGGCGCTGGAGTCCATCTGGTCCCTGCTGGCTGGCGAGGTAGATTCCAATCAGTATGGTTTTTTTTTTTCTTTTTGATTTGCTTGTAAGTAGGAACCAATCCATCAAGAGACGAGAGAGGTAAATGCTACACCCCTCTTTTTGTCAGGTCTGGTTCTAGAACTGGCATCCACAGGTGATTCCCGCATGGTCCACTACCATTGGTGGCTTTAGAGCTCAGTTCTTTTGGCACAAAAGCCTCCTGTCCCTCATCCGTAGATTTATAGACTATTTATTAGTATTATTTACACAGTGGGACCATTAATTCCTACTTCCAATGCTTCGCAATTATTCCTTTCTGTTGCTGCGCTATCTGGTTCACGGAAAAGGCCAGGGAGAGTTATGCAAACTGCCCAGTGTCCTCCCGGCATGTCCCACGGCCGCTTCTGACTTTCTGGTATAGATGCTCCAGGTCTACCTGGATCTTCTTTGTCCCAGCCTTGGTTTCAGCCACTTCCCACTGAATCGCTGGTCACTTTCAACGGAAGAGACTAAGATCCGGACATTGGTGATAATCAGTAATGCTGAGTGTGCTCTCCTTGGCCTTGAAGCAGACAAACAAAGCAGAAAGAACATGTAAGCTTATTCATACACACACGTGCGTGCACACATGCATGCATCTGTACATTTCAGAACTCATCACTGTAACCAAACCCTCAACAAGAAACGACTTAAGAAAGGTTGGTTTTCTCTAGTGGTTTAGGGGAGCCTTCCACCACACTGGGGAAGGCTGGCTGCAGAGGTGGCTCTGAGCTGTGATTTCTCTGCCCTCACATCTCAGTGGAACAGGAGGCAGAGAGCAGAGAATCCTAGCATCTCAGGTGGCTGTCTTCTTTTCCGTTATTCGGTCCTGATTGTAGCCCGTAGGATGCTGCTGTCCACATCCAAAGAGTGTTCCCTTCTCCAACCTTTCTGGAAGAAAGGGACCTCACAGACATGCCTAGAGATGTGTCTCCCAGCAAGCTGATAATCAAGATTAACTGTCACTGTAAGTAAGATAGAACACTTCACAAACAATGTCTTTATTATTTATTTTATGTGTTTATGAAGTCATACTGTGAGAGGTATAACTTTAGGTAAATTCCTAGATGTGGGGTGCTGAAGTACAAGGGCCAATGCAAATTATTTTCCTACTATTATTATTCTATCATCATCATCACCATCATCATCATCATCATCACCACCACCATCATCATCATCAGACAGTGTCAATTTTCCTCCAAAGTGGTTGCATGCCCTTGATTCACAATAAAGAATATTAAGTAAAAAATTTCAGGTGTGAACAAATATGTATAAATTTTAAAATATTGAGGAATTTAGTTCACTGAGATAGCATGGTTAATGTCTGGGGGCTGATTTTTCTCAGGTGCCTTGGAATGTGGTAAACTTACATGTGATCAAAAGCACACATCTGTATCCCTTGCCTGTAAAACTGAGCACGTAGGTGCCTAGCCTAGCACCCTACGGCTCCCATAACTGAAGACACTGGAAATAGGCACTTGGAATAAGACATGTTTCCTATACTCACTTCTGTCATGTTCTTCTTAATATTTCATTAGATTTATTGATTTAATTTTGTATGTGTGTGTGTTTGCCTACACATATATGCGCGTGCTCCATGTGCGTGCATGGTGTTCACAAAGCTCAGAGGAGGGCACTGCATCCTTGGAACTGGAGTTCAAGAGGGATGCGACCACCATGTGGGTGCTGGGAACTGAACCCAGGTCCTCTGCAAGAGCAACGAGCGCTGTTAACCAGCGCTCAGCCACCTCTCCAGCCCCTACTGTGCTCTTGTTCTGAAAACTTACAGTCATCTTGTGTGATTAAGCTTCTATCCATCTATAAAATTGGGAATAAATGCTCTTATTCTGCAAATTTACATTCCCTTTCCTGTGATTAAGCTTCTATTGATCTATAAAATTGGAGATAGAATATTTTTCATAGTTACCTAATAGGTTTGAGGTCAAATAGGTATAGTTTATAGCACAAATGACTATGTTTTACTTATCTATTTGTCATCTATCTCCTGCCTGTCTACTATCCACCATCTGACTATCTATTGTCCGTCTGTCACCTATGAGCCATCTGCCCATCTATCTATGATCTATCTGTCTACCTAGGTAGTTAGTGCCCTGCTCTATCATCTATCTATAACCTAGTAATTGTGTGTTATCTGTCCACCTATTTATCTTTAATTCATCTTCCACCTATGTAGCCATCTATCACGTGTTTATACACCATCTATAGACCATCTATAGACCATCTACATACTATCTATATATCATCGGTGGACCATCTAGACACCGTCTATAGATCATCTGTACACCATCTATATATACATATATCATCTGTACACCATCTATATACCATCTATCGAACCATCTATTTTACACCATCTATGTGCCATCTATAGAGCATCTATACACCATCTATATATCTGTATGGCGTCTATATGCCATCTATAGATCTTATATACACCACCTATACACCATCTACATATCCACATATCATCTGTGTTCCATCTGTGCACCATCTATATATCATCTATATATCATCTATATATCGTCTAAACACCATCTATACATCTGTGTGGCGTCTATGTGCCATCTGTAGATCTTCTATATACCATCTATAGATCGTCTACACACCATCTATGTGTTGTCTGTTCGCCGTCTATGTGTCGTCTAAGACCATCTATATATCGTCTATAGCTCATCTATACACCATCTATATATCATCTACACACCATCTATATACCATCTATCCATCCACCCATCTTTTATCTTTCACCTAATCAGTAGCTACCCACTATATGGCCCCTGTAGCTGAAGCATTGCCCTTTCAATACAATGAGAAGAGAGTGCATTTAGCTGAAAATTAGGAAAACTGGTTCATTTCTGCCCTAACTCACTTCTTCCCTCTGGAAGGGCTTACTCCTCCTCTACACCGTGAGAAGGCTTGGCCCTCCCCTCCGAGTCTCTGCAGGGAGATGGCTGGAGAACTGAGAGGGACCCCAGGCCCCTCTGATTAGGAAACGCTCCTTGATTTTTCCCCCCACTGGATTCTCCATAAGAGATGAAATAAAGGCTCAGAGCTGTTCTGGCTAACACAGGCAGGACATGAAGAAAAGAAGGGAAGGTTACTCAAGATCTCTATTTCCACAACTTGACACAGGAGACTGGGAACAACCAGGCATGCCTCCCTGTCAGGAGGACGGTGGACCTGGAGCTGGAAAGTAGAGGAAGCATTGGAGATGGCCATGGTGTCACACTGAAATCCACCTTCATCAAAGACACCAATTACCTAACACTGATGAGGCGGTCTCTCCTAGAACAGGATTCTCTCAGAGCAGGTCCTGCTTCCCTTCTGGCTTTAGATCCCCTGATGTACTCACCCACAGCCCCTGGGCTCAAAACTAAGAACCCCTGGCTCCTTATGCTCCAGCGACATTTTCAGACTTTCCAATTCCTTCGGGTCTCTAATGTCAACAATGGCCACCACCTCACGTCCACCCTCAGGGCTTGGGCCAGCTCTGCCTCTCCCAGAAGCCTTCTTCCTCCTCCAAGGGCTGGAGATCAGGCTGGCATTACACAAAAGCTGTGCATATGCTGGAAATGAAAGTGCCAGCCTCTGTGTCTGGTAGAAAATGATCTGGAAGTAGCCTTGCCCCTGCCATCAGAGACTCAGCCCCACCCTTGGGACCTTCTGGCTTTTCCAACTCCTTAAGAAAGTTGATGCCCATTCCAGGTGCTACTTTGTGTTCAAGGAATGAAGATGGAGAAAGACTGGTTCCGCTCTCTTCCAGCTGCTGCATTCGGTTCCTGTTCCCCGTTTGTGTAGAGGACTGTGATCTGTGAGTCTACCCCTAAATAAATAACCCTCTATCATACTCCAAGAAAGAAAGAAAGAGAGAGAGAGAGAGAGAGAGAGAGAGAGAGAGAGAAAGACTGATACCAACAGACATCTCCCCACAGCAAAGAGAAAGGCAAACCTTCAGCTGGACACTTACATGTGGTCACACAGAACTACAAAAGCTAAAAGCAGAACGACCTTCTCACTAGGCTGAGGCTCGTCCTCCCCAAACAGAGCCAAGGATTCTTCAGAAGGTCAGTGGGAGAGAGCTGAACCCACAAGTGTGAGCCATTATCTTTCCCACAGAAGTTGGCTCATCCCCATGACTGCCTGCCTCCCTTCTTCCCAGCTGTCTCCCCATCCCTCACCTCCACCCTCTCTTCTTGTTTTCCCATCCACTTCTCTCTCCCCTCGCCATTTCCCGCTACTTTCTCCACCCACTGTCTTTCCTCACTTCCCTCTTGCCTCCCTCCCCTTCTTGTGCTTCCCTAGTCCTCCCTGACTCCACTGTCTGCCTCACCTCCAGAATCCGTGGGAGCCTGGGTCATAGTAAATGTCAAATCAAAACTGATCTGGTTGTCAAGGGACTCCTGGTTTACCCCATAAACTTCCACTGATCTGGGCATAAATGGGTGTCTGACTTACAACTTCACGATCACCATGCTAGCATGTTTTAGTCTGGTATGAAATTGTTTCCCATGACTTCTCTCTCTCTCTCTCTCTCTCTCTCTCTCTCTCTCTCTCTCTCTCTCCTCTCTCTCTCTCTCTCTCTCTCATGTGTGTGTGTGGGGGAGTGATCCTCCTCTGTTTGCTGTGAATACCACTGGTTAATAAAGAAACTGTCTTGTGCCTGCTCAGGGAATAGAGGTAGGTGGGGAAAACTAAACTGAATGCTGGGAGAAAGGAGGCGAAGTCATAGAGAAGCCATGGAGCCGCTGCCGGAGACAGACGTGCTGAAACTTTGCTGGAAGACCACGACCTCGTGGTGATGCACAGATTAATGAAGATGGGTTAAATTAAGATGTAAGAGTTAGCCAATAAGAAGCTAGAGCTAATGGGTCAAGTAGTGTTTTAAATAATATAGTTTCTGTGTGATTATTTTGGAGCTAAGCTAGCTGGGCAGCCAGGAAGAACAAGTGGCCTCCTCCAACACACAGTGAAAGAATTACTAAGCAAAACAAAAGATCAGCATCACCAGTCAACCTTTTTTGGAAGACAGCAAAAGGTAAAATTTTATCAACGGCAACTGGGATTGAACTGCAGAACCTTCAGGGAATAAGTTGGTCTTTCAACTCCTATGGAAGCAGCACCTGTGGGCAAGACGCAGTGGTAAACAGCTGTTCACAATGCGAGTCACCTCCGTCACTCCTTAGTGTCCAGGACCAGGGCTCACCTACGTGAGAATGCAGTGATGTCACTGGACATCGCGAAGATGCTGACCTTGGAGGTGATGTGGTTGTCCTCACTGAGCAGGGCCTGGAGACACTGGTGAGTCTCTTGCAAATCTGGAACTTTCCATTGAGAAATGCTAGGATTAGACTCAGATGGTGCCACAAATAAAAGAATATGCAGTCACAGCGTGGAACCTATTTACCACTTGATCTCTGATCAAAAATTCTTTTTCAATTACTTCCTTTTGTAACCATAGAAACATCAAGATGAAACATAAATGTATACAACGAGTATACATTTGCATGATGGTTGTCAGGACATATGCACGCACGGGCTGGACGTGATCAAAGGGAAAATCTCACACAACCACATGTCTGAAGAGATTCGATAGAACCTAGAAGAGGGAGACAATCAACATCTTTAATTTATTTCAAATGTCTCGGGGTCCCTTTTCAAAGAAGTGGCTATGCCTGTCAATCATCTTTTATATCTTGCTTTGTTTCCATTTATCTTAAGTACAAACTAAACTAGCTAATAAAAATAGTCTCACTATAAGTTACTGTAAAAAGATATGATACATTGAACAGAGTCCATGCATGACATCAACTGCAAAACCAAACCAACATCATACAGAAAGAAAATCAAGGAAGCAGGAAAAAAAAAATTAAAGTTTGTCCGGAAAATATTTATTTTATGCCAACCCATAGAAAAAGGCTAAGAGCCTTAAAGTCTGCCACTTGCAGTGACATTGATAGAGTGCTGTAATTAATACCCACCCAATGTGCAAATTGTCCAGTATGGTGCCAGCAGCAGTGGGCAAGGTTTCCCACCTCAACTAAAAATCGTGCCCAGAGACCCGCATGCCCAGATATTCCAATTCCTGTCGCGTTAACAATCAACACTCGCCATTAAGACTTCCTTGCTGAAAGCTTCTGGGCCCTGATGCAGAAATGGAAAGATGGGTCCCTGATTCAGAAGTTATTACTTGACATTTTGGTGTGGGTTGTAGCACATTGGTAACCTAGCTTCCGTCTCCAGTAACACACACACGAGGGAGGGGGCAGGTATCAAAATGACACCAGCCAGATAATCTGCCCAGGGTCTATTTTTACCTCTATTCAGAAGCAGATGGCACTCAGGGACCATTGGCTGTTCATGGGCTTCGGCTATGAACCAAGACTCAGCCAACCAACACACCCAGCAGCTCAGTCATGTGACTGACGATAGACCATCCCAGGACACTACAGACACGAGAGACCCAGGAGAAAGGCAAGTGCTGCAGAGAGACCCCAGCTAATTTATTCTTTGAGTATTCATACACTGTGAGCCATCAGGCCTGTAGAGCCTACAGAACAAGACAAAACCACCAGCTGTAACTAGTGTGGCTGATGAAAAGTGACCCCAAAGCGGAGACCCTAGTCTGCAGAACCTGGGGCTATGTGATAAGGGGCATTCTGCAGATGAGATCAAGGCTATAGGTATGAGATGGAGAGAGAAGCCCACACTATGCCTGTCGGCTAATTCGTCACAAAAATGCTCAGGAGGGTTGGCTGTGGGCAGACAGATGGCAGAGCTGTTGGCTGCGAGGCTGGAGGGGGACGGTGGGCCAAGGGCTATAGGTACATCTAAAAGCTACATAAGGCCAAGGGACAAACTCTTCCACGAATGCCACCAGAACACTGCAGCTGTCACACACCTTAATCACAGCCCCAGAAAAACCCCTTCTCCTCTGAACTTGCAGAGCTGAGCCATATGTTTCTGTTGTTTTCAAAGATTTATCATAAACAACAGAGAGATGGCTCAGAGGTTAAGAGCAAGAGGTTAAGAGCACTGACTGCTCTTCCAGAGGTCCTGAGTTCAATTCCCAGCACCCACACGGTGGCTCACAACCGTATGTAGTGAGATCAGATGCCCTCTTCTGGTGTGCAGGCACACAGGAGCATTTGTCTACATGAAATAAATAAGTAAATAAATCTTTTTTTAAAATTTTTTAAAAAAATAAATAAACAATAGAAAATGTAAATACTTAGTTTAGCAATAACCACAAAGGTCAAAATTATGTCCGCTCTAATTATTCCACTAAGTCCACTACATGACCGCACCTGTTGTAGCGTTGAACTTCGGGCTGCGGGATCCTTGTGGTGTGGTGACATCAAAGGAACTGCCCAGAGGACACACAGACTTGCATAGACGCATAGACAAGGTGATCCTTATGTAAGAATGCCCACATCCAAACCTGCTTGTGTAGACATGACGGTCCTCCTGCAGAAGTGGAAGGACCCTCGCCTCACCTGTCCCTACAATCCAGAGTCACTCGCTGCAGCCGAAGCGGGGCTTGCCATTCCTAGATTGAACCTGGGAAGAGTGCCGTTTCTAGACACAGCCGTGTTTGTATCTCTCACTACCGGAGAGATAAGTACCTAGGCTCTGAGTGGTTTTGCCATAAATGGAACCATTTCGCCCATCTTGGTGGGTACAATCCAGTACACCAAAGGCCTCAAACTCAGGTCCCGACCTATTCCACCCTATCTCTTCCCAAAATGCTCCCATCATCTCAAACAGGAAGTGTCCCCAATACACAGTGGCTCCTGGTCCTCAGTCCCCAGCACTAATCCGTTGCTCCGACCCAGGCTCTGACACGACCCAGGCTCTGACACGTGGGGACCTCATGTAAGTGGACTCAAACAGCATGCATCCTTTGTGGCTGGCTTCTGTCACTCAGCAGCTTGTCCTGGAGGGCTTCCCCATTGGTCACAGGTACGGGACTACCTGTGACTAGGCTCAGTAGAGCCAGAGGGTTAACCTCTGCATCTGCTGTGCTGTTTCGCCTTTGGGCTTCTGGGAAGACTATTACTGCCAGTCTTTGTTTATGAGAGCCCGAGTCACATGTTTTTAATGTCAGGACTACAGCGGTTTGCTGAAGCCGGGAAGGAAATCACATGACGGTTTTCCAAAGTCTCCCTCCAAGCTGTCTGGGGCTTATACATGATGCACTTGCCTCCTGGGTGGGTGGTGGGTGTGGAGAGTATAGAATAAGAAAGGGCTAGCCGGTGCCATGATAGGTGCCAAGCTCTGGCAAGAGAATAAAGCTGGTCATGGGTCCTGGAGAAACCAGCTGGCCTGGAGCACCAGTCTGCTTCTACCGGCTCCTGCTTCCTTTGTTTTGAGAGGAAAAGCACTGGTATCCCTACTGGGCACAGGGGCAGATCTGCACCAGACTCATGTCCCCACACCCTGTCCTGTGCTGTCACCATGAGGCTCAAGCCACTGTCAGGGAGTCTGGTACCAGACATGCACTAATTTTTTTTTTTCCTAGTCTGAACGACTTTTTAAACAGTCTCTGCTTGGGAAAGGGAGTGAGGGGTGCAGCTTGCATCTGTCGGGGTCTCCTGTTTATCGGTGCTTGAGAGTCTCCCAGAAGATAATCCCAACCAAAGCTCCACATTTTCCTCAGAGACAGAGCCCTGCAGCCCCAGCAGGGCCCTCTTGTTCCCCCACACCAGGGAGCTCTTGGTCATTCGGCCAGCACAGGGAGGATTCATGAGAGGCTGCAGGATCTCCTGGAGCACCGGGCATTGTTGAGACCATGGGGGTGGGAATGGGAGGCATCTGATGAGTGACAGGGGGGTGTAGTGGCTACTGGGTGGAGTTTTCAAAGTGGTGGCAGTTAGGCTGAGATTGTGTGGGGGGATGGGGTGCGGAAGCAGCCAGTTGGCCCTGCTCTCAGGCAGCCGGCCCTCGCGAGCCCCTTATGGTCCCCCTGCGCCCCCCGCCTGGCCTGAGGCTGCTGCCGTCAGAGCCGCCTGCGTCAATGCTGCCTGGTGACACACACAGCTTTTTTTTCTCCTGTTCCTTTTTCTCAATGAGAGGAGCCTAATGGGATTTTTATTATCAGACTCATAAATCAAACTGTTAGGCCGTCATGCCTGGCACGTGGACAACACCTCCGCCTCCATCCACCCACCACCCACCCCCGCAGTTCAGGGAAGGGGGAGGGGGGATCAAAAGTGCTTTTCCCTCTACAGGAAAAAAAAAAACCTTAAATATTTTATCTTTATATTTTGAGAATTGCAGCTATGCACAGTGCGTGCTCGGTGCTGCGGCTACTGCAGGCAAGAGGGGTGCGGGGCTACTTCTCCTGCGTAGTGGAGATGGTCTTGCACAGCGCTGGGTGTGCATGCAGGTTTTCTGCGGCAAGAAGAGTGGGAAATGGGGTTTGCAGACAAGCAGGGGATGCGGAGGTCAGACAGAACTGTTGACCTTGGACTCTGCTGTAGCGCAAATGAATTACAAGCCAAGCTGGTGGCGCTGGTGACGCAGACTGCGGGAGCATCTCCTTCCCTCGTGCCTGTTGTTCCCAGAACAAGATTCCAGCTATGCCTGCGAATCAGGAAGCTGCACCAGCAGCAAACAGAAAGAGCTGTAGGGATCCTGAAAGGCTTACTCTGGGATGTGGGCATGCATGCAGAAGTCTAACAAGACAAATTCACTCTGGTGTCTCTGATCATGGCTGCCTACCACACACTGAAGTGGTTTGCCTCCGTCACCCTGGAAGGTGGGAAGTCCACACTCACAAGTGCCCCCTCCCTTTTCCCCCCAGATCCAACCAGAGGGAAAGCTCAGCAGCATCAACCCAAGGACTAAACAGTGGAGTGAGGACCCTCTAAGGGCTAGGGATGCAGTAGAAGCAGGAAACACATTGCATCCACGGGAGCCAGCCCTGTGGAGCAGCAGCCACAGTACCTAGGAGAGAGCCACACAGGCCTGTGCAAGCCAGGTATCTAGGCTCCAAAAGCTCTGCTGTGGCTGCCTGCTGCAGGGGGGCGGGGAGGCGGTGACAGTGAGAGGGTTGCTGCCCTTAGAGCCCTGGCCTCACAATAAAGAGCTGCAAAGAGCTTGCCCTGATTATTCATAAATCCATAGCAATTCTACCGCCCCTTCTCATATCCCCCCAAATCCCCAAATTTACTCAAAGACCATATCTAAAACCCAGTAGAGTCTGTTCTTTGGATTTCCAGATCTTTCTCTTTCAGGGTCTTGGTTTTCTCTGGGAGAGTTAAAAACAGCTGGGGTTGGAGCTGAATCCCAGATTCTAAGGCCACAAGTGGTGTCAGTACCCCTGGGACCCTTACACTGTGCTGGGTACCATAGTTTCCAACCCTCACCTTCTTCTGGCCACATCTTTACAGCAGAGCAAACTGTCTGCATCTCTTCATAGGAGCTGATAGGTCAGGGATTGCCAGCGAAGAAGGGCAAGCTAGTTAGGGGGCAACTATGTCAGCTGCCCACGACTCCCGCAGCCCTCTCTCCGGCAAGGATGGAGATTCAGGGCTGCCAGAGAGGGGCTGGGGTAAGGTGACCAGTGAAAGAAAGGCTAGCAATGACAGCTGCACTCCACATCATCCGGATGTGATCCTTGAATGCTGCTGATGGCATAGTTAATATTGAACGTGGCAGGTGGCGAGATGAGTGCCCAATGAAGAATAAACTGGCATGAGGTCTTAGCCTTAAGACAGCTTCAGAAATAACCTCCGTCATTCATGCTCCTCCCAGCCCATCTCCTGTCATGAGTAAGCGCTCAGCAGAGATTAGGTGTCACAAATCTAACTGGGTTTACTACACTGTTGGTTGATGGATTTTGGTGGACCAGTCCATTTCAGGCAGTCAACGTAGTGCATCAAGCAATTTTTCAATAGAAAATTAGGGAAGCGGGGTTAGAAATGCTACTAGAGAATTGTTAGGCCCCTTTTTTAAGCATTCAAAAATGGGTGAAATGGTGCATTTTGCGACTATCTGCAGATGAATTTGTGAATAGATGTCAGAGGAGAGTCAGGGAACTAGAAGCTGTCTTGAGGAAGAAGGTGGGTCAGGTCCTGGCGAGAGGATTGAGTCCAGCCGCTGACATTCACCAAGGACAAGACAGGGTGGGTGGTGCCTTATCCCAGCTGGCCCCGCCCCTGTATTAAGGAGCATTTGCGTCCGTGCTTCAGCCTGGCTCCCTGCCCTGAGCTGAGCTCCGGGGTGTTGGGCTGCTGAAGAGCCAGACAGGGAAGCGTTAGTTTGGTACAGAAGCGCCTGGTGTCTGGATCGGGGCGGCCTTCCCTCTTCCGGAGTCAGGTCGCGCTGCTGTGGCAGAGGACCGCGGGAGTGCAGGTCAGGCTGCCCGCGCATGGCAAGCAGTGACTTGCAGTACCGTGGGAGAAAAGGATCTGTGAGCCTAGTTAAATAAACCCCTATCTTCCTTGTCTCTCCAGGAGCGCTGCTCTCAAACACGCAGTGATCCCGCATGAGGACTGAGGACTAGGAAACACTCTGCCTGTGTTTTAGCCTCAAACACACCTGTGTCTTCCCTGTCTCTCAGCACTCTGGCGTCCCCATCGTGTGTGGAGGTGGCCGAAGGGCTCCAGGCAGTCAAAGATGGAAGGCCTGCATCAGAATGTCTCCCAGCTCTGCGAACACCCATAGGTTTCCTACAGCTTCTTTCTGCTGCAACAAATCACCTCGACAGCTTGTGCCCTGCCTCCTCCCTGATGTCTGAGAAAAGTCTCAGCCCTCAATGGTTCTAGCTAGATAACCTTGGGTTTTAGTTTTATAAATGGAGAGAAAGAAATATGGAAGTTGAAAGGTTTAAAGGAGCTCCAAGTCCAGGCCATCCAGTGCCCTTCTTCTGACCTCCATGGACACCAGACGGGTACATGCAGTACAGACATCTATGCAGGTAAAAACATTCCTAAACATAAAATAGTTCTTTAAAGATTTGGGGGACAGCCGGGCGGTGGTGGCGCACGCCTTTAATCCCAGCACTCGGGAGGCAGAGGCAGGCGGATCTTTGTGAGTTCGAGACCAGCCTGGTCTACAAGAGCTAGTTCCAGGACAGGCTCCAAAGCCACAGAGAAACCCTGTCTCGAAAAAAACCAAAAAAAAAAAAAAAAGACTTAGGGGACTGAATTTTACAAATGGTATAACACCGCACGTGTTTTTTTTCCTATTTTTCTCTTGATGATTTTTTTTTGAGGGCCTCATCACTAAGCTTGAGTAGGTCTGCTTTCTAAATTGTCTTGTGTAAAAAAATAAAAGTTAAGAATTATGCACAGAATGCCTGCAAATGAACTTTGATTAATCTGAACATAGTCACTCCAGGCTGGGGGGCACAGGTAAGTCTTTGAAATGCTAACAAAAAAAATCTGTCTGCCAGGAGTCTCTTTATGTAAACCAATTCCGGACTTCTAGAAGAGATCACAGACCTTCTAGACATGACCGCAGATCCCTCTTTGAGAGCATGTCCATGGGCCTTGGCTGGTATCCCATGATTGATGTTTCTGAATGAACAGGGACAGGAGACATGTCCTGACACACCAAGGCAGTTTCTGCAGGTGACAGCAACAGTGGAGAAGCCCATTGGAAGAAAAAATTAATACTGGGTTTCCATCTCAGAAAATATTGGCACCTGGTAGGTCAATCTGTTAGGGCCACATTGTGTATTGTGTGTCCCCATAAACTCCTGTGTCAGAGCACTTGGTCCCCAGCTGGTGGGGCGGTTTGAGGAAGTTGGAAAGCCTCCAGTGGGTGGAGCCTTCTTGGCAGAAGTGAGGCCTTGAGGTTTGATAACCTGGTCCCCCTCCTGGTTGTTCCCTTCTGCAGTGCATACAATGTGTCAAGTCAGTCTCCTGCTGGTCACACTGTATGCCTCTCCTAAAATGGTGGAACATAGCCCCTTATACCGTTAGCCAGAATAAACTCTTCCTGCCTTACAGACGGAGAGCAGACAATTAGCATGAGGAAGTGACATGCTGCAGAGGGCTCTCTCTATGTGGACACAAACAGACACAGTGGGCAGCAGGATAAACTAATGGGGGTCAGAACTGTGGAGTCAAGGGCCCGAGAGTGGGGGTGCGGGGGGGAAGCTTGCCTATGCATATGAAACAGAAGAGAAAAATGAACAGCAGAGACCAGCACACACGGCGGAGACCAGCACACACGGCGGAGACCAGCACACATGGCAGAGACCAGCACACATGGCAGTGAACAGCCCCGGAGGCTCTGCTAGGGATGGTACTTCAGCTCCAGGTGAACTGGACAAAGGGCAGTGCCTCCGTTGCTGGGAAGAATGGCTCAGTGTGGGAGAGACGCCTCTCAGAAGGAGGCTGAAGGGTTGGAAAGGCTCTGAAGAGGACATGGGGGAGCTTCGGGGGGTGAGAATCAGGGAAGGAGACTGTGCCAGGAACCCAAAGGAAAGAGGAATCTGCTCAAAGTGGGGTTCACAGGAACCAACAATGACATCATATTCCAACTGGTCTCCCCCTGAAGTCATTTAGGCTCGAACATTTTATCAGGGAACTAAGCAACCTGAACAGCACCACCCTGGGCTTGAAAAGAGACTGAAAAATGAATCCTGAATCGAAAAATGCCGTAAGCAAAAGTGAGAGAGGACATCAGATAAGTCTGCAGTTTAAATGGGCCGAGCTAATAAATTACAGATGTGCGCTGAGAGCAGCCATGCAGAATGCGACCAAAAGGTAAATCAGGGATGCTCTGAAGAGGGTTCACGGGACTGAAAGCCCCCAACAGGAAGAAATGACCACGTGGGGATGGAAGCAATAACTGAAGAGAAATGGCTGATAATCTGTCAGAACAGATCAAAGAAATCAGTTCTCAGACTCTGGAAGCTGGGTGGGTGGGGTCTCAAACAGGATAACTATGGAGACTCTAAATTAAACACATCAGAGAAAGGAAAAGCAGCCAGGAAAATGGAATGGAATGAAGGAGGGATGGACCAAGAGTTGGGCTCCAACAACCCGAGAAGGGAAGACACAGGCAGAGGAGAGTCATCGGTGAAGGACGGAGAGGAGACGGCGGCTGCGCTTCCGCAGGGCGGGAAACGGCTTGAGGAAGAGCGTCACGCCTGTGGTACGGAGCTAGCTGCTATTCCTCTAGACTCAGTGAGGCAAGCGCGATGCCTGATGTCACACCCTCCAGCATTTCTCTAGAAGGTAAGCAATGGACAGGCATGGCAGTGAATGCCTGAGCTCGCAATACCCTGAAGGCTGAGGCAGGGGGATCCTGAGTTTGAGGCCAAGGTTGTCTAGAAAGACACTGTCCATAAACACATAAACAGACGTATGAATAAATAAATAAAAGTTAAAGCAATATCCTAATTGCATAGCTCAGCAGTTTTACCTCTAGATAAATAAATCTTCGCAGAGATTGATGCGTTCACGTTAGTGGCAGCATTACTCATGAAAGCACAAAAACGAAGAGTTTGCTTTCAAATGTTTATCAGCTACCACGCAGATAATAAAAGATCACGGTATGTCCATTCATGGGCTCTTACGGGGCAGATAAAGTAAGATGCACACACACACACACACACACACACACACACACTCTGCTGATGTGCAACCAAATGAGTGAATCTCAAAAGTAACACGTCAGCTGATGACCATGAAGAGAAAGGGTTATTGGTTGTGCAGACCCCAAGCCACAGCTGAAAGAAAGCCAATCATTTCCAGACTCCAAGGACTGACCGCAGAGAGGCCCTAGGAAAGCACACAGCTATAGAAACTTACTGAAATGCCTAAGCCAGTTGGGCAAGGTGGCACACGCCTTTAATCCCAGCACTCAGAGGCAGAGACAGGCGGATCTCTGTGAGTTCGAGACCAGCCTGGTCTACAAGAGCTAGTTCCAGGACAGGCTCCAAAGCGACAGAGAAACCCTGTCTCGAAAAAACCAAAAAAGGTACTGAAATGCCTCAAACCTGTGTACTTTGAACACTTGAATTTTAGGACATGTAAATTATGCCACAATAAAGCTACTTTTTAAAGTATTTCATAAGGAAATCTTCAAACTAGGAAGTCTTCCTTGAGGAAACCCATGTGATATTCAGGGAAAAACGTAACTCACGAGATGGAGCACCTCCTCGTTTACTTTCTGTTGCCGTGACAAACACTGACACCAAAAAGCAAGCTGTGTGGGAGAGGGCACACAGCTTCCGCCTTATGACTCCTGGATCACACCCACCCCGGAGGAAAGTCGGACAGGGGAGCAGAAGGAGGCGCTGCAGAGTGATAGAGGGAGGCTGCTTGCTGGCTTGCTGTCCTGCCCAAGGTAGGCCACACCCATGATAGGCTGGGCTCTCCCACAGCAGTCATCAATTGTGAAAATTCAAAAGCTGGGTAGCAGTGCACGCCTTTAATCCCAGCACTTGGGAGGCAGAGGCAGGTGGATCTCTGTGAGTTCAAGGCCGGCCTGGTCTACAGAGGGAGTTCCAGGGTGACCAGAGAAACCATGTCTCGAAGAAAAGAGGAAATAAAGGAGGGTGGGAGGAGGAAGAAGGGAGGGGAGGAGGAAGAGAGGGAGGAAGGGAGAGATGAAAAGAGAGCTCCCCCAGACTCACCTACAGGCCAGTCCTACAGAGGCAGATCTTCAATGGAGGCTCCCTCTTCCCCGCACCCAGCAACTTCTCTCCTCTCCAAGAGGAATGGAGCGGAGAAACACACCACAAACGCACCAAGCACACCTTCTCACTTACAACTATCTGAAAGTCAGAACCAGTTCCCACGTACCCGCACTATAGCCCACAGAGAACAAGCAAGCTGTGATCTGAGCTTGGAAGACTCCGGACTCAGCTGCCACAAACATGGACATCTACAGCCAAACACGGACATCATCCTCAGTCCAGACTGCTGTATCACAAAGTCTGTCGCCGGGTGCTTTAAACACCAACCACACCCGTAAACCACCGGCCGCTCTGGAGATGAAGCTGGGGTGAGCTTTGTGGTTCTGGTGTCCAATGAGGGCCTGATTCCTAGTGTACAGGTACTCCTGCCTACCTGTGTCTCCTCATGGGTAGAGAGCAGAGGGACCCCTTGTTCACACACACACACACACACACACACACACACACCATCTTAAGAACTCCATCCTTAAGGCCTAGCCCACTGTCAAAGGCCCATCTCCCTAATAGCACCTCATGAGGGGTAGGCTCCCACGTGTGAACTTCAGGGTCCGTAGCAAGATGGACTTAACGAGCATTCGGCCCTGCCACAGATGTCCAGCCAAGTTCAAAGTGCGTGACTGTTTCTCTGAGACGTTAGAGAAAAGCTGCTGAGCTCCGTGGTTCCGAAACTGAGCTGCCTGAAGGGAACTCGGAGGGCGATGGAAACATTTCGTAATTGGATTATGATGGCGGTTCCATTGCTGTACAGTCTTGTCAGAACCAATCAGAGACTACACTCTACCGGGCTTCGTTTCTGTGTCTACAAATTACACTTCAAGTTAATAAACTGATTTCTATCTTAAAGAAGGAAATAAGAGAAGCTGAACAGCCCAAGTTCCCACACTAGGCCTGAAGCCAAAGGGCAAATGTTGGAGCCCCAACAGGATGCTTGGGCTGGGACAAGGCAGCCAAGAGCCAGAGGCCTGTCACTGTGTGCCAGAAATGGGAAAGTCTGGAGAGGCCACTGCGGATTCTTGTATGGACATTGCAGCCATGGAAGAAAGGACACCGTCTGCTTACAGCACACAGCCAGAAACCCAGGGCCAACACAGCCCTCTCCGCCCCTCCTCCCTGTGCCTTCCAGAGGATAGGGGACAACAAACCAAACCTGTGTAAACATCACCCCAAGTCCCAGCATCTGTCCCCTCAGCCAGAACCTCTTCCAGTTTATGGCTCTACAGCAATGGTTCTCAACCTCCCTAATGCTGTGACCCTCTAAAATAGTCCTTCATGTCACAGTGACCCTAAATATAATACTTTGTTCCTACTTCATAACTGTAATTTTGTACCTTTTATGAATCATAATATAAATATCTGATACACAATTTCTGTGAAAGGGTCACCCCCAAAAGGGAGTCACGACCCACAGGTAGAGAACTACTGTTCTAGAGGTTTCTGATTGGGAAGGCCAAGGCCCTGATGGGACAAAAATCCACAGCAAAGCAGCAAAAATATATGGGGTTGGTTGAACGGTTGGGAGCCAGCGTCATGTTGCTGCCTTTGTTAAGCCCCTGCCTACTGTAGTAGTGTGTCATGAATTTTCCCACTCACCAGTCAGAACCAAGTTTCCCCTTGTAGGTTCAGCTCTCGGGTATAGGAAAACCTTTCTGTTGCCCCTGCCTCAGACACAAAGTAGCCAAGCTTTCTTCCACACACCTCCTACTGGCTGTGCTGAATTTTTTTTAATTGTCTATTTAGTTAAATGAGCCCACTTAAAGAGAACTGGGGAGAGCAGTCAGTCTTTAAGAACCTCTGAGCTCAACCTTATAGCCTTGCTCCTCCTGCATTGCACCCCCTGGGGAGGGTGGTCGCGGTGGCCACAAACTCCCTGCCCTCTGCACATCTGTCAGCAGCAGTAACTTGGGCTTCCAACCTAAGCAGAGTTACTCAGACAAAATCCAGCTCTTCCCAACAAGCATTTGAGTGGCTACTAAAGGACTGTCCTCTATAGGAGCCTGTACGGGAAGGTAGCGGGAGGTGGGGTTTGTTGTAAATACGGGGAGAGGTGCGTGTTGTGTTCCCAGCACCCAGCTCCCAGGCCCCAGCCGCTGGCCCGCTCAGCCGCTGGTTGCTTGCTTATGCCCAAAATAACCACATGACAATTATATTCATTTAAATTCTGCCTGGCCCATTATCACTAGCCTTTTCTTGGCTAGCCCTCACATCATAAACTAACCCATTCCTAATAATCAGTGTGTCACCACGGAAAAGTCTAACCTGCATCCATCTGCGGCGGGAGCATCATGGTGTCTTTCCCACTTCCTTTCTTCCCAGAACTTCCGATCTGTCTACTCCGCCCACCTAAGGGCTGACCTATCTTACAAGCCATGCAGAGTCTTTATTTAACCAATGAAAGCAACAGAAATAAAGGACCCTCCTACAGGGGTTGAAGACTGAAGCCCAGGTTCCAGCAGGCTAGGCCGTTCCCACCAGCCCCATTCCCACCAGCCCCATGGAAGCTGGAAGGCAAATCCTCACACCCACCACAGACCTGGCTGGCAGCATCGAACTGAGAACCTATGAGCATGTAGGGTGGGTGTCCGGGAGGCAGCTCTAAGTCCTTCACATGAGCGTGGTCGTCCACAAGCACTGTGGTCTGGGGGGAAGAGGAACGGATCTCGATGTCCACAGCTCTGCTGCCCAGAGCTGAGGACCACGCCTCGAGCAACCAGTGCTTAGGGTTCCCGTGTCACATGGGAATAAGACAAAAGACACTCAAGGAGCTACTCAGAGATTCCACACTCAGCCAAGTGCTGAGGTAATGAACATGGTCTAGTTTTTCACGGCTTTAACTCTCCGGTAAAAGTGTTCTCGGGCTCTGCCAGGCTCCGTATCCCTCAGCTCAGCTTCTACAAGGAGCAGGCGGCTCGGGTGCCTTCCATCCTTCACTGTGGCTGGGTACAGCTTATATGGGGATTATAGTGAAAGGCTGGACACTGTAGCCACGCCCTCAGGGCTCTGCCCAGGGATGTCAGCCAGAAGGGCACGTCTCTCCTCTGAGATTCACTCTGCAAAGCAGATCTTTGCAAGCCCACATCAGACAGAGGTCTAAGTGAAACGCCTTTGGGGGTTTATGTCAACCCTTGAGGACGGACAAACATGATCCTGGGTACAGGCAGTGTGATCACAGAATGGCCCACTCTCCCTGTGGCTGACAGGGCTGACCAGGTCAACGACTCTAGAGCGACCTTTTACCTCTCTTGCTGAGATACTGCTTCCTCCGGGTCATGTCCTCAGATGTCCCCAGATGTGGTAACTGAAGTTTCAATGATAAAATCACCAAGCCCATTTCTGCATTTTGCTGGAGACCAGAATGTGACTGGGTGACTCACTCATCACCCCTCATGGTTTTATCAGGGACAATCACGTCCTCTGGCACTTTCAGGGTTCACTGTGGTTGCTTGGAGGCAAGAACCCCAACTGTGTTTGCAGGCAAATTCGTGTGTGTGTGTGTGTGTGTGTGTGTATGTGTGTGTGTGTGTTTCGGTCTTGCTGCCCTTTCCAACCCCTGCAGACAACACGCACACAGGGAAGCAGCTCTGAGAACAGAGCTCTGTAGTAGGGCAGGGGACCACGCCGGCTGTTCCGTACTGAGGCACAGAAACGTCAGATCTCATAGGTTATTTTGCTCTGAGGTCTTTCTGCATGTGATGGAGAAATTAAGACCCAGGGCAAAGGATGCCTTGTGAAAGTGGCTTTCTGTATTCGGCCTGCTACATCGGCTGTGGAAAGTATCGTTCGATGAACACCTCAGGACTCTCCGGCGAACTGTGAGAACACTTCAGATGCACAGCCATCACTAAAATGCCATGTTCTGTGTGGGATGAGTTGCCCATTTATAGCCCTGCAGGCTCTAAATACGGATCCTGTGACGAGCAAGGCCACCCTCGGGAGAAAGACCAAGGGGTGGGGGGCTAAATTAGGCAACAGCATCCTGCGCCCTCAAAACTCTGTAAGAGCTTTGAGCTGTACTTGCTGTGGTTAGCTCACAAAGAAAAACCAAAATGCACCCGTGTCTCCTCACCGGTGGACACCACAAACCTATCCGAGAGCAAGATGCTAAGCGGGGACTCAGCGCTTGTCATAGGACTTCGTCAATGCAGGCACCAAGCTGGATGTGGAAAATTGGTTCGGCTGTTTTCACAGATCTGGTGTCCGGGTGGTTGACATTCCAGGGATGGCTGGTCAGCTCCTGCGGGTGCAGATAAACCAGACGGCAGAGCTCAGCAAAGAGGAGAAGACATGGTTGTGTTAACTGTCTGCACTGGTGTCTCGTCTTTCTCCAGGACACTGTAGGCCTCAGGAAGTCAGGGCATCAGGCAGATTCGGACATCTGAAAAGGTCATTGGTGGAAGGGAAGTAAAATACTAACTTCGACTACAAAAGAGCTGGAGGTGTTTCACGGTCCAGCGCTTGCTTTGAGGTCCTGGGTTCCATCCCCAGCACAACCCCTGAAAAGCCAAACTGAGAAAGGAGACTACAAACCACCAAGCTCAGAGCTGGGCGTGGCAGTGCACACCTTTAATCCCAGCACGTGGAAGGCAGAGGCAGGCCTATCAGACAGAACTTACGGTGTCGAGTAGACCAACCCCCACCCCGCCCAGAGAAGCCACACAGACACCAAGAGAAAAACAGCCAAGATTTGATCAATCTGAGATACACAACTGGATGCAGAGCAGCCAGCCCAGCCTGCATGGCACGTGCCAGGCCACCTCAACTCGCCCGGATCCTTTCCTTAGCTGCTCTTACACCCAAGGCAGAGTCCGCATCAGCATTTACACGTGGAAACAGCTCCAAGACTAAAATAATAGAAAAGTTTTAATCCTTGCTGTCTGTAGGTCAGCCAGCTGAATACTGAGCTGGATATTGAAAGAAAGCTCTTCTGTGTGTCTGGATGTGGCTTCCAGGCTGCTGTAGCGGGGGTCTACGGGAAAACACCCTCCGCTACTAAGGCAGCTGTTTGCTGTCAAGTACCAAAAGTCTGTGTCCCCTCTGGAGCCAAGAGCACACTCACGATACATAGTTTATAGTTCCTAACTCCAGGCTGTTTTCTTGTATTGCAGACAAGTGCAAGTTAAAATGCCCTCTTGCCTTGTGGGAACTGGGGAGCTAGGCTTCTAGGCATCCCTCATGCCATGAGTGACAACCTGTTCATCTCCACCTCTGTCCCCAGAGGATGACAGCCTGAATAATGCCTTGCAGGGAGGAAAGGTCCCAGGTCCTTCACGTTTCTTGACGGAATATTGAGCTTTTAGAGAGCAGCCCCAGGAAGCATTGGAATGGACAGTGTTAATAATTAATAGATTTTTCCTTCTCTGTAAGTTTTCCACATCGGCCTTAGCATGCTAGCAAGTTTGCAGAAAGCTAAAATTTTTGAACAACAAAATACTCCTCTTAGGATGGCTGCACACGACACAGGAGCAGGGAAGCCCAGACAGCGCCTGGAGACAGCAGAAACTCAACATTCATTTGCAGAGGTTGATTTTGAAATGTCACCAAAGTCTGTTAAAGATCAAACTCGGAGGAGACTAGATGACAAGGAGAACTTCAGATTGGAAAACAACAAGCTGAACTGGATATATTCTTAATCTCAAAAATGAGATCTAAGGGCTAGTGATCGTCCAAAACAAAAAAATAATAAAAAATGTAATGGAGAATTAAGAACTTATAACATAAATATCTCACAACTGATGAAACTGCCACAGGTTTCTTCCAGTGTCCATAAGATCTTAAAATCAGTGATAAGCTGGGCGGTGATAGCGCACGCCTTTAATCCCAGCACTCGGGAGGCAGAGGCAGGCGGATCGCTGTGAGTTCGAGACCAGCCTGGTCTACAAGAGCTAGTTCCAGGACAGGTTCCAAAGCGACAGAGAAACCCTGTCTCGAAAAAACAAAAAATAAATAAATAAATAAATAAATATCAGTGATAAAACACATAAAGTTAGAACTTAGGGTGTGCAGTAGACCCCAGAGCAACCACACAGACACCAAGAGGAACACAGCCAAGACTTGAACTCAGAGCAACCAGTACTGCAAAAAAATAAATATAGCAAAGAAGCTAGTTGTAAAAATAAAGCTGATTTATTCACAACATAACCAGTAGGGGAAATTGCTTCTTGTGTCACTCATACGCCATAAACCAACAGTTAAGCAGTCCTGAAGACAGAGAAAGAGGAGGGCAGACACCTGACAGACAGATGTCTCAAAACAAATAGCAAAGCAATGGAATGAAACACAAACACACTAGGGTGAGATGGCTCACACCTTCAATCAGCACTCAGAATGCTGAGACAGGGGGATTGCTGTGAATTTCAGGCCCTGAAATATCGTCTGAGTTCCAGCCTGGCTTCAGTGTGGAATCATGTCTTGTTTCAGATTAAATATTGTAATATTAAATATTGATTTAAGATGTGTTACATTTGTTTACGCTGTGGTACATTTAATGATGCAAAGATGTGTTGCGGTCTTTTATGCTG
>JAQHUG010000026.1:13091737-13102437 GCA_028555095.1 Dicrostonyx torquatus
TGGGAATTGAACTCAGGACCTCTGGAAGAGCAGCCAGTGCTTTAACCTCTGAGCCATCTCTCCAACCCTCTTTTCTTTTCTAAGTTGTTTTTATCAAGCTATATATTTTTCTCCACCACCCTCCCTTTTTCTCCCCTCCCCTTCTACCCTCTCCCATGATCCCCATGCTCCCAATTTACTCAGGAGATCTTGTCTTTTTCTACTTCCCATAGATTAGATCCATGGATGTCTCTCTTAGGGTCCTCTATGTTGTCTAGGTTCTCTGGGGTTGTAGGCTGGTTGTTCTTTGCCTAATGTCTAAAAGTTACTTATGAGTGAGTACATGTGATATTTATCTTTCTGGGTCTGGGTTACCTCACTCAATATAATGTTTTCTAGAACCATCCATTTGCCTGCAAATTTTAAGACGTCATGATTTTTTCTGCTGTGTAGTACTCCATTGTGTAAATGTACCACATTTTCCTTATTCACTCTTCCGTCAAGGGGCATTTACATTGTTTTCAGGTCCTGGCTATGACATATAATGCTGCTATGAACATAGTTGAGCACATGTCTTTGTGGCACGATTGAACATCCTTTGAGTATATACCCAAGAGTGGTATTACTGGGTCTTGAGGAAGGTTGTTTCCTAATTTTCTGAGAAATTACCACACTGACATCTAAAGAAGTTGTACCAGCTTGCACTCCCACCAGCAATGCAGAAGTGTCCCTTTTCCCCACACCCTCTCCAGCATAGGTTGTCTTCAGTGTTTTTGATCTTGGCCATTCTTACAGGTGTAAGATGGAATCTCAGAGTTGTGTTCATTTGCATTTCTCTAATGGCTAAGGATGTTGAGCATTTCCTTAAGTGTCTTTCAACCATTTTCGATTCCTCTCTTGAGAGTTCTCTGTTTAGGTCTGTACTCCATTTTTTATTGGATTATGTGTTCTTTTGGTGTCCAATTTCTTGAGTTCTTTGTATACTTTGGAGATCAGATCTCTGTCTGATGTGGGGTTAGTGAAGATCTTTTCCCATTCTGTAGGCTGTCGTTTTGTCTTGTTTTTAGGAGGTACCTTTTTCCATTGAAGTTCCTCTTCTCAAGTGACACTGGCCTGTGTCAACTGGATACACGAAGACATCACTGCTTAGCCATAACCTTTCTGTTCTTGTTCATCCCAATATTTTATACTAATATTAATATCACAATATAAAACATTCCATGGTAGGAGCACAAAGGTCCTTAAACTCACAGACAGCACTGTGAAAAGCCAGGAACATTAGACATGTAGAGCTCTTTCGAAAGAAACAAAAAAATGTATGCAACCTGGTTTCTGCCCAAAACTGGAAATAGAGATGACTAACAGCCATCTGTGACCCCTGTGGGCCAGGTCACACCCAGCTCCCACAACCAGGACTGGAGGTGACATATAGGCCAGATCATCTCTTCCATATCTGTATGACAGAGACCACACCAGATCCTCCCCCCAGACCCTCATGATGGCACGTGTAGCGTGGAACCCATCTTCACGGAAAAAATGATGTGTACTTTGAGAAGACTTTCAGTGTAATTCTGTCTCCTTGTGCAGAAGGCATTGTGTCGCACCAGAAGATTTTTTTTCCAAACTGTACCGTTCTTATACACCTGAAATAAACAGGCCTGTGTCAGACTATAGGAGTTTGAAGCAACACCAGCTGCTGAGTTTCCTTTTTTTGTTATTGTTTTTATTTCTTTTGCTTTTCAAGACAGGGTTTCTCTGTGTAACCCTGGCTGCCCTGGAACTCACTCTGTAGACCAGCCTGGCCTCGAACTCACTGAGATTAAAGGCGTGTGCCACCACCAAGCCCAAATGTCCTCCTTGCCTCACATGGACCATTACTCTGCTGCTCCTAGTGGTCACAAAGTCCCCCAAATTTCATACTCTAACAGTTCCACAAATTCAAACTGTTTAAAACTTCAGTCTCAAAAAAAATAAATAAAACTTCAGTCTCAGAGGCTGGAGAGATGGCTCAATGGTTAAGAGCACTGGCTGTTCTCCTAGAGGACATGAATTTAATTCCCAGCACCCACCTGGCAGCTCACAACTGTCTGTAACCAAGATCTGACACACTCACACAGATATACATGCACACCAATGCACATAAACTAAAAATAAATAAATTTTTAAATAAAGAAGAAAGAAAGAAAAGAAAACTTCAGTCTCTTTAAAACATCCAAAATGTCTTCCAAAGTTCAAAGTATGTCTAGAATTCCAGAGTCTTTCAACCGTGGGCTCCTTTAAATGAAAGCAATACATTAAATGCATTCTTATTCCAAGAGAGAAGAACGGGGACATAGTCAAATAAAAGAAACACCAAAATTCAGCACTGTAAAAAGTTCAGTACTTGAAGTCAAGGGCCTGCTTACAATACCCTGGGCTCCAAAGTGCTCCATTTCTCTGCCCCGCCCCCCACAGCACACGCGGCTTGTCCTACAGCGTCCACCGGCTCCACTCAACATGTACCGCTATCCTTCGTGTCTGCGTCCTGCCGCTGAGTGCTCTTACCGGTATGTTGGGGTCTCTGCTGCGACTGGGCGGCACCTGGACCAACACTCTCTTCTAGAGTTCGTCAGGGATTCTACCCTGACACACGATGTCAAGTCTCACCTACTCTTCATGACCCCTTCAGTCCCGGGCTTCTGTTACAGCCGAGGCTGTCCTTTTGCCCTTGGCCTTTGATGGCTTCTCACGGTGCCAGACCTCAGCTGCTCTCCATGGCTCCTTCATGCCGTTAAAACCAGCACCACCTGAGTGACTCTTAAACATTACCAACTTAAGCTGCCGATATGAGATGTGATCCGCCCCCCGGACCACAGCTTCTGAATCCTGGCCAGCATCGATCCCCCAACACCACCACCACCACAGCTTCTGAATCCTGGCCAGCATCAATTTCCCAGTAACGGTTTCACTTTATGGTGCTGGTCTTATGTTAATCGCAGCTAGTTCTTCAGCACCGACTGACCAGAACCTCAAATTCTTACTTCAAAATATCAGATGGTCCCAATAGAGTCTTTATCCCCCCTGAAGCTTCCCAGGCCAGGCTTCCAATATCCCAATTGCTCTCAACACTCTCCGAGTTCCCAAAAACAGGCCACTGACCTCTGAACCCTCGATGGTTTCTCCATGTCAAAGTCCAGATGCCACCACAATCCTCGTCAAAACCATGGTCAAGTCTGTCATAACAACATCCTGCAACCGGGTACCAATTTCTCTCTTAATGATGGTTCCCATTGCTGATAAAAAACGCTATGATCCAAACCAACCTGGGAAGGCCAGACTGGTGGGGACATTTTCTCACTTGAGACTCCCTCTTCTCAAATTACTCTAAATTGTGTCAAATTGATAGAAAATGAAATGGCCAGGACAATATTTCGGAGTAGAAAAAAATAGGCCATGAGGTAGTTAGCTATTAGTACCTTTCTTTTTTTTGTTTTGTTTTTTGAGTTTCGAGAGAGGGTTTCTCTGTGAAACATCCCTGGTTGTCCTAGAACTCACTCTGTAGACCAGACTGCCCCTGCCTCCCGAGTGCTGGGATTAAAGGTGTGCTCCATCACCACCTGGCAATATTTTTCAAAACTACCAAATATTTTCTAAATTGTGTGAAGATTTCTGCTGTTCCCCTCTGTACCCTCACTTGGTGCCAAATACCCCCCTTTTGTTACTGTTAACAATTCTACTTCATACTGTTTCCCTTTGTTAACCTAAATCTCCAGCTAATTTTATCAGTAATGTTTTACACCAAGTTTTACAAATAAGGCAAATTTCATAATTAGGTGATACAGATTATATTGTACCCATCAAGCTAAATAGATTGGAGTTTAGTTTTCTCTAACCCTGAAATAGCTCTAAGGCATGTTTGGGAGACTTCTTGTTCTTCTCTATTCCTTCTCTACCACCCTTATCCTAAGGCTCCGGCCAAAGTTACAATGACCCTGGGAAGATGCCTCGGTGGGTAAGTGTGAGGACCTGGGTTCAAATCCCTAGAACTCATGCAAAACTGAATACGGAAGCATGCTTGAAATCCCACACTCTTAGGGTAAAATGGGAGTTGGAGACAAGAAGATGAAGAGCCAGCTAACCTGATATTTGCAACCATGAATAGCAAGAGACCCTGCCTTGAACGAGATGGAAGGGGGGAATCAATACCTAACAATGTCTCTGGCCTCCTCACCTATGCCATGGCAAGCCCGTGCCAGAATCTACACATGGGCATCCCACACAGATATCATCCTTACTCACATATAAAGACTTGAAATAAAAACAGAAATGACTGGGAGAAGCATCAGCTCATGCTCATTACAGAGAGAAACTTGGAGAAGGGTAGAAGATGGAGAGAGGATGCTCACAAATCTGTGGACATCTGAGGCACGATTAGGTGAAAGGCCCAGCCAAGTAAAACAGGAAGAGTAACCAAGTAAAGAATTGAGAGTGTAGAGCATAAAGTTACACAAATTAGATCCAACAGATGTTCATCAGGTAACCAAAGAGAGAACCAAAAAAAGTTCAAAGGCAGCCTTTCAAATGAAAGAAACTACAAGTTAAAAGCTTAAGAGATTGCTGTGAAAGTGTGCTCTTTAGACTGAAAACCTGCTGCAGACACTGAAAAATTGACATCTGGCCCATAAGACACTGGAAAACAGTTGTGAGGAATAAAACACTTTTGACTGAAGAACAAAGGGTTAAGTTATCTCTAAGAGCTAGCCCCCTGTACCCAAAGTGACGACCAGGATGCTCCCTGCTGCCCGGCAGGTCCACAGTTCCCCTACCAAAGGACAGGTGTGTTTGGCCAGTAGACTTTTATACCCAGCCAAACTGTCATAATATATATATATCAAGAGATAACAGCCAAATTCTAGCAGACTGCTTTGTCCATATAGAAAAGTTAGTTCTAAAAGTCAAATGGAAGTGCAAATGATCAGAATGACACTGAAAATAAAAGTCAGATGATGTACCCTCTGGGATATCAACGCATTGTAGGAAACCATCTTCATCAAAGCTGAATGGCACTGTCAAGAACCAAATGCAGAGTAATAAAATGAACTGCTGGAATAAATTACAAACACCCAGGGTACTGGAGGTACATACAACTTTATAGAAAAATAATAAACAGAGATTGATTTAGTGAAAACACATTTTATAAAAGCAAAAAAAATTATAGAAACTAACATAAAATCCTAACAAATACTAGAAGTACCCTCCATATAAAATCTATAACGCAAATAGAAAATTGAGCTGCAGAATTGCTATTCCGGAACTGTAAGGAGATTAGAAGGCTGAGGTAAGAGAAGAAATGTGTGTTTTATGGAAAGACATTGTGTAGTGTAGTGGCACTTCAATTGTATTTTTTAAAGACTTATTTATTAATTATGTATACAGGGTTCTTCCTGCATGTATGCCTTCAGGTCAGAAGAGGGCACCAGATCTCTTTACAGATGGTTGTGAGCCATCAAGTGGTTGCTGGGAATTGAACTCAGGACCTCTAGAAGAGCAGACAGTGCTCTTAACCTCTGAGCCATCTCTTCAGCCCTCAATTGTATTTTAATAAATAAAGCCTGCCTGAAAATCTGAGAGTAAAACAGTCCCACTGGTTAGCCTTACAGACCAGGAAATGGTAACACAAACCTTTAATCTCAGTAGCCATAATAGTTGTCATAGAAACTTGGCAGTGCATGCCTTTAATCCCAGCCCTAGAGAGGAATATAAACTTGGGGAAGACAGCTCTCAGATACAATCTCATTCTGAGATCCTGGAGGCAGGATCGTCATTTCAGACTAAGGTCGAGGTAAGAGCCAGTGGCTGGCTGTTTTGCTTTTCATGTCCTCAGCTGAACCCCAATTTCTCTCCCTGAGTTTTTATTAACCATGCTTCAGTGTAAGCAAAGGTTTGAGCAATGATGGGAAAGACTATCAAAGACGAAACACACGCGTGCCTCAGACCCCTTGTCTGCAATGGTGTGGAAATGAAGCAAGGCACATAAGGCGATTCGCTGCAATCTCAACCACAGGCAATGCATTTCTTGCAAAATTTTCATACATGACGTAGATGTGTTTCCACAACACCAAAGTGAAACAATACAACTATGCACCACTCAGAGTGCATGCTCGCTGGGCAGGTAATAAAATGTCGAATTCTGTAGGTGCTTAAAATGTTTGTCATGAAAGCTCATTCACTGTAATTCCCTTTTGTTTTCTAAATGCTCAATAGAGACACTTCCTTGGAAAAAGACAAAATTAGATTATTCCTAATTAAAATATAATTTAAGTTTCCTCTTTCTTGATTCTCATCTCAATATGTCAGATGACAATATACAACTAAATGATGAGCACTTTAGTTCCCAGAAATGTTGGTCTTTGGGCATCTTGAAGATGCACGTATTGTTCAAACTCTGCTCCCAACGTGAAAGATCCAAACAGGCCACTCAAATCCTAGTTTGCAATCCCTGCAAGAGACAATTTACAAAGTCACCAAATACAAGTTACGGTTCAACCCACACTTAATTATCCACTCCGAAATAAATCAGAAAATACTGTCACTGTTGCGCCATTGAAGGAGAAGACACACACTCTCTCCCGTTAGTCATTCTGCCTTCCATCAATCACCCAGACAGGGGAATTTTCCTCAGCGCCCTCTGAACTGTGTCGTCCGTGAGGACATTCTCCTACCTAGATGAGGAATGTCATGCATTTTCCACACTCGGCCTCTAAGAACAGAACACACAGAGGCAGCTTCAGGAGGGCCCCGCCTGCATCCCAGACCTGGCAAGAAGCCAGGTCCAAACTACAGCGTGTGCTCACTGCGTTGCCAGCCCCCAGTACTGACAGAGGAGTCTTTATCTCTGTTTGGGACTTCCACACCCCTGCAGTCTAAACCAACAAAATTAAGAAAATTTTAGTCTTTGACAGGAAAGTAGCATGACCACATGGTAGACAGAAAAGCTTAGGTGCTCTGTTTTCTAAGAGAATTTGGATAGAAGGTAAAATTATATATCTTATCTGGGTTGGAAAATAATTATCCTGAGACCAAGATGATTAAAGAAACCTGTCTCTTTATGTCGTAACTTTTCAAATCACTGTTATTTGGCTTCTAATACATTAGTAAACAAAGCTAAGAAGAAAAATAAGGTAGAGATTTTTATAGTAAGAACTGAGATAAAACACCAAGGCAATTAAAAAGAACTGAGAATGAAACCAGCACACAAAGCCACCATCTGCCGAAGAGACCAGCAGAGAAAATCATCACTGTGGTGCTGGAGTCACCGGCGAGCAGGAAGCGTGAGAACCATCACAAGCCTCACTCCACAGGCCAGCTTGGCTGCACTGCTAACTAGAGATGCTTCAGCAATGTCAGCTTAACTTGCTCAGCCTCTTCCAACCTCTTTGAGCTTGCTTGTGGTGGGTTCAGGACAGATATCCTAGAACTGTGGTTCCCATATGTACGCTAATGTACACACACACACACACACACACACACACACGCACGCACGCACGCGCGCGCGCACACACGCACGCATGCGCACACACACGCACACACACACTGGGGTACACACCATCACCATCACCAACTATTATAATTCGGATCTGAGATGTCCTTATAGGCTCATGTTTTAAATGCTTGTCCCCAGGAGGGTAACGAAGTTTCGGGCAGCCAACAGCAGGGGTGAATTTCTAAGGGTCAAAGGCGCCCTGGCTCCAGCTTGCCGGCTAGCCTGCCTACTGCCCGTCACGTGACTAACTCTGCCTCACACTCCACCAGCTTGTATGGAAACACTCAAACCGCCATGCTTTCCCCAGCGTGATGAACTCAGAACCAAAATAAGCCTTCTGGCTCTTAAGTAATTTGTCAGCTATTTTGCCATGGCAACAAGAAAAGTAACTCATACAGGAGGTTCTTGCCAGTAAACGTGGTGGTGTTGCTATGATAAGCCTAAGTGTGTGTCCTGTGGACCTTTGGGACTTGCTTGTAGGAAGAATGTGGACAACTTGGGAGATGCAGGCTAGAACGGCCATGGAATGTTGAAAGCAAAGTTAAATGGCAAATTCTAGTGGGAGTCCAGGTGACCAGACTGCCAATATTAACGTGTAAGGCTGTTGCCTATGGGGTTTCAGATAAAACAAGACCCTATTGCAAGTTGTACTAGAGGCTATTCCCATGACGTCTTTACACAAAATCCAGCTACACTGCACCTGTGTCCTAAAAATTTAAGTGGGGCTCAAAATAATGGATTAACTTGCAGTAAGAGTAAGCTTCAAGATAGCAGAGCATTTAATCTGGGTGCAGCTGCTGCTGACTGCTTCTAGACACGTTTACAATGAGAATTGAGAGGAAAAAGATGAGCAAAGGATTTGAAAACAGGCGTTATCAAGAGTACAGAAAAGAGCCGGGCAGTGGTGGCACATGCCTTTAATCCCAGCACTCAAGAGGCAGAGGCAGATGGATCTCAGTGAGTTCAAGGACACTCTGGTCTACATAGTGAGTTCCAGGAAAGACAGCTAGGGTGTTACACCAAAAAAAAAAAAACCCTGTCTCAAACAAACAAATAAACAAACAAAAAGGAGACTACAGAAAAGTAATTATAATTCTTTAAAAACTTGATATCATTGGAAGGAACAGCTGCCATCAAAAGTCTTAGGGTAGGACCTGGAATATGGATCCGTGGTTAAGAAAACTCTCCCAGAGGTCCTGAGTTCAATTCCCAGCAACCACATGGTGGCTCACAACCATCTATAGTGGGATCTGATGCCTTCTTCTGGCATAAATTCGCACATGCAGATAAAGCACTCATACACATATAAATAATCTCTTTTTTAAGTCCCAAGGTATAAAAATGCAAATTCATAGTTGGGTGGTGGCACACAGTGTAATCCCAGCACTCCTGGAGGCAGAGGCAGGCAGATTTCTGAGTTCATAGCCAGCCTGGTCTACAGAGTGAGTTCCAGAACTACACAAATAAATCCTGTCTCAAAAAGTGCAAATATATTTGAAAGGAGAGTGCTTGAAGAGGAAAAAAGAGGGAGACAGATAGACAGACAGACAGACACAGATTACAGGACTCCTTGCTGGAAACGGACCACATGGGAATCGTTTGAGGGCTTCAGCCACCGACCCTGCAGCTCTAATAAACAGAAACTCGGCTGTTTCTAGAGCAGGCAGCAGGATTTTTGAAACTTGGAAAGTGTTTGTTCTGTCCCAGGCAGGTGCCCTGGAGACAAAAGGAAGCTGTTCCCTCTCGAGGAGATGTGGGGGTGGGGGACAGACACGCATGGAAAGACACCCCCACCTCAGGATCTCTCGGGGTGGGAAAGCTTAGAAAAAAGTGTGTTTGGATATAAGGATCTAAAAACCAATTCTGTTAAACCTTTTAGGAGAGGAAACATTCTGCCAGGTGAAATGGCTCCCCTTGCGCGGAGGAGGGGGACACACTCTGCGCCCTGCCTCCGCCCTCCCACTCACGGCATCCTCATTTGTGTTGGTTTTAAGGTATTTTCCTATCCATGTTAATAAATGTCATTAATTTGTGTTCCTTAGCTTTAGAACCAAGCCTGGGGACTAGAAAGACAGCTCCGTGGTCAGGAGTATCTGCTGCTCTTGCAGGCCGCCCAGATTCAGTCCCCAGCACCCTCGGGAGTCTTAGCCTTTTCTGGGCAGCTCAGCTTGTCTGCGTGTCTTCTAGGTAGCTCTCTTTCAGACGGCTTGGGTGGCCTGAAAGCCCACACAGTGGTATCTTATCCCAAGACTTCGTCAACAGAGCTGAGCTCAGTCATCCTGGTCTCAAAAATCTTACAACGCCACACACATCTGGCCTTCCGTCCACTCTCTAAAATCTCTCGTTGCTCTCAGGCATACTAAATATTTTCTCTGCTGTTACGTGTGAGAAACCTGATTTTGGAAGTAGAAACCTCCCATCCTCGGGTCTTGGCCAAGTGAGGATGAGCACAGCGCGGTCCTCCTCCCCGTCAGGGCAGCTCCTGCCCCAGCCAATCCCAGCTTGAAATATTCAGTGGGACTGTTCAGAAATAAACCATTTACTAGGTTTAAATTGTACGTTGCTTTGAGTAATGGGGTTAAAATCTTGCACCAGGGGCTGGAGAGATGACTCAGCAGGTAGAGCAATGGCTGCTCTTGCAGTGAGGACCTGGATTCTGTTCCCAGCACCCACGTGGTGGCTCATCCCTCTCTGCAACTCCAGTTCCAGAAGCGATACTCTCTGTGGGTACTAACACACATGGTGTACAGACATACATGCAGACAAAGCAGTCATAAAAGTAAATTAAAAATAAAAACCTCAGCCGGGCGGTGGTGGCGCATGCCTTTAATCACAGCACTCGGGAGGCAGAGGCAGGTGGATTTCGGTGAGTTCGAGACCAGCCTGGTCTACAAGAGCTAGTTCCAGCGCAGGCTCCAAAACCACAGAGAAACCCTGTCTCTAAAAACCAAAAAATAAATAAATAAATACATACATACATACCTCGAAAAACAAAAAAAAGAGCAATCTTATACCAGCCTGTATTCGTACTCAGGCATCTGTACTGGCCTATCCTTGGGGGCCTGACAGTGCATCCCCAGCCATAGGCACTAAGAGCACCTCCTGGGCACATCCCCTACGGTCCCTTTTAAAAGGTGTGCCCTGCCCACCTCCCATCTCTCTCCCTCCCTCTTCTTCTCCTTCTCTCCCTCCCCTCCTC
>JAQHUG010000026.1:13104177-13118855 GCA_028555095.1 Dicrostonyx torquatus
GTGCACAGCCTCCGAGCAGGACTCCTGCTCTACCGGTGACCAAACTGGCCAGCTGAAATTTTAATAAAGCAGAGATTTGTGTTAAACCAAAACCCGGGTCACACTATGGATTCTGCCACTAGATGGAGGAATTACCAGCCCCCCCAACCCAGGACCCTACAACATCTTCCCACTGATGGAAAAAAATAATAAAACAAAACAGTGATTGCAAAAGCCAGGGCAGGCAGATTCCTAGGGCAACTACACATTAACCGACTTTATCAGCTCATTTTATGCCCTCCCTTGTATCAGGTGGACACCCTGTAGTTTTATGACACGGGATGCTCCGGTGCTGCCACGCACATTCATCTGTGATTCAGTATCACCTCGTTTTACATTATTTTAGCCACTAAGATTGCACAGGTGCATATAATGCATCACAGGTGCATATAATGCATCCCACCAGTTCTGCAACTGATTGATAGCTGCAACATTAAAGCTCCGAACGGACCGAAACACATCTTGGAGAGAAAGCCTTTCCCAAGAAGAGACCTGGACATAAAAACCGCAAGGACCGTCTGCTGCATGTCGTCTTTATTGTGCAGAAACAGAAAACTCTCTGCGGATTGTCTTCGGCTATTCCGTCAACAGAAAAGTGTCACGCAGGTGACTTCACAACACACAAAGCTACAGGTGCTTAAGGTAGAATCTTCTAGAGGGCGGAGGAGTTTCCATTTTAGTTACAATCTGCTGGCTATGATTTTTCTCTGTCCTCAACGCTAACTACACTAAAGCAATGAGGACAGACGTTAGAAGTATGCCGTGTGTCTCACTAAAGTAGCACAGGGGTGGCCAAAATCCAGCATACATGTCACCTACATGTTGTGGCAGAGACAAACACGAGGTATAGGTCCTGGCAAAGAATTTGACAGGAAACCGGACCACAGCCTCGTCTCTGTACCTGGCTTCACATGTAGGACACACATCGCTACTGCAGGTGTCAAGCGAGAGCGTTGTGGAACATGACAAACAGTTCCTCTTATTGACAACGGAGTTAGTAGCAAGCTTTTATTTCTTTCCCTTGTCCCAAGAGCCTGCCTTGTGGTGCCTAGGAGATCCTGTCGACACTGGCTGTTACAAGTCTTAGCACTCGGCGGGGAAGAGTTCAGTTCACATGGACGGAGGTGACACGGGTGTCCACGAGGCTATGAGGAGGCTCTGGGCTGTGTCGTACTGGCTGTCAGAAATGTCCGTGACGGTAGCAGCCCCTTCATACATCGGGGAGCCAGAGGACGTGGCGGCCGAGACCGTGTGCGTCAGAGGTGCGTAATGTGCAGGGGAGCCCCGAAAGAGCTGGGCTCCTAGCCCGTTGGACACCCCGGCTGTCTGGGAACCTGGGGTGATGGTGCCATTGCTCACAGACCATAGGCTGGGGTATTGGCTGAAATGAAGAAAACAGATGTCAAGGGGCTGGGAAGAGGCTCCAAATGAGCAACATGGCGGCGAGGTGGAGGGGAGGGACCAGTACTCAGAACGTTGTTGTCCATAACCGCACCATCCCATGGTTTTGCAGGCTGGCCTCTCCACTATTACCGCGTGTTTAGAAGCTACTGTGGGAGAACACAAAGTCAACAGGAAGCAAACTAAAAGGGAGGCGTGCACAAGCCCAGTGGGCAGTAGTGGGCCGCGGTCTGCTAAGACAGACTGGGCAAGCAGCTCTGTGTTCGTTAACACACAGAATTGGCACTGAGCTCCAAGGCTCGGAGCCATGGGACTATTCTGTTAGGTAATGTTGCCAACGCCCCTGCAGCAATCCCTGAATCCACGAAGAAAGCGTTCCTCAGAATAGCATCATTGCTGGTCCCAATTCATCCAGTGGACAGCGTGTTAGCAAGGCCAACATGGGCCAATATGCAAGGGACACCGGAGCTGGGCTTGAGATCAGCTCTGCTCTGTGGCTCTCCCCGAGACAGCTCTTCAAGCTGTCTCCTCATCTTTAAAATGGGGATACTGAAATGTGTATTAAGCCCTCCGGCCTACACCCTAGAAACAAATTTCATTAAACTGTATTAATTTTTTGTTTGGGAAACCTTCCTTAGAGTTCATCTATAAACATATAACATGACCTGATGTGATGGCCGTTATTCAGCACGCCATCCTCTACCTCAAAGCATTTGACCTTGAGGGCAAGACTGGGTGAATTAAGGAGGATTTACTGGTTTTTTACAGGCATGAGTTTCAGACTGAGACACCAAACTGGTCAGCACTTGGCAGGTCCTCTACCTTCTGAAATGACGTCCTCAGGGCCATTGACAAGTTTGATGTCTTGGGTGTGTTTGCTTCGAGATCAGATTAAAGTGCCAACAGCTGAGGGGGCTGAGCCAGGAGAATCAAGACCTTCGGTTCTAGACTCTATAGTGAGTTCAAAGCCAGCCTGGGCTATATACATACAGCCTGGGACCCCATGTCCAAAAAAACACTCGACTCTATAGTGAGTTCAAGGCCAGCCTGGGCTATATACATACAGCCTGGGACCCCATGTCCAAAAAAACACTAGACCACTAGATTCCTATAAGATCTACACCCAACACTAAAACAGCTTAAGACCTTAGGCAAACATTTAATGTCCTAGATCAATGGCTCGCAGCCTGTGGGTGGCAACCCCTTTGGTGTTGCATATCGAATCCTGCATATCAGATATTTATATTATGATTCATAACAGCAAAACTGTAGTTTTGAAGTGGCAATGGGATTACTCTACAGTGGGGTCACCACAACAGGAGGAGCTGTATCAAAGGGTCACAGCATTGGGAAGGTTGAGAACCACTGCTCTAGACCATCGGGGATGCCTTTGAGGTCAAGGTCACATGATGGCAGGCTCGGCCCATCAACAGCACTGTCCCAGAATTTATACGGTCGGGCACCTTTCCCCACTGGAGAATTGCCACGGCACATAGCTTTGCTAGCCTTTGCTATTCCGTCAGTACTGTGGAGGAGTTCAAAGTCTGAAGGGAATGTGTTGCCATCAGTGTTGTTGTGTTTGAGCCTGCCTGTTACAGAACTCGCTGGTCAGTCAGTTTCCCACCCTCTACCTGTTTCCCAGCCTGCCGTTCAGAACTTTTACTCCCTTATCCACAGGAAAGTCAAGAAATGCCTTGCCCTAGCTGGTAAAGGTTCTCTAAAGGAGAGACTCATCCTCATCAGCTTAGACCATGAAACCCAACAGCTCAACAGAACCGCCATATGCAGGCTATCCATGCACGCTTCGGCATTGCCAGGGCATGAATTTCAAATTCAAAAGGTTACTTTAAACTACACATGCCAACCCCATCAGCCTGAGAGAAACAGCCTGAGGCTGGAGCCATTTAGTATCTTTTTACATATGGAGAAACTCAGATGAATTAGAGGCCCGTTCATCACAGTGATGCTAAGACCCATGGTAAGGCTGTACCCTGGTTTGGGTAAGTAGAGCAAACCGCCAGAAAAAAAAAATTTCAGGCCATCAAAACTACACATGGAACCCATGTCTCTGGTCCCATCCAGTTTAGTTTAATTATAAACACAAACCCAACCACCCATAGGTGGGATTTAGAGGCAGAATCAGGGGAAAGGCCATAAATGGGACCAGCAGAAGCCGTAGGACTTGCTTTCACACACACACACACACACACACACACGGGCATACGGGCATACGTACCTAGAGCCAGTAGGCGGGCTGGTGCTATGACTCAACGGTAGCATGCTGGTGTGGCCAGGCACTCCTAGGCTAGACCAGTTGTCGTGGGATTGCAGCATGGACAAACACGCGGACGAGTTGTCGGAGTAGGCTGAGGGCAGAGAGGGGAGTTACCTGGCAGGTCTTTGAAAAGGGAGAGAGTGTAACAAAAATGATACTAACAGCCGAACCAACCTAACGCAGGGAGCAAGCCACTGAAGTGGCCATCAGGGCAATATTTATTGTTTTATGTGAGTTCTTTGAAAATATATCCCAGTTCATATAAGCTGTCTCTTATCTCACCAGATGCCCCCACAGACACTGGTATTGCTTATCGTTTTATGTTTATGCTGTTTATTTATTATTTTGTGACATTGGGGATCAGATTCAGAGCCTTCCAAATGTTAGCCAAGTAAGTGCTGGGTCACTGAGTGACACCTAGAATACTTCATTTAAAAAGTAAATAAAGAACGCTCGCCCCTTTCCCTCACCTTTTCCGCAGGGGGCTATTCTATATGGGTTGAGTAGGCTTTGGAAACCAGGGCCTCACCAAATTAAAAATATGATCTCCCCGCCTCAGAGGCTAGCATCTCATTGAACAGGTCTCCAGAGCTGTTGCCTTTCATTGGGAATCAGCTGTAATTACTTAATTGTTTTATGGTGTTCTTTAGCCGGTTCCCCCTCCTTCTGGAGCCACCATCACACCCTCCCGCTTCTGGGTCTGGGAGGACCTGAACTGTGGCTGGTTCTCAGGTGACACTGAGGTCCTGGGTTCTACAGCTGGACAAGCTTTGTTCTGGTCTGAAATGTTTGCACCTGGCTAATCCAATATTATTACCTTAGAGAGAAGCCCATGGAACATCTAAACTAGAGACCAGTGAAAAGGCCCAGATGGCTGTCATTTTTAAAACCCGGAGGGTGTTCTGTGGAACATGGATACTGAGAGCCTCCATAGAGACTTCTGGTAAACCACCATCCTGACCAAGTCTTTTCAGGAGCCACTAGGAGCTGGGCTCTCTATCCTGCACCCCTGTAGGAATGCCTCTCCACTGGTGTCCCCCCACCACGCCAGCCTCTGATGAACCAAGATACAGAACCTACTCGGAGAGTTGTTCCGATGAGCGTAGGGGCTGGGGTAAGGAGACGAGCGGTGGTTCCTCAGAGCCGGGTACCTCTCGCAGCCATGTGTGGAGGAGAGAGAGAGCGAGCCTCCAAACTGAGGGTGGGAGCTGGCAGGTGGACAGAGGGTGCTGGTGCCAGGAACAAGCCACCCCCCTGCTGTGAGAAGAGCTGGGTAAGAGGCCCTTGCCTGAGACTCAGAGCTGCCCTAGCTCTAACCCAGGAGTCACCCAATGTCCCCACCACTCAGTGCAAACTTATCTCAAACATCAGAGAGTGGAAAGCCTGAGATGCCCAGCTCTCGAGTGGCCTGAACTGAGCTCATAGCTGTCCTAGAGGACCACACCTGAGACTTCCCCCAGCCTGTGTGGGATGTCTTTGTGGCAAGAAGCTTTCTCAGCAACACTGAGATGCCTGTTCAAAGGAAGGAGCATCAAGACAGGACGAACACAGTGGGCCACAGGTAGGACCCAGACTGCTCAGGACTGCTTCTCCTCAGTCATGCTCCTGCCTCAGAAATAGCTGGTGAATCCATTTCCTATTTGGTCCCTTCTGTTGACTCCCCCAGGCCTCCCCATTCTCCCCACAATATCTCCTCTCCAAGACAGCTACATGAACTAAACTAATTTTTTTTAATTAAGCAAAATGAATGATCCATGAAACACTTTCCAAGCAGGACAGTTCTTCAGACAATACTTAAAAGACAGAGGCGCGCGCGCACACACACACACACGCACACGCGTGCACACATGCTGTCCTGTGTGGTCCCTTACACAGTCCATCTCTTGCCCATTTCTCCCTGATCTGCTCTCAAGTAAGTAAGTACCTTTGAGTCACAGCAGGGGACCTGTTTCTTAAATTCGTTTGTCAAATTTATGGAAAAATGGTGTTAAAATATTAAAATACCAGCTGAGAATAGCTGATCTATCTGCACCCCTCATTCTGGCTAAGAGAACTCCCAAAAGAATTCTAAAAGGACTAGCCCCCTTCCTTACAAGCCACAGAAGTCAGGAGCCAAAAGGGACTAAGCAGGATGGTTGTTCCCGTGTGTCTCCAAAGACAACCGTGGAGTGTTCAGCCACTAACAAGAGTGTGGAGGTCATCTCCAAGGGAGGGGGCTAAGCTGAATTCCCATCAGAACCAAGTCTAAACTCCCAGGAGTCCACTCTACCTCTGGCTACTGCAGAACAAACAAACAAATCCAGAGTTGTTTGGCCTGCCAGTGTTCAAAGCCCAAGAAAATCAGACAGCCCCCCAACCAAAGGGCATGTGCCTTGGGCACAAAGAGGGGCCATCCTGCTAGGCCCCCCAGAAACCCTTCAGCTTCCCCATGGGTTCTGATTTTAGGGAATCTTAGAACTCAAACAAGCCAGAGGGACGTGGAGAATGAAGGACCAACAAACGTACATTGGGAATACCCTGGCTGCTGGCAGTCCCCAGGTTCCTCCATCACATCTTTGTGGTCGTTTCTGAAAAAAGAAAAAAAAAATCGAGTAATCAAAAGGAAGAATTTCCTGGAGACAGCAACTTCTTTCTCCGTGGTCTTTTGTCCCAGGAGTGGGGCTGGAATTCTCACCTTTCTTTGGCATCAAGGAAGGCTTTCGCAAACGGATTGTATTTAATTTTCAGGGCTGTGATCTGAAAAACAAGGAAGGGCATTTGCTAAGTCAGTGCTGTTACCAGACTTGATTGAATCGGGGGTAAACATGAGAAGTTCACGGGTCTGTCAGCCCAAGGACCAGAGTGCTGAGGCAGGAGGACTGCTGGGAATATAAGGATAGCCAGGGTTACATAGGCAGACCCTGAATCAAGTGAAGGTGGATGTGGGGCGGTGGGGGGGAGCGGCATTACCAAAGAAGGAAAAGTGAAACTGAGAAAAAAGAGAAACAAGTCAAAAATACTCAAATTGAATCAGAAAAATTTTCTATCTGCGTATGAAATGCTGGGAAATTACAAAGAAAAGCAATTTGAGTGAGATTCCCAATAAATTTGGTCTCTATCATGCCTATAAATCAACAGCTCAGCAGCACCACCGTTAAGGCCCCTTGGGATGTTTGCAGGACTTCCCATTGCTGAGAGCAGGAACTGTCACCTAACCCTTTCCAGGAGATTTTTAAAAACCATGAAGTCGTGGTTTTATGGTTCACGCATCTTACAAGCATGTTGTAGGTTGGAGACAAACAGCAAAATGCTTGAATGAGTATTTTGAACCTTTTCCCTCTGAGTCACAGAAGTGGTAAATCTTCTCGGCACTGTTGCTTTACCCCCCAGTCCCCAGCCTGGGCACGGTGGCACGGAGAGGACCCTCTCTCTCACCTCCTCGTTCTGGTAGGCAGTCACAGCTATGAACTGGGTCTCGGGAAAACAGTGGCTGGTGATCATGCGTTGTGGGCCCCCCACTCTCACAATGTGAATGCGAGGCTCATACTTGTGTAAGGAATTCAACATGATCTGCAGGAGACAAGGAGCAAACGTGGAGACCGCGCCCACCTCCGTACCACAGCCTCCACAGCAACTGCTCCGTTAGAAAGGGATCCAGCTACAAAGTCTCCTCCGGGAAACTGCCCGCAGTATGCACCCCGTGGTGGGGTGTCCCAGCCTCTTACACTTCTGCTTCTCACTGCTGGTCTGGAACTAAGATATGGGGTGCCACACACTACTGAACCCTGACAGAATAAGGCCACAGATAACTTTAAATGCCTGGCTTGATGGCGACTTGGAGTTGAGTTTTCTAGGAACAGGCTCCAATAAAAGGCTTTCGAGAAGAGTGGAGTGTCCGCGTGTGCAGACGTCCCACGGTGTTCCCTTCTGACTTCGATGTGACTCAGGATTCATAATCACTCAGAGTGATGAGGCCTGAGCGGGTTTCCCAAGAGACAGGCCAGCCAGCCAGCCAGCCAGCCTGCCTGCCCGCCACAGCCCCTCTCCCCAGCCTTCCAGGATGAGGACTCCGGCCTCGGTGTGACCCTTATCAGATAAATTATAAACAGTACTAAAGATTTAATTGGGGAAGTCTGTGGTGGCTTCTGTGAGGCTGACAGAAACTGAGGGAGCCCTTCTAGGCTCCCAGCTGGGGGAGGTGCAGCCCTCTGCTCTCTGGGCTGGGCCCTGCGGCTGTGTCTCCCGCACGCCCTACCTGGCCTCCTCCATTGAGCTTGTTGGTGAGTTTGACTTTGCTGAAAGACACTGGAGCCTTCATCCAGTGGGCCCCGAAGTTGGGCGAATCTGGGTGGATGTAGACGCAGCTGGGCGCCTGAGGCTCTGGCTTGCCCCCAGGTACCCACTCCCCATTCACATACTTCCAGCGGTGATTGTCAGCCGCCACGAAGTCCAGCAAGAAGGAATACATGGCATTGGGGTCCAAACCCGACACGTTCACCTTCAGCACCGGGAACATCCTCCTGGAAAAGAGGGCACAGCAGGAGGACCCCATCCGGCTGGAGAGAGGAAGCCTGGCACCAAGTGTTTACTATGGTCAAAGAAGAACCCCTGAGGAGGCCGGTCTCGCAAAATTCTTTGCCTGAGCTTGTTCAGCCCTGGGACTAAATCCATCTCCCCCTAAGCCCACAGTCTCTTGAGACAGCAAAGGGACAAACTGGCCAAGGCTTTAGGCGACACAGGCAAACCTGCCCACACCAGTGTAGACCTGGGGGAGTCCTCGAGTTCGAATACCTCCTCCCCAGGTTTCGTCAGTGAAAGTTCCGGAGAAACTGGTGTTAGGAAACCCCTAGGGGCAGTTAACGCAAGGGGAAGAAACAGAAAGTCGGCCTTAAACAGAAAACACCCGGGCGGGAGGCGTTCTCCAGGCCCCAGACCACAGTCCTGCAGCGCGCACCTACCTGCCGTTCTTGGTCACGATCATCTCGTTAGTTAGCTCCTTGAAGCGCAGCCACAGTTCGCTCTCCTCCAAACCCACTCGCAGCTCGCGCTCCGTGGGGTCGCCCTTCTCGCTGCCCGCCTGCAGCTCGCTCTCCACGGCGCTGAGCAGGTGATCCACTCTGTACTGCAGGCTCTTCCCTGCGCTCTCTGTGCCTGGGGAGCTCATCCTCCTGCCGCCCTCTCCACCGCCCCGGAGTCTCCAGTCTCGACAGCCTACCCAAGAGCCACCTTCACTTCTCTCACTCCTCTATTCCAAGAAAAAGGGTCACTCGCGGAACCCAAACACCACACCTGGGTCCCAGAACATTCGCCAAAGGAGGGCCAGGACCGGGATGTGGGGGGAAGGGGGCGGGGAGAGGGGAGAGGGGCTGGGGAGCTGTGGTTCCACTTGAACTCCCGCAAGGCGCGACAAGAGTAAGTCTCTGGGGTAGAGAAAATGGGTCCCCTCCCCATAAATACAGCCCAAGTGGCCTCGCAGGGGGCGCGGCGGATTGGGCGGGACACCCTTTGAAGTACCGAGCCACTGCCCATTGGCGGTGTGCGGCCATATCAGACCGGCCGGGCGGGCCCGGAGGCCGGGGGCCAACAATGGGCTCCCGCGAGCGCTTCCTGTAAGGAAAGCGTCGGGCTCAGTCCCGACACCCCCGCCCTCCCCCAAATGTTTGCACCTCCATCAAAGCGGCGGGGCGGACCCTGGGGGGGAGAGGGCAAGGAGCAGGGCTGAAGCCACCCAGGCCCCTGCTCCCAGAACAACTGCTAAGGTCTCCACTCCCACACTCCATCACTTCGCGCTCTGCAAGCGCACCCTAGCACCTGCGGCAGTGGCCCTCAGAGTGTCCACGCTGCGCGCACCTGCGAGGGACTACGGCGGATCTGCGTCTCCCTGACCACTCCGAAACCTCAGCCCCCAGAGGTGCAGCAGCTTCGGGACACATCCCCTCGCCCCGTGGACTGCCACTAACTCCCACCTCGGCCGTCCGGGTTCCCCACGACCTTCACCTGCGTGGAGAGGGAAGGCCAGTGCGGATCTGTCCAGATAGCGACCCTAGTAGGAGGTGTCCTCGCATCCCACATAAAAGTTGGACTTTGGTGATGGTGGCTGCGCCTGCACCGAATGTGGCCCCGGAAGTCCCCGAGTCCCCGGCTTCTTTGCCCCGGGGATTATTGGAACGCACGCTGGGCGCGTTTCCCTACCCGCCTCCGCGCCAAGCGGTGTGGGCAGCAGTTGGTTTATTACCTCTCGGTGAGAACCTCTGCCGGAGAGCGAGAGGAAGGTGACAAAGAGCAGGAAATAGTTCAATGGGGTCTCTTTAAACAATAACATTCCTCTCAAATGGGAGCCCAGGAAGCGGGAAGGAAGCCAGAGATCGCGCCCAGTTCTTTAACGAGGGTCTGGGTTCTAGCCTCCGTTTCCCCGTCTTCCACACGCGCACCCTACCCTGGAAGCTCCTTGGAAGATGCCCCTGCATCAGGTGGGGCACCCACTTCTGAAAAATCCTGTGCCTCTCCTAGTCTCCCTGGGAAGTTTTTGGGGTCGGGGTTGCGGGGTAAGCCAGACCCGGTCTCCGGGTTCTGCCTGCCTCTTGCTTCTGCAAGAGAGGGTTTTCTGGGAGCCAATAACGGGAAGGCACTCCTGGAGTGGGATAGGAGCTCGGCCTGGGCTACTTTCCCTTTTCCAACTGACTCCTGGGCACTGGGATTAGCTAGCTATATTGCTCTTTTGTAGTCCAGGACGTAGAGAAATTTCGGACTGGCCCAACCCTAGGGAAAAGGTTCCTTCTGCAGACACACCAAAAGGCCCTCATTTGCACCCAGCCTAGCCCTCCCGGAACGCCCACCAGCCAGCTTGTGTGGTGAGTTTGTAGGAGTTTGCGGAAAAGATGCAGAAGACTAAGACTTGAGACTCTCTGAGTCCCGGCACTGGGAATAAAGGGTCTAGGCGGAGGGGACATGAAGACGAGGGTGGATCCAAAAGATGCTGGAGGTCTCTAACCTCTGGCGTGAAGGTGAATCTGGCCTGGGAATGTGGTTCTTCACAGGTGAATTTTCCTCCATCGTCCACGAAGCTCGTGGAAGATAGATTTGGATCCGTTCTCCAAACGAGAGGAGGCAAATAAATAATATTACATTTTCTACCGTGAACAGTGATATCTCCACACTCCAGGCTAGAAGCAACTCTTCCAAGGCTTAGCTATTTCGGCCCTACCCTCTTCTGTGGTTGTTTTCTGATCTTTGTCCCCAGAACCTCATCCATAGCCTTTTTCAAGGAGGGCTGCGGTGCATGACAGTTTACAGCCGAGAACTGCCTTCGGGCCAGCTATAAAGAATTCCCAGTTAGTAACCTTCGCTTCCTTGGGAGAGGAGTGGCCTTCACCTTACTCGCGATTCTTCTGCTTCTCTCCGGGCTTGCCGGTCCTTGGGAAGCCTCGGTCTTCCCAGACGCAGTTCCCAGAGGGGTAGTTCCCCCTATCGCACCCCTTCTCTGACAACAAAGCCCCTGTCCTTGGGAGCTGGGACTGAAGATAGGAGCCCTCCTGGGTCCTGGCCTCACCTCCAGGGTCTTCTTTATTGAAAGAAAAATGGGGGGAGGTTCTTTTGGGAGACTGGGAATAATGTAAATCCATACTGCAGAACACAGACACATGAGCCCAATTGACTGCTCAGATTCGGGGTACCAAGCTAGTCCTTTGCCACTTCTTGTTCCCCCAAGCAGACAGAGCACCTCCAAATCCTAAGTTAGTGCACAGCGACCCCCTTCAATGAGAAAAATTGTCACCAAGTGGGGAAAGCAAACGGTGACTTTGGTGGTTGCTTTTAAAACAGCACAGTTCTTTAGACTGCTTAACAGTGAACGTTTCCTTTAAGGACATTGGATGATGTGCAATGACTGGTTTTGTAGAAAAGAATAAAGACCGGGCTTGCAAAGTGGACCAGCAGGACTCACCTGTCACTCACTGGTCACTGTGGGAAGAGGGTCACCCCACCGTGGAGGTCCTAAACGGCAAGCAAAAGGGAGGAGTGCCACCCCTAGCAAGCTTAGAGCTGGGTGAGAGCTAGCTGATGAAGGTGTCTTCCCCTCAGCTGATATCCTAGCTGTCCTCATGAGCCGCACCAGTGTCCTGGTGGTTTAGGGACAGGAGTTAATAACTGAAAACAAATGGACCAGCCAACGTTTCTCCCTAACCTCTCTGATCTTTGAATCCAGCGCTAAAGAGCAGCTAGCTTGAGTCTCTTCAGCCTTCTTACCTAAGCGCTCTATGCCCAGTGGGTCCAGGTTTCTTCAGGAGTAAATCAGGGCGAGCGCTTTGTCTCGGTGAGGGTCTGGGATCAAGCCTCAGAGGTCATCCGTGTCCTTCTGCATGTACGGCTGATGTGTGAAGTGGTTGTGCCACACCACCCTGTCAATTTGTCTCCATGTCCCTCTTGGGGTTTTACTGCCTCCATGCAGATTTTATGTCTTTGAGTTTCTGGCAGTCCCAGTTCCCTCTGAATCTGTCATGCTGTCTATCCCACTGTCTTCTATGGCTCCTTTTGCTCCTTCGGGCTGTTTGTGGCTCCTAAAGACCACAGGGCTTGGCCTTAGACTCAGGCCTGACAGCTGTTTTTCTGTGACCACAGTGGTTATTTCTCTTTAGTGCTGGGCTATTCTCCTGCCCTCTTCGTTAGCCCTTTTGGGGGGGGTCCGTATTTCTCCTTCGTTCCTCCCCTTGACCTGGGCTAAATCTGAGATAAATGGATCTTTGCACAGATGGCCCCATGAGGATGCCTTTCCTCATCCGTAATCCTCCTGAGCTCAGGGACAACCACGGAATGCAGATGTCCCTGTGTCCAGGAGGAGCAGCAGCCACCGCACTGAACCCCACCCACAAGTGGTGTTTTAACTGCAGCTGACACAGACCTATCAGCCCTGCAAGGGTCCTAAAGGCAGCTACCATGGAACTCGGGGCAGCCTTCCTAGCTTCCTAGTTCCCAGTTTCCACAGGAGAGACTCCACAGTCACAGGAAAAGAACCAGAGAGGGGTCAGAGGGTCAAAGCTGCAGATATTAAGGTGAGAAGCTTTGGAGCTGATGGAGAAGGGGGAAACAGAGGGCTAAGTCCAAAGGGGGACTCTGAAAGGGAGGGTGCCTGCCAGACTTCTCACATGGGGGAGCTTTGGTGGTCTCCAGAGTCCTGGTTGGAGGAACTGGAGTCCCACAAGTCCTGGGAGGGAAGAGCACTGATTTAGAAGCTTTTTATAGGAATTTCAAGGGGCATTGGAGACAAAAACAGGTCATAAGCAGGAGAATGATGGAAGTGTGAGAATATCCCAGGAGGGTAACCAGCAGGGGACAAACAAGTGGGGGGGGGAGGTTGGAGGGGGGAGACAGAAACCTGCAGGCGGCTTCCAGGAGGAGTGGGTGTGAGGGAAGAGGCTGCGCCCACCTGCTGACACCAAGCCCACAGGGGACAGGAGGATGGGACGGGACTTGGCTGCAGGAAGGAGTGGAGGGGAGTTAAGATAAATCTCCCCACATATCAAGGGCAAGGCTGATAAAAAGCGGGACTGGGTGCTCTTCACACACTTCTGAGAACTGATTCCCAATCCCTGGCTCCCACCAGCAGACCAGCAGAGTCAGCTGAAGAGAAGTCAGAATGAGCGCCTTCAATGACCCCAGTCCTACCTCAGAATACAAGAAAACCTACTGTATGCAGGGAGTTGTGTACACACACGTCATGTAGGCACACAACCCTGCAAGGTGCCCTCAGTCGTCTACAGATGAGGCCACTAGAACTCACAGAGAAGCTGGGAAGTGAGAGGAGGTCTTGACTTCTGATTTGTCTTCCTTGAAATCTGGGGTTTTTTTCCCACTAAATAAGTTAAGTCTATAGAAAGTAGAAACAAGGGTTTCTCTCTCCTGCTCTCTTCAGCGCCACACTCTCTTAACTACAGAAGGAATTTGACCTGGAGAGGGCAAAGCTGACCAGCTTCAGTGTTTGTTTGTTTGTTTGAACACTGGGCTAGCCTGATACTCACTATGTAGACCAGGCTGGCCTTGAAAAGCCACTGCCTCCTGAATGCTGCAATTAAAGGTATTTCCCATCATGCCCAATGACTTTTTCTTAATTTTTTTTTTTTTTTTTGTTTTTCGAGACAGGGTTTCTCTGTGGCTTTGGAGGCTGCGCTGGAACTAGCTCTTGTAGACCAGGCTGGTCTCGAACTCTCAAAGATGCGCCTGCCTCTGCCTCCCGAGTGCTGGGATTAACTTTTTCTTAAATTAAAAAAAAAAAAAGAGCCATGGTCTGTGCTGTCCCCAAGGACATCTACCACAATGCTGCTGGCTTCTTTTTTATCACAACTGGTCCTACAGCCCAGCTGACCTGAACCACAGAATCTTCATAATTAGCCTAAACAGAGTGGTCTTTGCATCCCTGTGAAACTGCACAGTCCTCCATCGTCCGCATCACTCCGAAGAGCCCACAGAGCAGCCGGCCACTGCGGTCTGAGCACTCAGTGGTGTCTCCAGCCCGAAGTTCAAATGCCACCATCATCCTCCCCAAAACGCATAGCCAGGTCTGTCACACACAGCAACACCCCACTCGGTACCAATTTCTATCTTAGTTAGGGTCTCCATTGCTGTGGTAAGTCACCAGGGCAGGAAGCAAGCTGGGAAGATGGTTTATTTGACGGGCAGCTTGTGCTCGGTCATCCGGTAGGTCAGTTCAGGGACCTTGGATGCCGTCTCTTTACGTCTTCCTGCTCAGTCAACTTATTGAGCAGCCCAGGGTGGGCACCACCTCCCACATCAATCATTGATCAAGGAAATGCACTATAGGTTCGCCCACAGTCCAGTCTTAGAGAAGCCTTTTCTCAATTGAGGCTCCCTCCCCTTAGACGACTCTAACTTGTGTCAAAAGTTGACAAAAAGCTAAGAGCACATAGCCCAGATGTGGGCCTCAGCAGGAAAATCTGCCTTCCCTCCTACTGATTCTTTACTCTTTGTGTGC